>OZ020611.1:34291505-34866505 GCA_963971575.1 Liopterus haemorrhoidalis | reverse complement strand
AACTCTTTGACCCACATGTAGATAAAATATGAAGAGTTCAAAAAAACACATCCCGAGATATATACCCAGGGCCGGATTTTCCTATAGGCTAAGTAGGCTTAAGTCTAGGGCCTCCTAAGTCCAGAGGGCCTCAATATTCAAAAAGATGCATAGGTAGAGACTTTTTGTATCGATAAAAAAAAAATATATTGTTTGGTATCAAAAGAAAGCGTTTAGGACGTAGATTAAGGAACGAAAAGTAGTTTTTTAAAATTCGATTTTTTAAACATGATTTTAGCCAAAAATGTGATAAAAAAGTTCTTGTCCCACCCTCTTTTACCCAAAGATTAAATTAAAATTCTGAAAAAATTATAGGTAATGTATGTTTATTGATCTGGGCCGGAAACGTACGAGAGGTATTTTTGATCCGATTGCGTTTTTGAAAAATATTCCAGCTTTTGTTTTTATCAAAATTTATTATTTTTTTAATTCATGGCTAAATTATGGCTAATTATGTTATGGATTTTTTGTGTTTATGGCTAGGATAGTGTGTTAATTAATTATTTATTAATTAAATCTATATACTGCATCTAAAAAAATAAAATCTTATTCGAAAAAATAAACTATTCCAGTTCACAATGTGTGTAACACTAATTTTTTGTCAGTATTTTAGGCCAATCTTTGGGTAATATGAGAAAACAATATAAAATACTTACAGTACTCTTAATGAGGTTAGATTAACGAAAGCGTCTTCATCAATTTGAGTTATTTGGTTTCTTCTGAGCAATCTGAAACAAAAATAATAAAACAGGTAAAAAAAATCCATAAGAATATCAATCATTTTATATAAATGTTTTCGTGTCAGCAATCATAGTTATACAAAGAATTACAAATAAAATTACTCCTAAAATTTCCAAAGTTTTAGCAATTAATCGCTTCCTTATCTGCTCCACTTTAACTAAAGTTGCTTGAAGACTTCTAACTCTATAAATCTTTAATGAAATCGCCGAACTGTTTTATTCCATTTTTTATTTAAAGACCAGGGACTACCAACATTTAATCTGCGAGTCATAAGTGATTAATTTTTTCCATCTTTTGCGAAAATTACATTTTAAGAGTTATCGGGTAAAAATGTTATATTGCCACAATTATGATATAATTTATTTTCCGATCAAAATCAGGGATGGGAAGTCGGCAGAAAATAAATAACTCCCGAGTCGGTATTTTTGAGAACTGACTCCGACTGCCGTAAAATTCCTCCAAATTCCGTAAATTCACTCGTAAATCGTACTTACATTAAATATTTTAGGTAGGGCTGAGTGTCATTATAAAATGTCATTTTCATTATAATTTGAGTTTTTATGTCATTCTTAATACAAATTTTTGAAAATATTTGTTTTAAAAAGTTATAATTTTATTTTATATACTTTATTTTTAATATGCCACTTTTTCCTTTTGACATTTAGATTTTGGCTACCAATGAAACATGAAATAACCACGGAACACATTACAAACTGAGAAAATAAAAGTCCCGTTTAGTTCCACTTAAACATAACAAATAGAACGTACAAAAAAAGATGAAAATGGATATGTGTGAAAACAAGAAATATTTACTGGCTCATCGTATTAATCTGTTAATACAAGTATATAGTTATAATATTAGTTTTAATCAAATTATAAACTGTATTGAATTGAATATTTCCGATTTCTTGTTCGTTCTTGAAAAAAAGCAAAATATTGTTCCCGTTTCAATTCTTTAAAAAATTCTATTATCGTTATTTTGTTTATCATTATTTTATTTTTCATTGTCGATGTTTTGCTATCTTTGCTAAAAATTAAATAAAAGAGTCGGGAGTCGATAGCTTTTCCAACTCTCGACTCCAACTCCTCGAATCCCGAAAAAAAAGAAAAAAAATAAGTCTCGTAGAGAAGAAAAATGACTGCTGCCCTTAAAGCAATAGAACATGGAAAATTATCCCAAAGAGATGCAGCAAACTGATACAAAATTCCAAGGAGAACTTTAAGAAATCACATTGCTCCTGGCTCCGAATTAAAAAAAAGGGTGCGAATCCTTATTAACAAATGAATTAGAGAAAGATTTAGTTCGGCGCATCATTCGTTATTCTGATGTTGGCTTGCCATTCACACCAAATATTCTGCGATATCACGGATACAAGTTCTGTAAACAATATATTTAATACATAATACATTTAATGACAGAACCGAAATGGCAGGTAAAAAAGGTTAAATTTGTTTCTGAAGAGACATCCAGAAGTAGCTAAGCGCAAGGCGCAAATGATGAACCCAGCCAGAGCACTAAAATTAAACAAGAACATAGTGAAAGATCACTTTGAAAAGTTGGCAACTTTAATGGACAATCTAGGTGTAAGAAATATTAAAAAAAAAAGTTTAACATGGATGAGAAGGGTTGAAGGAACAAACAGTTAATTTCCATTTTTTGTGTGTTTTTTTAGGTTTTTATAGGTATGACCACCAAAAAACCCTTATAACGTCACTTAGGTGTTTGCCTGTCTGTGTGTCTGTACGGTATATATTGTAGCCAAACCGGTTAACATAGAAAGTTGAAATTTGGCATGGTTATACAACTCTTTGACCCACATATAGGAAAAATACTGAGAGTAAAAAAAAAACACATCTCGAGATAAATATAAACAAATATGTATTTAATAAAAAAATAAATATTTTTGTAAAATTTTGAATGGCATATCATATGAAACCTCTTAATCCGTTGATCTCCATGCAAATTTTAATTTTTTAAAAATTAATTATTTTATGGGATTTTCGTTGTCAAAATCTTTTGTCCCCCACCCTATCTTCTAGTGGGGCTAATCTAAAAATCTGAAAAAACGTCCATAATAAACATTGATGGAAACCGGAATAGTTTGATCAGATTAGGAATTTTTTGATCAAGTTTTTCGAAAAATGTCGATTTTTTATGTCGTTCAAAAAAAAAAAAAGGATTTAAAAAAAATGTATTGTGTGGTATCAAAAGAAAGCTCGTAAGACGTAGATTAAGGATATATAAATAGTTTTTTGAAATTCGTTTCTTTTAACTCGATTTTAGCCAAAAATGTGCTACTAAAAATCTGAAAAAATATAGGTAATGTATATTGATCTGAGCCGGAAACGTACTAGAGGATTTTTTGATCAGATTGTGTTTTTGAAAAATTTTGCAGTTTTTGTGTTTGTGACAAAATTAATTATTTTGTTTAATTCATGGTTAAATTATGGCTAATAATGTTATGGATTATTTATATTTATTGCTAAGATAGTGCGTTGTATATTTTTGAAATTAAAAATATTAAAAAAATAATATATTTTTTTAATAGTTGCGAACTGAGTTACTCACACCACACCACACTACACTCTACACTATAAAATATTTCTTATTAACCTAATGAAAACTTGAATACGAAGTAAATGTAGAAACAAAGGTTAGGATATTTGACAACTTATTTAAATTATTTTAAAAAGAAATTAAGTGGAAGCTCTTAGGTCTCAAATAACGATTAAATGTGATTATCAAAAAAACTGTTGATTTTGATGTGATAAATATACCTAGACATCCAGTATTATGTTGGCTTCATACACTTATTAAATACGTACAAAACCCTGAAATATGTAAAAATTATCACTTCACTTCAATTTTTTTAAATTAATTTACAATATACACGATATTTAGGTTTAATTTTAAGGTGGGCCTGATTACGACCCCTTGTGCCTAATAAAGCCCAGTTGCAGTCTGATTATAGTGATATTACTGACCAAAGAATTAAATTGAAATTTGTGAAACTGTAATTTTTATATAAATTAATGTTTGTTCTGTAATTTAACCAAGTTTTATTTCTTTCCTGTAACAATTAATGACATGTTTTAATTAAATTCTCTTAGGTGGGCCTCTTTTGGCGCACCTAAGTTATTATCAAAATTTTATGACCAATTCCAAAATGTTGAAGTACAGCTTGTCTTAGAAGTTGTCAGGTTAAATGTTGAGCACCACTGTTATAATTTAAGTAAAATGCAATATCTACCGTAATTTATTGTATGTTTAGAAGGACAGAAACCAAAAATATCCAGTTAATGAACTAAATTTATTTTAAAATTTCATTGATAAATTTTATCTACTAAACCAAAATTATGTATTTTAAAATCAAAAGACATTTTCAAAAATAGAACTCAGGGGTCCATTGATAAATTCAATTCATTATATCAAGTTTCTCAAACGAAGACAGATTTACAAACTCACATTTTAAAAGAAATATATAACATAGAAGACTAGCCAGTGGTGTGCACAAGGATTGAATTCAAATTTCATACGAAGTTTGATCAACAAATAAGAGAACTGCACCGTTGTGCCTAGTAATACCTAGTAAATGGAGAGGGGGAATAGCGAATTGATATGTTACAGCTCTTATTTGTGAGTTAACTGCCGAAGTTTGTTTCGTTATAATTTTATAGATTTTTGTAATTCATTTTTAGGGTTTTGTTTAGTATGATTAAAAAAAACCTTATAACGCCAATCATGTCTCTCTGTTCGGTAGAAATTGTAGCCAAACGGCTGAACATAGAAAGTTCAAATTTGACATACTTGTACAATTCTTTCACCCACATAAAGGAAATAATAAAAATTTCAAAAAACACAAGGCAGAAAAATTTAAACAAATATGTATTTAATGTAAAAATAAATATGTATTTTTTTTAAATTTTGATTGGGAGAATGAAATGAAACCCCTCAATGCGTGGTTAAAGAAACAAATTTATATTTTTGAAAAAATAAATTTTATGAGATTTTCACTAAAATATTTCAAAAAACTTTCATCCCCACCCTATTTCCCCAAATGGGCTGATTTAAAAATCTGAAAAAACCAGGAATAGTTCTGTAGGAATTTTTGTTCAGATTAGTTTTTCGAAAAATATCGATTTTTTGTATCGTGTGAAAAATCAAATTATTTTTTTAAATGTATTGTATGGTATCAAAATAAAGCTTATAGTCAAAGCTACTAAAGTCAACAACAAAAAAGGGGAAAAAGAGCTTTTAAGTGGACTAATGAACGGAAAGTAGTTTTTTCTTAAATTCTTTATTTTAACACGTTTTTTTCCTTTACCCCAACGGGGTTAACTAAAAATCTGAAAAAATTCTAAGTAAAGTACATTGATCTAAGCCGGAAAATATTGCTGTTTTTGACAAAATTAATTATTTTTTTAATTTTTGGCTAAATAATGCTTTGGATTTTGAAATTAAAAATATAATGAAACATTTTTAATGATGAGGATGAGCTACCCAGTACAAAGTTATGTCAAATAGCTATTATTTGCGTCTCTCTTAAGCCAACATTTTTTACATTTTTCAATTTTGTAAAACAATTTGTATTAAGAATAACTAAAATGCAACTTATTGGAAGCACATTTCGAATTAGCTAATTATTTTGTTAATTACAACTAGTTAAAAACATCCTTTTCGTAAAATAACTACAGTCTGTTTCAAACGCTTAGGCGGAACTAAATGGGAATTTCGTTCTTTTAGGTTGTCACGACAAGGGACCTTGCTTGGGCTATTTCATTTTTCACGTTGGAATTAAACAATGTTAAATGTTAAAATTACAACAATGAAACCATGGAAACGAATGACCTACGTCAAAATTAAATTATTTTTTTTATATATTTTAATGACAAAAAAATAAATAAATGGGAAATTTGTATTAAGACTGACAAAAAATCAAAATATAAAGAAAATTACATTTTAAAATGATATTAACCTTAACCAAAAAATGTTTATTGTAAGTATGATTTACAAAGCTTAAACAAAACGGGCGAAAAGCACGATTTAAGCGATGAAAGTAACTAAATTGCAAAATCTAGTTCCGCCTAACCGTTTGGAAAAGACTTTATAAACTATATCGCACTACAGAGATAAAAATCTACATTAAACAAAGTTTCAAATTTGGTTGCAATGGCGGCGCTAGCGTGGGTTCCGGGAGGCGCCCCCACAATATTGCTCTGGCCTCCAGTTGCCCCCCCCCCGATAATTGCTTGGAGAAAAATGTATTTTAGAAGTAAGGACCTATTTTTTAGGTAATCACTTATATTTTCATGTGTAAACGATAAAAAAAAATATTTCTAATATTTCCTGACCCTCCCAGATTTCAAGAGCTAGCGCCGCCACTGTTTGGTTGCTTTATGATTTATAATAAATTCTATAGAGGGACGCACAATTTGTGCATTATAGTCAAAAAGTGTGCAGAACTTATACGCCACCAAGGAAAAAAAATAAAATAAAATAAAAAAAATAAATAAATAAAATAAATATATATAAATAATAATAAATAAAAAAGAAGCTTATTTCGGTTGCTTACGATCATGATGTTCCCGCCCTGGTTGTGTCAGAATGGGTTCTCATCCTCTTAATAATCAAATAGCGAATAAAAATGATTATCAAAAAATCTGTTGATTATGTGATTATGTGAAAAGATATTGTCCTAGACATCCAGCATTCTGTTGTCTTCTTACACTTATTAAAACCAATAAACCACACTTCACATAAATTTTTTGATGAAAACTCGTGTATTGCAAATGTAACATTGTAAAGGTGGAGACTATGTAAAATTAATATGTAATGTAGTTTGTACATCCCTGCTGACATTGTATAAATGCTAATCGAGCTTCATGTTAAACAATTTGACATGCCTAATCAAGCATGTAACATTTCGCACTTGCCTACGCAACAACTAAGGCAGATCGCCGTCAATAATGTTTAAAAATAATAGCTTCGCTTCAAAATTGGGTTATGAACTATACTTTTTCATGCGGATATGTGCTCTTCCTTATTTACTAAATACGTCACCGTTATTCAAGATATTTTAATACTTGTAAAATCAATGAAAAAATATTCTGCGTTAAAGAGATCGTAAACCTTACATTTGGAACTTGGGTAGACGTTAATGTAAACTTGCGGGCATCTAAAAGTAATTTATAATAGATTTAGATATTTATAACGTTTTATATATGTTTATAAGACCTATTATAACCTATAAAACTATGTTTTAACTAGGTTTTAACTATGTTTTAATTTACTGGTCCTTAACCGGGCTGCAGCAAACTTCGTAGAATAACCCCCCCCCTCATTCATTTATAAACTATTATTGATGATTATTAGTCTCGGTCAACCGTTTTTTAAGGATTCCTGCCATCATAGGCGCCGCACAAAGAAGCCATACAATAGGGACAAAAATATTGTCGTCAATATAAAAAAAAATTATTTGATATTTTAAGAGCAGTAATAATAAGTGTAGTGTAATACAAAATGTATTATTTATTGAGTTCCGGTCTAACAAAAGTCCTTTTACTAAATAAAAAATTGATGTGAAGTGTGAATTTTCACACATTTCAGGGTTTTGTAGATATTTAATAAGTGTAAGAAACCAACATAATACTGGATATCTAGGAATATTTGTTCTATAGTAAAGGAGAACTTAGATGACAGATGACGGTTAATTAAAGCATATGGTCCAATGGGAGAGAACCATAGCAATAAAATATCCATTTTTGAATAGAGACATATCATTTGTTCACAGACAGAGCTATACTCTATCTCAGAAAGGCTGATAGTAATAAATCATTTTGTCAGGCAGTTATCAGTGGCGTGCACATTTTAAACACGTTTAAATTTGTTTTGTTTATTTCTATATTACTATTTATCATTTTATTAAACGCACGCCTCTGACCATATTTATCATATCATTAAACACACTCTTGTGACCATATTTTTCCACAAAATTTTAGGGTCAAATTTTTATGGTCTATAGGTGTTTAACCCTAGTTCGTATTCCCATATAATATGTGCGGCACACTCGGTTGTTTTTAACAATATTTCGTTTCGAACTATTCATATTTTGTCGCTTTTGTTTTGCCGCTTCTGTGTGATAAAAAAATTACTTTTTACAAATCATAGATTTTATTACTATCAGCCTTTCGGAGATAGAGTATAGAAATAGAGAAAGAGATACAATTTGTTTCACTTGACACGCTTGTCGTCAAAAACAAGAATGCGTGGAACATGTGAAACCCCTTCCCCTACACAATTAGCGACCGCCCTGAGCAGAATGCGCGCGCGTATATACAAAAGGACATACGCTGAAGTTACCATATTATAATATAACAAAAAAAGACAAAAACTATGAACGTACGTTACAGTAACAAGCAGAAATACGTTTTTGACAACTTACATAAAACTTTGTGAAATGGATATATATTTCTTTATCGGTTAACAATCGATCAATCTGTCAACTAAATTCTCCTTTATTATATAATCACATCAATATCAACAGTTTTTTGATAATCACGTTTCTTCGTTATTTGACAAAAATTCCAGCGTTTTATTCTACATTTGCTTCGTATTCAAGTCTTCATTAGATTAATAAGAAATATATTATTGTGCCGCACATATTATATGAGAATACGAGTAGGGTTAAACACAATAGACCATAAAAATTTGACTCTAAAATTTTGTGGAAAAATATGGTGACAGGCGTGCGTTTAATGATATGATAAATATGGTCACAGGCGTGCGTTTAATAAAATGATAAATAGTAATATAGAAATACACAAAACAATACAATAATAATTAATATAAACATTAAAATAATAATAAACATTACAATAATAAATGGCTTATTTTTTTCAATTTCAAAATCGTATTTCTCATTATTAACAATGCGAATTTCTCATTATTAACAATATTTTTAACTTCAAAAAAATACACGCAGTATCTTAGCTATTAATACAAAAATTATTAGCCATAATTTAGTGATGATTCATACACTTAATTATTTTTATCAAAAACAGAAATACTGCCATATTTTTCAAAAACACAATCTGGTCAAAAATTCCTCTCGTACGTTTCTGGCTCAGATCAATGTACATTACCTACATTTTTTTCAGATTTTTGGTTTAACCCTTTTTGGTAAAAGGGTGCGGGACAAGAACTTTAGCACATTTTTGGCTAAAATCGTGTTTAAAGACACGAATTTCAAAAAAAAATCTATCGTTTCTTAATCTACTTCTTAAGAGCTTTTTTTTGATACCACAAAATATATTTAAAAAATTATATTTTTCGAATATATTTATATTTTCGACATTTTTCGAAAAATTATTGGTTTTAAATATAATTTTCTGTTTGCCACTCCCCAAATTTGCTGTTCTGGGCAGTTGCCCTGCTTGCGCCCCCTAGAGAGGCCGTGGGCATAAGGGTTTTTTGGTTATATTTTCAATAACGTAAAAATCACCGGGGCAAAGAAAACCGAATTATAACAACTGCTATAAAATTCGAAAGAAATATCTTAGTTATTTTGTGTATGATTGGATCAGATTGTGTTTTTGAAAAATATGGCAGTTTTAGTGTTCTTGATAAAATTTATTATTTTTTTAATTCATGGCTAATAATGTTATGGATTTTTTGTATTTATGGCTAAGATAGTGTGTCTTTTTTTGAAAATATAAAAATATAATAACTTTTTTTTAAAACAGCTGAGCAGTTCAGAACAGGGTTCCTATGTATAGACTCTATGACCGCCACACTACACTCTATACTGTAGATGTTAGTGTGTAGTGTTCAGTTATTTTATTATACTATAATACGTTGTGATTCAACCTATTGTTTGAATTTCTTTACATTCTCGTTTGTAAGGTTTGGAAGAGGAATAAATCATTTATAATAATAAAATACTTATAAAACAAATAACACATTGTTAATAGTGAGAGATACGTTTCTGAAATTGAAAAAAAAAAATACAAAGCCATTTATCAATATATTTCTTATTAATCTAATGACTTGACTAAGAAGCAAATGCAGAAAACGACGAGTTTTGGCAAATTATTATTTTTTTTTTCAAAAATTAAATGCTCTTAGGTCTCAAATAACGAATAAAAGTAATTATCAGTATTTTTTTTTTTTATATAGCAAGATTCATTCAGATTTTGAAAATTGCGCTTATGGCTTCCACTGGTTGTTTTAAGTCATAACCCCGCCCCTCTGATTTCGTGTATTCAATTTCAACAATTTCCACTGGTTATTAAATTTACACTTTTAAAAATTAAATGCAACATTTGCCCAAATATAACTAGAATTTGAATAAATAATTTAAACAAAATAAACATGCAAAAAAAAACAAAAAAAAATTTGCCTCGAGAGCGGAGCGAACCTTAGTTTGCAAATAAGAACGCGAGCATGCTAGCCATTACACTATCAAAGCATGCTGATTCACTGTGTTAGATAAGTTACGTTAGATAATTAAATATTTTACGTGGTCAAGCAAAAAACACAAAAAACCGTTATTTTCCGAAAACATAATCTGATCAAAAATTCATGTTGTACTATTCCGGTTTACACCAATATAAATTACTCAGATTTTTTTCAGATTTTTAGTTTAAACCATCTGGGCTACAGGCTGTGGGACAAATTTTTTTTGCATATTTTTGGCTAAAATCTAATCAAAATAATTTATTTTGTAAAAATAAAATTTTGATCGTTAATCCACGTACTAAGGGCTTTTATTTGATACCATACTCAGAATTAAAAAAAAAAAGTTTTTCGATAAGCTCATATTTGTTTATATTTTTTTAAGGGGTTATGTTTTTTAAATGTTTTAGTATTTTTCCTATGTGCGGATCAAAGAGTTGTATAAGCATGCCAAATTTCAACTCTCTAGGTTTAGCCGTTTAGCTACAATTTTTACCGAACAGACAGACAGACAGACAGACATACATACAGACAGACAGACAGACAGACAGATAGACAGACAAACAGACAGACAGACAGACCACAAGATGACGGTATAAGGATTTTTTGGTCATACCTACAAAACCCTAAAAATGGTCAAATTGAGATTTATTTTTATTAATTTTAATTATAACTTTCTACTTGCTCCCCTAATTTGCAGTCCTGGGAATTTGCGCTGCTTGCGCCCCCCTAGATCTGGCCCTAGGTATAAGGGTTTTTTGGTTATACCTACAAAACTAAAAATCACCAGGGTAAAGAAAATTGAATTACAGCAACTGCTATAAAATCAAACAAAATAACGTAAAACAAATTCAGCGGCAGTCTACTCACAAATGACAGTTGCATCATACCAAAACCATTTTTGGGATATGAAAAAACGGCGCAATCCACATATTTTTTTTTAAATCAAACCTCTTAAAATAAGTAAACTAAAATTTATATGTTACGCCATTGGTATTATCTATATATATTTTAACCAAATCTTCAACACCTACACTGGTCTTGCTTAGTTATTTTAGTATATGCAGTTGTCAGATCGTATTTTGCGGCGCATCAACTTTATTTTAATTACTCACAATAACTCCAGACCAATATTTGTCAAGAGCATTTCTTTTTTGTAGCCCACTGCTACATCAATTTGTCATTTTAATATTTATCAGAATCGTAAAATCTAGCTTGATGAATGAAGGGATTTAAAATATTATTTTTAATGTATATTTTGACATTTACTGTTGCTTCAACAAATTTTAATAAATTTTTAGTGATTTTTATAATTTGTTAAAAGATTATGAATATATAAACAATTATTTTGTTGATCGTAAATTAAATTTCATGACAGATTTAAAAATAATAATATTACGTAACTCGCTTAGGCACCTATATTTCGTGCGTTTTTTTAGGATTTTTTAAGTATGACCAAAAAACCCTTATATTGTTTGCCCTTGCTTCTGATTGATTTAGCACATCACCATTTTCACCATGTAAAAAAAATTATTTCAGTCCACGATGACAGATATTCAGTGACGTGAATTTGAATAAATTAATGTCATTGTCATAGTGAATATTATACATCGAAATAGATATTATTTATAGGTAGGGTTACCATATTTTTTGTGCGCCAAACCGGGACAGGGTAAAATAGGTTGACCAGATTTTACAGAAAAAGAGTATACTAAAAAACAAAAGGTTACACTCCCAAAATAGAAGTGATGAGCAAAAAAAAGAAAGGTCTTCACTCCCTAAATAGAAGAGATAAGCATAAAAAAAAAAACTAATACTAAAAAACCGGGACATATTTCAAACCGGGACATATGTTGAAAACCGGGCCATATGTTGAAAACCGGGACATTATGTTGAAAACCGGGACGTATGGCAACCCTATTTATAGGGAATATTTTGTTATTATGGCATAGATATTTTGGAGAATTTAAGCTATTTGTTTTTATGGTGTTCTATAGTTTTTAGGTTATCTGATATATAAAATATTTTGTTATATAAGTACTCTTTTGTGAGTAAATTAATATAATTTGACAGAAAAAGAACTTGAAGCTGGCCCTACTGGTATTATAAAGTGTACTCAAGAGAAGTATGTCAAAAGTGGGCAGCGACGTATGGCTAAAAAATGTATTTTTACGATGAGGTCAAGAAGGGATAAGCAAAACTAAAACTGGTAAATTAACATCAAAGGAGGTTGATCTATCAGAGTTGTCATTGAAAATAGTTAAAAAAAATGAAGAATATGGCACCTGTTTCTTTTCCGCCCAAGAAATGAACACGTAAAGTTACAAATTTTATTATATATATATATATATATATATATATATATATTACAATATATATTACAAATTGAGACGGTTATATGCATTTAATACCAAATAAATTATTTAAAAATTTTGAGTGTCATACCGAATGAAACCTCTAAATGCGTGCACCAACAATCAAATTTTTATTTTTGAAAAATCAATTTTTTATATGTTGTTCTTTTGTCCCCCATCCTATCTCTCAGAGAAGTTGATCTAAAAATCTGAAACAAAATTCCATAATAAACATTGATGGGAACCGGAAAAGTTCAACAGGAATTTTTGATCAGTTAGTTTTTCGAAAAATGTTTTGTAACAGAAAAAAAAAAAAATTTTAAATTTTTTTGTGGTATTGAAATAAAGCTCGCAGGGCTTAGATTAAGGAACGAAAAGTTGTTTTTTAAAATACATTTTTTTAACACGAATTTAGCCAAAATTGTGCTAAAAAAAATCTTGTCCCGCCCATATTTACGAGAGGAATTATTAATTCGATTGCGTTTTTGAAAAAATAGCAGTTTTTGTGTTTTTGATAAAATTAATTATTTTTTTAATTCATGACTAAATTATGTGTAATAAAGTTATGGATTTTTTGTATTCATGGCTAAGATATTGTCTTTTTTTGAAACAAAAAATATATAACAATTGAGGACCGAATTTTGAACCACACAATACAAATCAAATAACACATTGTTAGTAGGAAATACGTTTCTGAAATTTAAAAAATTAACCCTTTTATCAATATATGTCTTTTTATTCTAATGAAGATATGAATACGATGCAAATGCAGAAAAAAACGCTGGGATTTTGGAAAATTATTTAATGTTGTTAAAAAAAAATTAAATGTAAGCTCTTAGAACTCAAATAACGAATAAAAATGTTTATCAAAAATCTGTTGATTTTGATGTGATTATAGAACAAATATTCCTTGACATCCAGTATTATGTTGGCTTCTTACACTTATTAAATACCTACAAAACCCTGAAATATGTGATAATTCACGCTTCACATCAATTTTTTGTTAATAATAAAACTGATGTGTTTATAGCAACAAAAACAAATAAATATTTGCTATTCACAAATTGTGACATATAGAATAATCAGCCATGCATATTTTCAAATTAATAGTTATCATCTTACTTTTTAAAAAAACTGAAGCATTTAAATGCTATTTTTGTAAGATTTGCTCAACACCAGACGTTAGTGTAACATGTGATCGTTATCATTTCTCATGTGCTGCCGTATACATCAAGTTCGTTGGTTCTCCACCAAAAGTTGGGCGTAATTGTATTGTTAGTGTAAAACTTCCAATGATAGGTTGGAGCGATTTGGAACGACAAGTTTGTGACAAAATAGCTTTAAAAACGAATCAAAAGATAGACTCGTGCAAAGTAAAAATTTGTTCAACTGAATTATGTAACAACTGGGTAGAAGATGCTATGACAAAGGGAGGAGTCTACTCACTTCATGGAAGTATTTCATCAATTTCAATAAATTACATTTTCAATAAGTTATTTTTTATTGTAATATACTTTCTTCATTATATTTCTTCTATAATATTGAATCACACTTAAAATAAAAATGTATTTTTGAATCTTTGAACTATTGTATTTTGATGTACGGTACTGTGGCTTTATTTATCACACTGGCGGCATACGGGTTAACATTTTTTATTTGTCTAGCCTGAAAATGGTGGAGGAAAGGTAATAGTTTTTTAAAGGTCCGGTCTCTCCACCTTCTGATAAACTTCTGGGTAACTATCTGATAGATAAAGTTATCTGATACTTTATCTGCTGAATAAATGTCATCCCGTCTTTCAATTCAAATTTATCAGATAGTTATCTGACGGATAATTAGACTGACATATTGAATTTAATTTTTTAATTTTATTATGATTGTTGTAAATACAAAATATGTTATAATAAATTTGAAAATAAGAAATTAAATCACGGAGTCATCTTTCATTTTCATTTCTTCTGAGTAATCAGTTTCTTCAGGTACGTCTCAGACACGGTACTGATCTTTTGGGGGTGGTTCTTCATATGCACTTTTGTAATATTAAAGTTGCGTAATACTACAGTTGCTACTATACCAATCATAATCTTATTTCTCAAATTCGAAGCGAATATTAGAATTGCTAAACATTGTTTTGTAAGGCGTGGATCTTGGCTAACGTTTAATACAAAATTTCCTTCTCGGCGCATGTTTACTTCAGCCTTTTTTTTCCTCCCAAAAGAAAGCAAATTAGAACATAAGCTGTATATTGCACGATATACTTTTTGAATATTTTTTTCTCATCGTGAACTGGTGCACTGTTATTTTGGAGTTAAGGCATTATTTCTACTATGAATAAAATTCAAACAAATTATATTTTTAAGTCCATTTTGCAATTTATTGTTCCAAGAAATCATTTAATTTCTAACTTTTTGACAGTGACAGCACTTATTTGTGACAGCGAGGTCTAGCAGTAGAGTCCGAGACTGGTAAATATTTACCTCCTGAATTGTTTATAATATTTTTTCCACTGTCAAAGTTATTTTTAATTGCATAGTTTTTTTTTTTTTTGATTAATTTATTTTAGATATTTGAATGAAATATCAGTATGTCTGTGGCCGGTTGCTATCGTTTTCATCAAACAAAGCGTGAATATTAAAAGCGTTGTTTCAAAATTTGTAAAATGAATTTGAACAAAAGTGAAAGTGAAATGGGAATTGATGAGGCTGGATGTTCCATCCTCCTGCCGGAGAAATCGAAGGGACGTTACCAGATGGCATAAAAATTTAGGTTTTGCTTCATTTTTTTCACTGACTTCCCAGGGGGAGGTAAATTTTTACTTTCGTCCCGTTGTTAATAGTAATATGTATCTACTCCCATCAAATCAATGTTATAACAATGTACTTACTATGTAGAGATTGAAAAAAAGATGTTTTAAGTGCCTTAGTATACATTCGGCAAGATATGTCCCTATTTACCGCATTAGACATATTCATACGTAAGAAAAACATTTATTATTTGTCCATCAAGTAGGAGCAGATTAGTTACACTGAATTGGTATGTGTCACAATAAGGTTTTTATTTTATATGAATTACATTTCGCGTCATATTATGCAAAACAATGTTGTTAAGACATATATTGGCTTAAAATATTATTTTTGTACTACTAAATATAATAAAACAAATATTTGTAAAATGTTTCGTTTACGCAAAGTTGGGTATTAATACGTTTCTAAAATTAAAAAAAATTAAGCTATTTATAAATATATTTCTTATTATGTAAACGTAATAGGCAATTTATTGTGATGTCATTATATTTATTAAAAATCCGACTGTATACGCTCGTTCTTGATCAGATCTATTCCTATACTATTTATCCTATTAAGATGTGACATTACGTTGCTGTGATCGAAGGAAATATGACTGGTGACAGTAGTACTTAGCCGTCAAATTGCACAAAGCGAACAGGTTAATTTAAGCACTATACGTATTTATTTTATTAAAATGGAAATAAATATTTGCAATATTTTTGAATTTTTAAGCCATACACATGTATAGAACTGTATAACAGAATCATATCGTGAACATTTGGATTTAATATTAACTTTTCCTCCATATTTATTAGAAAAAGTATAAATAAAACTTAGGTGTATATCTTTGTCCTATTTTGACTGACAGCCAAAAACATTACAATTTGTTCTGCTTTTATAGTTTTTCACAACTTCTGTCGACATTGTAACAAAAATTCAACACTAAAATTTGCGTAATAAGTTTAAAATGGCAGAAATTTCTATGTACTGCAGTATTTAGTATAATAATTTGACAACCAGTTTTTTACCTTATTTAAAAAAAAGGTATATATACCAATTTTAGGGTGGGGAGTCTATAAAATATATTTACAGCACCCTCCTATATATATTTTTTGAAATATGGTCATTATCTGTGTTTTTTTTTTTTTTTAATTTATTCAAAAACGATAAACTGTAGCCTGTAATGGAGATTATTTTTGAGATCTACGACTCAAAATTAGTACATAAGTATGTATACACAATTTTTTGCTATAAAATCGTATTTAGATTTTTGACCATTTTCAAAGAATTTGTTTGACGATTCGTATTTATTATAAAAGTTGGGTTATTAAGGCCCCAATATTTTTCTAGACTAAACAATATACGAAGATTCCAAAAATTCAAACCGCAGGTCTCTATATTCTATTGTTCTTAAATTATTCTTTTTTTAGCATTTAAAAAAAAAAGACATTTTGCAAAAACTTTTTTGTTTGGGAATTGTTTCAAAATGAGTCATAAGGCCCTTTAGGACCTCAGGATTTTTTAAAATTGAATTTTTTGACTGTGGACTGCGGTTGAAATTTTTAAATTTCAACCACAGTTTTCTATCTCATGTAGATTTGGAGATATGATCTTTTGAAAATGAAATATTTACAGTTTTTCAAAACTACACGGATCAAAAAGGCAGTAACTAATGAGGGCCCTATATTTTGCCTAGGTACGAAAAAGTCTGTAGATTTCAAAAATTTAAACCACAGTTCCCAATATTTTATTGGTCTCTCCCGTAAAACTCTTTCCAAAACCATTGTCTTGAACACCAATTTCCTGGATTAAATCTATAATTCAGTGTTTCCCAAAGGGTGTGCCGCGGCATATTAGTGTGCCGCAAATTTCCCAAATGTGCCGCGAATTCTTAAAAAAGAGACTAGCGTTGTGATTATTTTAACACCATTGTCCGAATATACGCACAATACCATTAATAAGAATAAAGTACACGAAGGATCTTTTTATAACGAATTAAAATTGACATATTCTGAATACAGGGTAGTCTGCATTCAAAATACCTTCTTCTGTAACTACAAAGGTGTGCCGCGAAATATTTCTTTGGAAAATGTGCAACGAGAGTAAAAATATTGAGAAACACTGCTATAATTGCTAAATAATAAATAACAATCTTTTTTTTAAGATCAACTTCGTGATATTTTTTGCAAAAAAAGTTTCGAGTTAAAAATAGAAGAGCTTTTGCCCCAGTTAGCGAGACGGCGCACCTTCCACATCACAATAACTGCGCTCGCCGACGACCACAAATTTATTGGCAAATAACTGCATTAACCTTCCTAATTGCTAGCAAATTTGCACAGTTATTATCTACATACTAATTTATTGACTTCAAATTAAATTACAGTCTAGCTATTGAATACTGAGTGGCACTCATGTAGCTTTTAGTAAAAACTTTTTAAAAATCATTTTTAAAAGCATTATTTTCCTAGTACCGTGTACGAACATAATTTAACACAATTAAAATGTTTTACGCAAATTAATAGAGTAGCATAGCATAGAAAAAAGTTGTTCGAAAAATAAACCAGGGACACATACACTACGTACGAGGCATGTTCAGAGAGTAAGAGTACTTAATTTTTAAAAGCTCAAAAAAACAATGTATTTGAAAAAAAAGTTATTTAGGTATAGGTCACACTAAAGTCAATAGATTATACAAAGTAGCGCAACGGCGGCCATACTGGGGCTAAAAATGTCGCCAACACAAATGATTATCAGTGATTCCAACAGTAAAAAAATAAGAAACTAGTACTACCAAAATTTTTATTTTAAACATTGTAATCACGATTTTTTTAATCAAAGATGCACTATAACAAAATTGTGGTACAATTTCAATTATTTTTTTAAAATTTTATTCAATAAAATGGATATAATATATAAATTTAAATGAAACTTAACCTTTAATATTCAAACCGCTCACAAAGGAGGTTATTAAATTAGAGCCAGAAAGAGAGATGTGACAGCGCAGACGAAAACTTAAGAACGTAAAAATGGCTGCTTTAGTTTACTTTATAGGGGAAGCAATGTTGCCAATCAAACCCTGGGATCTGTCGGCTTCTTCAAAGGCTTGCGCTACTTTGTATAATCCAGTGACTTTAGTGTAAATTATGCGGAATATGTAGATTATTAGCTTATGCCGAACGTACTTATAGTAGATTGTTCAATGAATGTAATCAGTAATACGTAACACAAAAACAACTTTTACTTTTAATTCACAATGAAAATTATTTGACTACATTTAAATCTACCGTGTAAGAAGTAACGATGTAATAACAATAGAAGGAAATTAAAAAGCTATTTGACATTTGACCACCAATGTCGTATTTGTTATTGTTCTTTCTTGTTATGCTGGTCTTTGTCTATGCCTCTTACAACTTAAGAACGTAAAAATTGCTGCTTTAGTTTCCTTAATAGGGGAAGCAATGTTGCCAATCAAACCCTGGGATCTGTCGGCTTCTTCAAAGGCTTGCGCTACTTTGTATAATCTAGTGACTTTAGGTCACACTATTTATCGACGTAGTCACCTTCCCAATCGATGCACGTCGTGAGCCGAAATATAAGCTATTTTATACCTGTGTCGAAAAAATCTCCCACCAGCTGTCTTGTCTATTCTTTGACGGCATGCTTGACATCGTCATCGCTGGAAACCCTTTTTCCGCCCATAGACTCCTTGAGAGAGGTGAACAGATGGTAATCCAATGGCACCAGATCGGGACTGTGAGCTAGGTGGTTGATAATGCCCTATCCGAATGGATCCAAAAGTTGTGTTATGACGTGGGTAGAGTAAAGACAGGCATTGTCAACCACCCAGTTCATAGACTTGAACTGGTGTCATCGGATTACCTCTCTCAAGGAGTCTATGTACGGAATAATGATTTCCAGCGACGACGAGGTCAAGCATGCTGTCAAAGAATGGACAAGACAATTGGTGGCAGATTTTGTCGACACAGGTATAAAAAAGCTTATACCTCAGCTTACGACATGCGATCATGAAGGCGACTACGTCGAAAAATAGTGTGACCTATTCTTAAATTAACTAATGTATTTCTTTTCAAATAAATTGAATTTTTGAGTTTTTAAAAATTGAGTAGGTACTCTTACTTTGTGGACATCCCTCTTAGAATACTTCAGTATCGTTTTATGACAGACTCGTTTTGTGACAGTGTCGTTTTGTGACAGTGTCGTTTTGTGACAGTGTCGTTTTGTGACATTGTCGTTTTGTGACAGTGTCGTTTTGTGACAGTGTCGTTTTGTGTCAGTGTCGTTTTGTGACAGTGTAGTTTTGTGACTGTCGTTTTATGACAGTGTCGTTTTGTGACAGTGTCGTTTTGTGACAGTGTCGTTTTGTGACAGTGTCGTTTTGAGACTGTCGTTTTATGACAGTGTCGTTTTGTGACAGTGTCGTTTTGTGACAGTGTCGTTTTGTGACAGTGTCGTTTTGTGATAGTGTCGTTTCGTGACAGTGTCGTTTTGTGACAGTGTCGTTTTGTGACAGTGTCGTTTTCTGACAATGTCGATTGTGAGTAGTAATGAAACAATGATTAGCAATGAATTCAATTTATTTCGATAAATTTCATTCGTTTTTACACCTACAGTGCTAGCACCGATGTTGCCGCCGCGCAGCTTTGCAACGTTCTCTCCAACTTCGTGCTCGCTCGGCGGCTTTTTTTCCAACACCCGAATCTTATATCTTATAATAGTATATCATTTTACATATTTTCTTTGCAAATGTTACGAAATTTTGCCACTTTTTCCACTTTTGCATTGTTACGAATTACGCTGTTTTTGCACTCTGGCATTATAGACTAGAGATGGGTCGTTCATGAACGAACCGGCTCACTGAGCCGGCTCAGTACACTGACCGAAGTGACACGGTTCACCAAATTGAAATGAGCCGGCTCACGGCTCACTGTATAGTTTCAAGTTTCAAGGATACGATTGGTCGGGCGATTGTGAACAGTGACCGGAGTGATCCGGATCTGGATCGATGTCATGTTGAACTTCGCGAGAACTTGGCTTGTAATGTATTATCATAAAGTGTATTTTGTCATCAATTTGTAGGGCACTTTATTTGAAACTAATAGGGTTAGTCTGTATTTTCTTACAACCATACTATATAAAAATATTAAAAATATTGCCCAAATCCCAGATGTCCGATTTATAAGGGCAATAAACATCGCCATAAACTTAACACATCTGGTTTAAAATACAGTAGCTACATAAAGTGAATTGCTTGTTTCAAAAATGTTAGATAAGAGTCGGGGCTAGCGACGTTCTACCTACGACCGGACGACCGGCAACTGACTGACCTGTGTCTCGGGATCATGTTTAAAAGAACCGGCGCTAAGCAAGAGTCGGCTCTAAGCGACGTTCTACCTCTAAGCTCTAAGCGACGTTCTACCGAACGACCGACCGACCTGTGTCTCGGGATCATGTTTACAAGAACCGGCTCTGAGCAAGAGTCGGTTCTAAGCGACATTCTACCTACGACCGAATGACCGACCGACCTGCGTCTCGGGATCATGTTTACAAGAACCGGCTCTGAGCAAGAGTCGGTTCTAAGCGACATTCTACCTACGACCGAATGACCGACCGACCTGCGTCTCGGGATCATGTTTACAGTTCATATATTGCAAGAATCGGCTCTAAGCAAGAGCCGGGTGTAAACGACGTTCTACCTACGACCGAACAACCGACCGACCTGTGTCTCGGGATCATATTTACAGTTTATATATTGCAAGAACCGGCTCTAAGCGACTTTCTACCTACGAACTAACGACCGTCCTGTGTTTCGGAGACATGTTTACTTAACCGGATCACTGAGCCGGATCAATGAACCGGCTCAACAAACTGAACGACCTCCACTGATCCGGTTCCGCAAACTGAGCCGAAATTCCCATCTCTATTATAGACCACGTTATTATGGATTTTATGAGCGGCCAAACAAGTGTATAGCCTCTTCGACTGCTGAATTTTAACTGTCGAAGTAGCGTGGAATAGCGTCTGGTGCTCTCTCAAACTCAAGGTAGCGATAATTCATAATAAGTACATCTATGCTCTATTACGTGATACTATTTTCATGTACCTCCGACTATTGTACGCGTAGCAGTAACCGTTTGAAATCTATTTTAATTTCGTTACGCTAGATTTATGGAAACATAATTTCACTACTTTATACTACACGAGGATAAAGTTTACAACACGGGCCAAAAGCGAGCATATAATATAGTCATTATAAGCGAGTAAAAATTATTTTACCTGCAATTACACATATAGTTTTTAGATAAAGACCACACACCTTTGCCAGGATTTCAAAAAGATCATTAGAAAAACAATAAACTTCATTTAAAAACAAAGGAAGTCTGGGTGTCAATTGTAAAACTTCAGAACTGACGTCAACAAGGTGGCTACCGAACCACCAGCTGATTCTAACAACAATGTCTAAAATTTGATATTCCACTCATGCGCACTTGTAAGCTTATAATATGAAATTTCATATTCCCCGCATGCGCATCTGTAAGCATGAAATATTCCACGGCGTGTAATATGAGCAGATTTAGATATTGAGAGTTGGATACATATTGTTTTTATTAATTGACTAGATAAATATTAGGAGGACCCGAAAGAAATCAATTAATTTAGAGAACAAATTATTTTTTTTTCAAAAACTTTTTTACTATTTATAATTATAAAATATAATTTTAATCATTATTTATTACGGTTTCATAGTGTAAAAGTTCATTCTCAGCTTGGTTAAAATTTTAGTGTTAAAATTTTCATTTAAAAAAACAAAAAGTTCACTATTTTTAACCAAATCTTCGTGTAAATCTTTATTTATTCAGATATTGTTATTTTTATGAAATATTACTAGTCTAGTGCCAACGTCGAAAGATACTGCACTTGATGATAATGGAATGCCATTTGGTACACGAGTTCCTTATAACATTTATTCATTTTGACCCGCAGCACCTATTTGTGAATCGAGGTAAATTCAAGATGGCGGCGAAACTAGCGCGCCAATTACGATAACGATAACTAATTCTTATGATACAGCGAAATAGCTAAATACATATTTGTACAATGGACCTTTAGCTACAAATTGCCGCGTCATACGCGAATTTCCGTCACGTAGTTTACAAGATACCGTCTATAAATCATTCTCAGACGCAAAAAAGTGATTTCCGAAATGGCTAACGAATTTCGTAGGATATGGCTCGTTTTCTATTAATTTAATGCCGTAGATTACGAATCTGTTATCAAAATGGCGAAACTTTTAAATTTTGATAGATTTTTTTCCCAAATTCGAGACATGATGATATTCTTTATCACTGCAAATCTGCGTATATTAATATTTTAGTTCAATTCTTCCTAAATCTGTAGGGCTTATTCTTGGCTACAAGAATATGTGCGGAATTTTTCTCTGCGAGGCGCCAAAATTAAGGTAGCGGCCGAAATGTGTGAAGTCTTCATATTATTTCGTATTATTTTGACACTTTTTATATCGTTTTCGATCAAATTGGACCTGTAAATTACAAAAATTAAATAAAAAATGGCATATGACTTGTTATTATTTGGGTGTTGCCCGAAATAAAATTAATAAAATTACATATCCGGCCAGAACGGTTGTAAATTATGACATTTAAGTAAGATACTCCATGCATAAACGGAATGCATCATTTTGCTTAGGTTTGTTCGCAGCACCTGTTCTCAAATGAAGCCGCTTTCGAAATAACGCTCGAAAATCGAATTTTGCTATTTACATCAAATTTGTTGAGTTGTATATCAATTTTGGGTATATTGAAGTCGTAGATTTCGAAAATGAAGTTAATTTAAAGATTTGCTACACATAAAATTGTATTTTGCCCGAAAAAAATAATTACAAGTGAGATTCATTACATGACAGTGAAGTGTCTCTCCATCTAAACGAGTAGTATATAGCAGTTCTGACAAAATAATATAGATTACTACACACTTAATACGATTCTAATGGTGGCCGAAAACTATTCTTTCGAAAATGGTTAAAATATTCTCTAATATTTTTACCAGTTATTAGGACAACATTTTAATGTGTTGATAGTTCCTTTATGTTTGCTAATAATACTGACTTCTTCTACTACTTAATTGTATACAAAATGAAGAGATATTATGAATTCTTATTCAACACTAGTCTGAATCGAAGTTAATTTTTTAGTGTACGATGAAGTCCCTTTAACACTACTTTTTTTAGAGTATAATTGAGAAAATTTACTGTTATCTGGTTGAAAATTTTTAGAAAAATCATAGAGTAGACCCCACCCTATGAGTTTTTCGATATTTCTTTTTACAGTACTTTGTCGAAAGTTTCTACAATACAGTATGCCTAATAAGTGACAATGACTGTCGATAAGTTACAGAATAGACACCTCAGACTTATCTAAAATTTTTCAACGCGGCAATTTAAAATTTTGGTACCCAACATCTACGGCAGCTATCGCTTTTCCAGGACAAAGCATTTCTGTAATAAATATACGTTTTCCATCAAAACCTTTGCCCCTGTTTATGATACAATGTTCCAAAAACCATTCATTATCAACAAAGACACGTTGAAATGACGCAAAGTAAATTCATTAATCAAAACGAAATTTTCAAGTGTATTAGTTTCAAAACATGTTGAATACAAATGGGTAGCTTCATTAGAAATCAATATAACAACCCGTTAAGAGAATAGAATAAATATGGACTGTTTATTCCAGACTTTTATCGTAAAACTGCGTATTTAGCGAAGCAGCTAAATTAAAAATTAACCACCCTAAAAGCTCTTATTCTCATGGGAGGATAAATTTAATTAACAAATAAATTTATTTAAATTAAGAAATTTACAATCCGTTTGCCCATAGTGCGTAAATGTGATATATTTTTTGAACTAAAATAAATTCATTGTTGATACCTTTTCATTTCTACTGCTAATAGAAAATCGAGAAGGAAGAAACACAAATCGCAAACTAGCATCTTAAAACTTTATTTCCGGTCACCATGGGGTAGTCGTCAGCGTATTTGACTCCTAACCATGGGGTCTCGCCAAAACTTTACACACATTTAAATTAATTTAAAATAGTATATTATGTTACTAGGAGTAGAACGCGCTCTTTTTTGCAGCCGAGGCTTGCATATTGAGCGAAGCACAAAAAAGGCGTTCTACTCCGAGTAACATATACTATTTTTTCTTCAAGCGTAGGTATTAAAAATTTGCAACCATAAATACTTATGACTTTATAGTTTCAGATGCTATTGCTGCTAATTCCGGCGGTGTACATTATATTGTTTGAGATATTTTTTAATTTTTGATCTTTATATTGTGTATTCTGTAACTAATCACAGAATGATCACAATAATAATAAAGTAACTCACTAATAACGTAACTAATTTCTTAATTCACTACAAACCACGCTACAAACATATTAAATTGACAGATGTTTTGTTTATGGCGACTGCTGCCATCAGTTGCCATCTGTTGATAACTATATGAACTATTTACTAGTATAAAAATGTTCACATTTTGTTACTAGTAAAAAAATTTATCATTTCTACCGAATGTATTGAACAATGTAATGTTAGCATTATAATCCGCTTGAAGAAAAAATCTATTTATCACCCCAGATACAAATTTCTTCAGACAAACGACCCCGTAAAGCTTACAGTCTCTGGTTCACGTTTCCGATCTTTAACGCTACGTACAACCCCCAGAGATTATTAGTTTCTTATAAAAAACTAACAATCTGAAATAAAATTAGTGATAATCTATACATCAAGTTTTGCACAGAATTTTTATCTATCTAATAGGATATTTTTGATTTTAGAAAAAACTATTGTAAAAATGTTATTGCTCAATAACTTAATAATAGGTATCATACAACAATGTTCTGTAATTTATTAAATATATTTGAGGGTTTCAAATAATTTTTATATTTATATAGTTTTGTGTAGAAATGTTCAAATAATACGTCAACATTTTTTTCAACCTGATTTTTTATAGTTAGGAGCCTTCGTCGAAAAATATTATACTTCATGATAATGAAATTCCACTTGGTACAAGTATTCTTTACATAAAATAAATCATTTTTATCCGCAGCACCTATATTACGAACCGTGGCAGATTCGAGGTGGTGGCAAAAGTAGATTACCAAGTACAGTAACTATAAGTAATTTTCACAATAGAACAAATTATCTCAAAACATATTTGTAGAATGGAGCTTTAGCTACATACCGCGGGGTACACAAATATGCGTCGAATGGTTTACAAGATGACGTCTATAACGCAATTTGTTTATTTACAAAGACACGACAGTTCTTTTTACAATTAAGGATAACCTATTAGATAGATAAAAATTCGCTGAAAAATTTGATATATAGATTGTTATTAATTTTATTTCAGGTTGTTAGTCATGTATAAGAAACTGTACGGTTGTGCGCACCCTTAAGGTTTTGTAGGTATAACCAAAAAACCCTTATAACGTGCAAATTGTAGACTTACCGCTAAACAAATAAAGTTGAAACTTGACATTGAAATCAAAAGACTATTGAAAAACATATACAAGGTGTCTCAAAAGAAATTTTATATTTAGTGGATCGATTAAAAAAAAAGTTAGCCGTATATAGAAAAAATGTTTATTAATTATTAAAATACACTTTTTGGGGATTTATTTCTCAAAAATAATATCGTCTAAATGTAGACCCTCGCGTTCTCGGCACTCATTTAATCGAACAGTAAAATTACTTATGACGTCTCGGCAGGTGGACTCAGGGATGGCTGCCATTTCGTGATGGATATTTTCTTTCAAATGCGCCAGTGAAGTCGGTTTATTGGCGTAAACTTTAGATTTAAGATAACCCCATAGGAAAAAGTCCATAGGGGTTAAATCTGGACTGCATGGAGGCCAATTTATGTCACCTCTCCGGGAGATCAATTTGCCTGAGAAAATTTCACGAACACGTGGCAGAGACATATTGGACGTGTGTGAAATTGCTCCGTCCTGTTGGAACCATGTTCTTTGGTTATAGCCAGGAAAGTTTTGCAGTTCAGGTACCAAGAAGTTGTCTAACATCTCCACATAACGCTCTGAATTCACTGTAACTGCACGCCCCCTTTCGTCTTCAAATAAGTAAGGGCCGAAAATTCCTCGCGCCGAAATCGCAGCCCATACGGTCACTTTAGGCGAATGTAGGGGTTTCTGATGTTTGCGTTTCGGATTCGTTGCACTCCAGTAGCAGCAGTTCTGTTTATTTACGTGGCCATTAAGATGAAAATGAGCTTCATCCGAAAACAAAATGTTGGTAAACGTTGAAAATCGCTCAATCACCTGATTTACGAAATTAAGCCTCTGACTGGCATCTTGGGGCTTTAATTCTTGCACCAATTGAATTTTGTAGGGGTGCAGCTTTAGGTCTTTGTGCATAATGCGATGTAATGATGATCTATGCACATTTAAAGCAATTGCGCGCTTCCGAATTGAAAGGTTCGGGTCGTCACGAACAGACTGATTAACATTCTCCACGTTTTCTACCGTTCTTGATGACCTAGGTCGCCCGGATTTTGATTTATCCAGCGTTGTACCAGTCTCTTCAAACTTTTTAACCCAATGTCGAATGAGAGGAATGCTTGGCGCATCATTTAAGTGGCGAAAAACTCGAATACTGCAGAATTTTCTACGCGCTACAGTCGCCGAATCACCGTTTTTGTAAAACTCTCGCACGCATAACGCGCGGTCTGCTCCCGAGAAACGCTCCATAGCACCTGAATTCCCAAGAGCCAGGCTACCGATTGACATAACCCCCGCGCCCCTCGGATACGTTGCGTTCACGCAGTAAGCTAAATAAATATAAAATTTCTTTTGAGACAGCTTGTATATGCAGGAACAACAAATGGCAGGAAGTGGATCGTAAGGCTACAAAGGAGACGGTCACTAGAAAAATCAACTCTTCGTACATTTTTAACAAAGAGTTAGTAAAAGTTAATGTCAGATAATATAGGGTTTTGTAGGTATGGCAACAAAAAATCACTTATGTCAGTGGTTTTCAATCTGTGGGGCGCGCCCCCCTAGTGGGGCTCGAGACTATTGCAAGGGGGTCGCGCCTCTCGTCACGCCTTCGGCGTTCGGTAACGAGTTGTTTTGAAGAAGTATCGATCACGTTTAGTGATTGAAAAGGAACTAAAAACAGCGATATCTACAATGATACCACGGTTTGAGAAAATGTGTGCTGAAAAACAAGCCCAACCATCACATAATTAAAATATAATTATGTTTTATTAATTATGTATTCCAGTTTTTGTATTTTTGTAAGATTTGTTTTTCTTCCATTTAAATTATTATTAATTATAATAAATATTTTATGCATATTTATACATTAATATGGTATATTATCTTGTAGCCCATTAAATAAATTACAATATCAGGTGTGTATTTGTGAAATTAGATTGTTACGAAAATTGAGGGGGGGGGGCAACATTTTTTTCATAAAAAAAGGGGGGCGGAGGTACAGAATGGTTGGAAACCACTGACTTATGTGTTTGTCTGCCTCTCTGCCGGTCTGTCATAGAAAGGTTGAACACAGATTTTTTTAAAATTTAATGGCCATTGCTTCTGTGGCAATTAGCCAGGACAATTTTTAATTGAAAAAAAATCCATGCCTGAACAACACAGAAAGTTGATTATCGTCTAAATATCGTCTAAAAAACACATCGTGGTATAAATAATAACAAATATGTATTTAATAAAAAAATAAATATATATATTTTTTTTAATGGGCATTAAATGAAACGTCTTAATGCGTGGATTAACAAACACATTTTTATTTTTGAAAAATATATACTTTTTATGGGATTATCGTCAAAAAAGTTTTGTCCCTCACCTTACTTCACAGAGGGGTTGAAAAAAACTCAATAATGCACATGAAAACCGGAATTTCAACAATTCAATCAGGTTGCAATTTTGTAAAATATTGCAGTTTTTGTGTTTTTGACAAAATTAGTTTTATGTATTTATTGCTAAGGTT
The DNA here is from genome assembly GCA_963971575.1 of Liopterus haemorrhoidalis. NCBI lineage: Eukaryota > Metazoa > Arthropoda > Insecta > Coleoptera > Dytiscidae > Liopterus > Liopterus haemorrhoidalis. The sequence goes on along the minus strand of OZ020611.1, from coordinate 34,838,066 downwards.
TTTTTTTAAATTAAAAATATAATAAACAAATAATATTTTATAACAGCTGAGTATCGAGTTCATGTGTGTAAGCTCCGCCTAATATTATGCGTCTTATTTGATCTATCAAAGAAATAAATCATTTTTAGTAGTGAAATACGTATAAATCAAATAACGCATTGTGAATAGTGAGAAATACGTTTCTAAAATTGAAAATATGTATAAAACCATTTATCAATATATTTTTTTAGATACATTAATTTAATTTAAATACGAAGCAAATGCAGAAAAAACCGCTGGAATTTTTTAATTAAAATTTTATTGTACACAAAATATTCGCAAATTTTAAAATTTAGTTTAAAATCTAATAAATAAAAGCAATTAGTACTCAACGAATCAAAATGATTACCAAAAAACTATTGATTTTGATGAGAATAGATATAGAAAAATTATTGTCCGTATAAATCTTCGAATTCTATTTCATATTCTCGAATGGGCTCTCCCAATGACTTTGTCCTTTTCTTTCTTGGCGACGTTGCCTGATGTAAAACACGCTGATCTGTGATGACACGATGTTCTACAAATGGTTATTCATTTTTTACAGTGTTACTTGATTTTTGAAAATTATACGAGTCTCCGATAACAACAAAAGAACATAAAATTGGACACTTTTAAAACATTTGGTAACACCGCTTCCATTTGCCTAAAGAGAAACACTGCATTCTAACGTTTGAATGGACTATAGACAGCCAGCATTCTGTCGGCTTCTTAGACTTATGAAATACCTACAAAACCCTGAGGAGTGTTAAACTTCACACTTCACATCGTTATTAAATTTTTTTAAATCTTAATCCTTTTTAAAGAGCTGTAAATAATGTTTCGTAACGCGTTGTACTTTTGAATTTTCAAAATTTTTATGAAGGGTGGTATAAAAATTTTGAACCCGGGTGGCCGAAACCCACCGAACAACCCTGTCAGAGGGTGTTGAAGATTGCTGTAAAACTGGCATAATAATTATAATATCCCATTGTACAGTTTTACAAGTTACCTTAATTCAGTATAATTTTAATTGTATTGTTTGTTTGCAAAAGAAATGAAATAAATTTTTATTACGAAATTAATTAGAATTCTATTTTTATTTTGTGCAAAAGCCAACATCCTGTTTTATTTAGCTAACAAAACACAGAACTACATTTACATTTCTCTTGGTTTAAAATAAACTCATTCACTATGTTTATTATTACATTCTAAGAGTAAACGTCTGGTGCACATATAAACCAATTGATATACGAACTAATAAGTTTTGACTTTGCGGAACATACCGAGCTCAATTTCCCATTAAAACGTCCATTCCTACTTCAAATTGCAGACATAATTAAAATTGTAAATTCTACTGTTTGTCGTTATGTTAAAATACACTAGTTGAATTACTCATAAATAATAATTCATATAATTATTTTAACAATAATTTATGTACTGATGAAAATATGTGGGATGTTATAAGTGGACGTGGTTGTTAAATACTATGTACTATGAATGTTAGATAATAGATTCTTGTTATTGAATGGTAATTACCTACGTAAATTCTGTTAATTGTTTTTTGAGTATTCACCACAGAACACAATATATTAAGAACGGACACTGGCAGCAAAAAAAATTAGTACGTTCCCTCTAGGAATATACCAATGAACTAAACAACAACAACCGCCAAATTTAAATTTTACTATCTGATTTACGTTCATAATTACCATTATTATTGTATTAAATATATTTTATTACTTATATTATCAAAAGTTTTACAATTAAAAAAGAAATAAATATATATTTAATAATCCATATACATTAATATAACATATAAATAAGGAATTTAAATAAATAAATCTAAATTCAAATTCAAATTCAAATTCAAAAATCTCTTTATTTACAAAAATACAAAAAATACAAAAATACAAAAATGAAATATTCATAAATTAGAGACTAGCCCCAACACTTATACAGTTATAGCAATATTAAATTTTATAATAAAGGGCGAAACACCACTTATACCCAAGTTGGTATGTGTGTGGTATCTGTTTATATTCACTTACACCATTAAAGTTAAAAGAATTGAGAGAGAATATACAGGATCTTTCAAATAATTGGTAACAATTATATAAATAATTTAGTTTTACATAATTTTAACGGGAGAGGAAAAAAATACTATTTATTGAGGGGTACTACACAAAATTTAACTCAGATGTTAAATAAATTATTTAAGTCAAGGGTTGTTAATTTCTTAATCCAAATTTTTGCTTGCTTTATGAACGGCTTCCCAGTTATATTTAAGTTAATCTTGTATTTGATGAAATATGCTTTTAAATTGTTGTAAATTTTGGGCCGAAAGTAGGTAAAACACCTCTGTCCAATAACTTTGTTTGTTCTACAAAGTAGGGCCTGACCAGAATTCCTAGTGTTATGCTCATGTGAAATTAATTCAATAGGATATTGAGTTATATATGAGTTTTTATTATAATATTTTATAATTGATAATATATATAATTGTCTAATACTCATGATATCTGTTTCGGAAAATAATTTCTCAGAAGAATATAGAAGTGGTTTATTGAATATAATTTTAAGAATTATTTTCTGGGTTGTTGAGAGTCGTTTTAAGTGGCAATTTGCTACACCACCCCATCCAATTAAGCCATAAGTAATAATAGATTGAGCTAGAGAATAATAAAAAGTTAGTAGCATTTTAATTGGCATATATTCCCGGAGTTTTTTAAAAATAAAAATAGTTTTTCTTAAACGATTTGTTAGGCTCTGTGTTTGAGTATCCCATTTTAGATGACAATCAATATATATTCCCAGATATTTAATTGAGTGTGTCTTATATATATATTCGTCACAGATACATCCAGTTACGTCACAGAAATCATTTTTGTGTATTTTGATATTATCGTAATTAGGCTGCGTTGCTTTATTGCAACTAAATGGGATAAAAAAAGACTTCTTATGATTTAGAGATAGAATGTTCGAATCCAACCAGTTTTTTACTATTTTTAGATCTTTTTCGGCCATATCTCTACACATTTTCCATGTTGGGGCTTCTATAAACATAACTGTATCATCGGCATATGATAAGAGTTTACTGTTTAAGTTTTTCTGTCTTAGTAGATCATTTATGTATAATAGGAATAGGGTAGGGCCTAAGACACCACCTTGAGGTATACCACAATTAACAGACAATGATTCACTAATAGAGTTTTTTATTTTTACGGTTTGTACCCTGTTTGTCAGGTAGCTTTTAAATAACTGATACCCAATTCCTCTAATACCATATTTTAGTAATTTCTGCAAGAGTATAGCATGATTCACGGTATCAAATGCCTTTGACAGATCAAGAAATATGGCTAGGCATGGTCTGGACAAATCTAAGCAGCTGTAAATGTTTTTGATGAGCAATGATATTGCATCTTCGGTACATTTATTTTTCATAAAACCGAATTGATTGCTTGAAATGATATTATTCAGTTCTAAAAAGGATACTAAACGGTTGTTAACTAGTTTTTCCAATATCTTAGAAATACAAGAAATTATGGATATGGGTCTATAGTTGTTTAATTCTGTTTTAGGTCCATTTTTATGAACTGGATGTACCTGAGCAGCTTTTAATTTGTGAGGAAAGTGGCCTGATAGAAAGCAGTCATTAAATATTTTACATAGAGGAATTGATATTTGTTTACTAATGTTTTTTAATACTTTCGAGTTAAGAATATCGTTTCCTGGGCTCGTATTTGTTTTCATTTTTGATATTATATTTTCTATTTCATTTGGTATAAGCTATTTATTTTTAAAAATAAAAGGTATAAGCTATTTATTTTTCAAACACAAAATTATACGCAACATTAAATATTATTTTAAACACAACATTATAATTACTAATTATAAACACTGTATTAATAAAATTGGAGGCTATGCCTGTTTTTTTATTTTTTCGGCTTCATATTTGGTTTCTACACATTTCAGATCATTATAAGACAATATCCGCAAAAAATCAATTTTTGTCCGTCTTCCCGAGATGTACAATGTATGTATCAAATACAGTATAAGATGACCAAAATTGGAAATAAAACTATTATTTGAAAATTAACAAGCTTAAATGCGTATTACTTCAACACCAACTGTCATATGTTTGACAGCTAATGGCGGCTGATCGACAGCTAGAACACGAAGTTTCTGATCGTTTGAAGTCGGGTGTATTCGTAATTTATTTTTCACTATGTCACCATCTACCAATATACCAGAAAACTAAAACTCGACCCAAGGTCATTATATACCAGTGGCACCCGGGTGGTATTCACTTTATGAAAATTTATCATTAGTTTTGTATCGACAACCCTTTCTGGTTCTAGTCCTTTCAAAGATTTTTTCCAGTCTGTCCTAATCTTAACGTAGACTTAGATTACGTTCTGACATCAGTTAATACTTCCACTAATGGTATATGAGGGTTACCTTTTATGATTTTACAAACGACCACTAGATGGCAATATTGAAATATGTCACTACTATATTCGCAAAATTTTACATTTGTTATTGTAAAATCAGTGACAGCTTATAAATTGACAGAGAAATTTGTTGACAGTGAGCGAAAAAAAAAAACAAGTTTGTAAAAAAATTGGTATTACTCGTGAAGGTTTTTGTTGGATGATTCTTTACGATTTTAGTAAAGGGCTAACTTAACAACAATGCATAGATTTGCTTCGTTCAACTTTCGGTAATGAAGCACCATCAGAAAAGATTGTTTACAATTGGTTTTCAGAATTTCGTCGTGGTCGTGCGTTTGTCAGTGATGAATCTCGTGAAGGTTTACCAAAATCGGTTGTGATCCAAAAATACAGCGATACTATGCGCAAAATGATTGAAGAAGGTTGGCATGTGACTTACCGTGAGATAGAGGCATCCTTTGGCATATCGCAGACCGCAATACAATCGATTTTGCATGAACAATTTAGCTGTGAAAAAGATCTGTTCCCGATGGATTCCGCATAATTTGACCGAACCTCAAAAAAGGCTCGTGTTGATTGGTGTAAGGGAATGCTAAAAAAAAAGAATCAACCTAGGCACTGCAAAATCCGTATACAACATCATTATAGGTGACGAAACTTGGATTGATTCATATGAACCGGAAAATAAGCAACAATCCACTGTTTGAGTTTTCCAAGATGAACCGAAACCCACAAAAGTTGTTCGTTCACAAAGCACTTCCAAGAAAATGATCGATTATTTTTTATTTTGTTGTACTGGACATGTCGCAATCATTCCTTTAGAGGATCAGAGAACAGTTGATGTTGAATGGTTTAGAACAATTTGTTAACCAGAAGTGTTCGACAAAATCAGGAAAAACAACCAAAAACGCCGCGTCATTCTTCATCATGACAATGCAAGCTCCCACACAGCACATCAAACAATTGCTTATTTGAAGGTGAAAAACATTGAATTAATGTCTTATTGCCCGTATTCACCTGATTTATCCCCTAACGACTTTGTTTTTGTTCCCCAGTGTCAAACAAAAAATACGTGGACAGCGATTTTCATCACTTCAAGAAGCTGTTTTTGAGATACCAACTTCAGAGTGGAAAAAATGTTTCGAGAATTGATTTGAACGCATGCAAGTGTATAAATATTAAAGGCGAATATTTCAAAAGCTTGGAATGAATAGGGTTATTTATTCAAATTTTTACCCTATGCTTTAAAAAACGTTCAATCTTTTTTCGAAAACAAAAAAATTAGATTTAGGTAATTTTAGTTTGTAAGAGGTAATTGTACATAAAAATAACAGGGACTCTAAATTGCAAATATATGTATCATAAAATGTAACATTAAATTATGACAATAAACTTATTTTATATATTATATATATTTCAAAAAGCAATAAATAAATTTTTTTCCTGCTTAGTTTTTGTAAATACTTAAAAGGTAGCCCTCGTAGTGTGGGCCTTCACTAATAGAGTTTAGACAATCTGGACAGTGCGGACGATATTTGTTTACTTTCGCACACAACGAGTCCAGGAAAGTCTCCGAGCTAGGTCTCACAGTTAACGTCAAGAAGACCAAATGTATTAGCACCAATAACCCCAACAAACTTACTATCCGGGGACAGAAATTGAACAAGTTCAAAAGTTTAACTATCTTGGCTGCATGATGTAGACCGGTGGCGGTACTGAACTAGATATCGCCCATAAAATAAGCTGAGTCTGTTTATCCTTTTCCCTCTTACAGAACATCTGGACTTCTAATCATTTAAGTAGGAAAATAAAACTCCGTTTTTTTAATACGAACGTGATACTTGGAACATGACCAAGTTAAACTAAACACTACAGGTTTATATTAATAAGAGTTTGGACTGCAAATAACCCACTGGACTGCAAATAAAGGCACGTAAATGGGGCTGGATCGGGCATACGGTTAGAAAAGACCCTACCGGTATAGCAAGGGAAGCGTTCGAATGGAACTTTCAGGGTAAGAGAAACCACGGAAAAATCAACAATGGCCAACAATAGAGTCAGATGGCGAAACTTTGTGGAAGTCCTATGCTCCTCATGGGAGTTCTAGGAACCCATATATGTATATATAATACAGAGTGATTATTTAATGGCAAGACGACGTCACTGGAAGTTTTAATAATTTGCCGTTTCATACACATCGTAGCAGGCGATTATGCGCGCATGCGCATAATCTTTTTTTCTTCATAATCATAGTTATTATAGTCATAGTATTCAACAGTATTTCTGCTAGAAGGCACGTAAAATTCGGTGACGTCGTCTCGCCATTAAATAATCACTCTGTACATATAAGCTGAAATCTAACATAATATTGTGTTTTATTTCTACAAGACCAATTAATTGCACCAATTTCTAACTCCTCTTTCGAAAACTACGAATTTCCTGGACTATACAGGCTTGAAACCAGTGGCGAAGGAAGACCTCCGCTAGACTTGCCTTCCCATAAAAATAATAAAAAAAAGATTCAGGTAAATCTTTAAAAATACGTCAAATTATGTTTTATACAAATTTTTGTTCAAAGCTTGGTTTTCTTGTTACGAATTTTTTTTAATTTTAAAGTTTAATTACTTCCGTTCCAGGTTCCGGATCTTCATAAAAAATAATAGGCTTCTTCCCAAATAATAGGAGAATTTTTTAATACCGGAGAGAACACTCTAAGTTGAACCGTTCTTGAGTTATTGTATATACACACTAGGGAAGGGCGCGTGAATAAAATTTTGTCACGATCACGCACGCTGACGAAGTCAGATTTAAAATTACACGCACGCACACGAAATCATAATTTTAAAATTACTCTGTCACACACGCGTGCTTCACGGGTACGCGTGCTTCGTGACTCATGCGTGAATCGTGACTCACGCGTGAATAGTGACACGCGATAATTTTTTCACGTTAGAATGGCCAACCCACGCCCGTCTCTAAATTTTGTTAATAAGAAACGAGTGTTATGTAGGTATATAAAAGAATTATATTTCTTTCATTTTTTTCAGCAAATTTAAAAAAAAAATAATTCTTAATAATAAAACTAAATTCTTAAATTCATCCTATTATTAAAATATGAAAGTTATATGATGATTTCAAGAAATTTAAAATATTTCATAAAATAATTTAATTTCATATGATAGCTTCATATGTTTTTAAATGTGGCAAATTACCACTGTTAATTTATATTAATATTTCAAGAAATTCAAAATAAGACGATGCCTTACAAAATTATTTTTCAATTGATAAACTGGCAATAAATCCAAAGAAATTGTTATATCTACGATTGTTATATAAATTCTACTATATTTAACTAATTAAGTAAGCGTAAAATAGGTCTTTATGGGAAGAGTAAAAAGTAAAAACTTCCGTAACTTATCATTATTTCACTCTTGCCATAAGCAAAATACAAATACCAGCAATACATTTTTGGGGTTCTAAACGCGTCTTCCGTGGAAAGAGGCGTCTAACAGAATATTTTATGTTCATGCCCATATTTCGGATAAGCGGATATGATATTTTATCCGCATCCGCACGATTTAAATGATAATTTATCTGCAACCGCGGAAAGATCCACGGATTTGCAGGGCTTAGTTTATTTTAAGAAAAGGATACTTAAATGAAGAATATCGGTTAATATTCCGTATGATCCCATCAAATCTAACTGGTTAGAGAAAAAGCGCAAACTAGATCAAACTAGGTCAGATTCATTCAAAATTAAACAAAAAATGATTCCAACGCCTGCATACAACGGAGACATGTTGCTTCGTTGTAGAAGGAGATACAAAATCCAGCATAGATAATGATACAAAATAGACAATTCTTTCTTCTTATTCCTTCTATTTACTAAAATTTAAACTTCGTGAGTCGTGACACGCCGTGATTGCACGCACGACGTGTCACGGCAAATTTTAAATCACGCACAATCACTCACGAAAGCAAAATATTAATCACGTTAACTCACGATTTTACCGTGAACGGCCGTGTCATGAAGTGACACGCAAATTTCACGGCACGCGCCCTTCAATAATACACACACACAGAGACACAAACACATACAGACACACACACATACGGACGGCACAAATAGGTTTTTTTGGATTCCTTGGACCATTCAGTCAAAATCACGACATCGAAAATTTTCGCGATTTCAATACTTGCCCCTTATATATTAAGGTCGGGCATGTAAAAATGAGCCAAGAAATACAAAGATTCGCGGAGATTAATATATTCTTAAAGCATCATTATATTACTCATCAAATATAATTCAGTTCATCTTCTTTAATATATTTTTTACTGAGGAAATATCCTGTTTCATAACTTCCTTTCCAAGAAACTACGTCTTTGAAGTCAATAAAAGACGGCAGATATTTACAGAATGTATTCTGTTTTTCATACATCATCTATCGAGCCTGTTGCAATATCTATACATATTCTCTTGACTGAACAGTATAACGAACCAGGTAAATTTAAAATTGGAAAACAATCTATAATATAATACCCCACCCTGTGTCCTTGGCTGGGTGGGTGCGTGGAAATTGTCTGAAACAATTGAGCGAGGTACCGAAATGTAACGATTATTATATATTAATTTATGTATTAGACAGTAGTGTGCTGTGAATTTTTGTTTTTAGTGTTGACAATAAATTAGTAAAAATAACAGTTGTGTTTTTCATTAAAAAATCACTTCACAGTTATTAATTTAGTTGTGAAATACACGGATCGGTTTTTTTACGAAACAAAACACAGAAAAACGTTATTCTTCCGTGATATTCGACATTTTTGCTTAAAATTATTATTAGCAGAAAAATAATTATTTTAAAAAATATTTGGTTTTGATGAAAGTAAGTAAGAAAAATGTGAAATTTTTTTCTTTATTATTATTTTTTCAAGGCTTTATTATTTTTTTATTTCTATGCAGTGCCGGCTGTGGGTTTTGCGGGGCCTCGGGAAAATAATGCATTTGGTGTCAAAAACTTCCCTGAGGTACTAATAATTGTTAAAAATATCCCCTTTTAACTGCGGGGCCTCGGGAAAAATCTCCGAAGTCCCGACCTCTGTGCCGGCCCTGTTACTACGATTTCTAGGACAAGATTTACAATATCCCACTGCAAACTCTATACAAATGGCAGCACATAACGACTACACTAAAGAGGTATCTGTGGCTCTAAAACAATGGTTTCTGTTTATTTATCACATTAAAATATCATTTACCTTTTAGTTTAGGTTAGATTCACGTTAAAAGCACTATCTTAGGTTATGGTTGATAACTATTTATTTTATTTTTTTTATAAACCACCTAAAAATAAATTGTGTTTTAAAAGTTCTGCACAGTCCCACCTGTTTAGAATCTCTGAATATTGAACAAATGACGTGTGTGTGACGCATGCGCAGTTTTCAGTGGTATATTGTAAATCTACCCCCAAATGTGAACGCAATATATTAAAGCGGGTAAACAATTAAATTTTACTGTGCAATAGTTTCTCACGATTTATTTCAAACTGATTTGAGATATAGTGTACGTACGCTTTATTCCGTGTGTGTATTTTTTCATGTGTGCTTTTTTCCGTGCGCGTATTAATCCGTGGGCATTTTTTCCGTGTGCGTATTTTTATATTATATAAGAAAATGGAAAATTAATTTTAATAAATATATCTTAAATTTAACGTCACAAATCATTTTTAGTTTTAACATTATAAATATAATGCACTGAGTGAAAATGAATCGTTTTCCCATCTTAAAAAGTTAATGAATAAATAATTCGGAATAATACTCATTATTTGTCCAGTTTTTAATAATACGCGAAGAGTTGATTCAATTTGAATTGAATGAAGTAAGGCGTATGGCTAGAGAAAGAAGTCTAAGGTGTCGAGCAAGTTCCACGTTAAGGTAATGATTTGTTTGCCAACACAGTTGGCAATGGGTCCAGTAGTTGTTTGATAAAACTTGAAATATGAAAATTTCATTGTTGCAATATTAAGAAGACATACAGGGTCTATCTAACCAGGCGCGCACCCTGGATATATTCTTTCGAGGGCGCAGAAGGCAATCATTTTTTTTTTTTGTAAGCAACTTTAAAAATTTGAAATTTTCGAGATGAAAAGTTGACCGTTTGAAAGATAGTGCATGTTCGTGTTTATTGATATGAAGACAATCATTCGAGCCTGTCTCAAACCATCCGTCCACCCCTTTTTTAGAGTTTTGTAGGTATGACCAAAAAACCCTTATACCGTCATTTTGTCGTCTGTCTGTCTGTCTGTCTGTCTGTCTGTCTGTCTGTCTGTCTGTTCGGTAAAAATTGTAGCCAAACGGCTAAACCCAGAGAGTTGAAATTTGGCATGCTTATACAACTCTTTGACCCGCATATAGGAAAAATACTAAAACATCTAAAAAACATACCCCCCTAAAAATATAAACAAATATGTGCTCATCGAAAACAATTTTTTTTTTTTTAGTTTTGAGTAGGTTGTCAAATGAAAGCCCTTTGTACGTGGATTAACGATCAAATTTTTATTTTTGCAAATAAATTATTTTAATGCGATTTTTGCTAAAATTGTGCAAAAAAAATTTTGTCCCACACCCTGTAGCCCAGATGGTTTAAACTAAAAATCTAAAGAAATTCTAAGTAATGTATATTGGTGTGAACCGAAATAGTACAACAGGAATTTTTGATCAGATTATGTTTTCGGAAAATAACGCATTTTTTGTGGTTTTTGGTTCACAAAGTACAAAAGTTATACCAATGTAAGACACTCACATGCAAGGCGTGCAATAGCGCAATGGGTTAGAGTACTGGTGTCGTAAGCTTTTAACGAAGGGTTTCGAGTTCGAGTACGGAGTGAATTTTATTTTTTCTGTTTTTTTTTGCATTTTTATTATGTTGAAATTATTTTGTCAAAATTCTAGTTATATTTTGACAAATGTTGTATTTAATTTTTAAGAGCGTAAATTTAATAACCAGTCTTATTATATGATTAACAGACGATAAATTATTTTAAAAATATCGTTCATTTTGCCGTGATTACTACAAAGTAAAATTTGTCCTACACACTCAGCATACCGCCTTCACTTATTATGTACCTGCGAAACCCTGAAATGTGTGAATATTCACACTTCACATCAATTTTTCATGAAAACGCGAGATGTGAGCAAGTTGCGGAAATATGATAACCAAAGTCTACCCACAGAATCGAATAGTAGTATTGAAATTTTTCAGAACAAAACAGAAGTACAGGATACTTCAAGTTAGGTATCTTTGGATAGAGCTCTTGACGACTCTCTTAAACTTTTTTTAATTGCTATTAATTATTCCAATATTGTCATCTTGAGACCTATAAGAGTTACAGTGTAAATAAAAATTGAAGTTAAGTGAATTTTCACACATTTCAGGATTTCGCAAGTATATAATAAGTGAAGTGTAGGAAAAATTTTGCTTTGTAGTAATCACGGCAAAATGTCTGTTTTACCGGAATGTAAATTTATCGTCTGTTAATCTATGAGCTTTGAAAACAAATTTTATGTTAAAATTTGTTTTTGTTAATTTTAATACCTTATACCATTATTTAGGTTTCTAAATATGTGCAGTAATTTTTTAATATAACAAGGTTCATTAAGATTTTGAAAATTGCGCCAATGGCTTCCATTGGTTGTTTTAAGTCATATGCCCCGCCCCTCTGGTTTCGTATAAATGACATATAGATTGAAAATATTATTCCAACAATTCCAACTGGTTATTAAATTTACGGTCTTATTAAATGCAACATTTGCCAAAATATTACTAGAATTTTGACAAAATAATTTTAACAAATGTCTCCTCTGTCCGGGTGTGAACCCTAGTTCGCGGCGTAGCAAGCGAGCAAGCTAATCATTAGACCAAAATACGCCTTCTTATATAGTGTGTTACATAACTAAAACTTTTGTACATTGTCAACCAAAAGAACACAAAAAATGCGTTATATTCCGAAAAAATGATCCGATCAAAAATTCCTGTTCACACCAATATACATGGAATATTTTCAGATTTTTAGTTTAAACCATCTTGGCTACAGGTGTGGGACAATTTTTTTTAAATTTTGGCTAAAATCGCGTCAAAGTAATTTATTATGCAAAAATAAAATTTTATCGTTAATCCACGTACTAAGGGCTTTCATTTGATACCCTACTCAGAATTTAGGGGAATATGCTTTTTAGATGTTTCAGTATTTCTCCTATGTGCGGGTCAAAGAGTTGTATAAGTATGCCAAATTTCAACTCTCTAAGTTTGGCCGTTTGGCTACAATTTTCACCGAACAGACAGACAGACTGACAGACAGACAAACAGACACAGACAGACGACAAAATGACAGTATAAGAGTTTTTTGGTCATAACTGCAAAACCCTAAAAAATTAGCAAATTATCAATTGTGCGTTTATAAAGTGGAAATTGTTTTCTAATTTATCCAACATCGTAGCTCTTATAGTCTCGAGGTATCAACAGTGGACAAATTAAACTGAACACTGCATGGTTTCGCTGTACATGATGATGATGATTATGATATAGTAAACTTAACAATGTACTTACAATATTAAAAGTTCATCCATCTGAGGAAACGAGTCCACAGGTAAACTAGTAATCATATTATTCCCGAGGTTCCTGAAAAGAAAAATGCAAAATAATAATTTAATCATTTTATTCAAATTTCACTTTTAAATATATAAAACATAAATATTATTTACGGAACAAACTCCAAACCCATCACCTACATTTTTGTACTTGTTATTTTGCGTCAATACATTTTATTTGACGATTAGATTAGCCAATTACTCGTATACAGGGTTAGTGACATTGGCGGGTGTAATATACAGGGTATGTGCGAAGGCTTTTTATTATGTTGGTATACAAAATATTGGAAATATAACGCTAGAACTATTACAATTAAAATTTTTAAATATATATTTACTACCCACAGATTTTCAACATACATGGCAAAACAGTAATTAATGTAACGTCCTACAAGCTACTAGGTAGCATCTTATCTTGCAGTTACCCCCAAGTACCGACGCACGTATCCTGTGGAGTACACGTACCCCATTTACGACACCACAACACTATGTAACAGCGTATGTTGTCCAACAGACAGACTGTCTCCACTTGACGCTAGACTCAAGACTAACGTCAAACCTTTGATCACACCCATTTGTGGATAAACGTATGTCCTTGAAACTATTAAAGTGTTATTTGCCCAACAAAGGTATAGGAACACGTTTCCCCGGTGTAAATACGGCAGTAAAAGCAAAAATATGAAAACCATGTGATTAGAATGATGTTTGACGTATTATCTTTGCACAACCAAGTTGCAGGCAAGTGCCATTAATTGAAAAAAATCCACTATTCGAAGCATGTCCTTTTTTCACTTCTCGATGAATGTAATGTATTGCAATCAGCACACATGGCAAAAAAAGTGACATTTGTAACTAAAATAATCATTGTAGAGCTCATTTTAAGAAAAATGTTAAGCATATTAATCACCTCTATAGCCGCTAAGGAGTTGCTAAATCGTGCAAAGGGACCGTAAAAGAAGAGCATGGTGGCAATGAAAATGGGGCCGATATAGAGAGTTGTCGTTAATTGAGTGGCCCTTATTCGAGGCATGCCTGTACTCATTTTAAGTAACATTTGAAACTGAAGTAGAACCAAGTTGATTTCTGCAGCATTAGATGGTCAAAATTTCAAGTAAATTCCAGTTCAAAGTAAAGTCAGCGGGGATTGAACCCGCGTTCTTGTTTCCGTCGGAAACCGTTTTACCACGCAGCCACAGGAGCTTTATTTATCTAGTGCCCGGTTGCATAAAAATCTTAGAACTAGATATAAAGGTAGCCATACACGGTGAGGATTTCCTCAAGGAAAAAGCCTCAAGGAATTCCTTGGGGAATTCCTCTACCGAACCCTCGCCCATACACGGAGAGGATTGGCCTCAAGGGAAAGGCCTTGAGGACCACAACTTAGGCTTGTGCGTAGAATCAGCAGATGCTCCTGATTTTATCCATTCCTTAATTTTTTTATTCTCTTTTCGGAGAGCGATTCTGATATTGTTTATTTTTTTAATTACGTCATTTTTTGTAGCTGTGGCGTCCACTTCTTTTATTTTTTCCAATAATTTGAAGTACGCAGCCTTCTTTTTATTTCTATCATGGTATTCTTTAGAACTTACTTGCCACAAGCAAGGTTCATTTTCATACATTAGTATGAATTCCGATAAAAATTCTCTAGACATGACTAAATAAATTCGACACTCACTTTACAAATCCTCAAGGCCGACTGTCGACTGCACACCTACGGTAGTAATAGTCTGGCCTCAAGGCCAATTACAATCTTGGCTCAAGGCAGAAATATGAATTTTGTTCGGGATTTTTTGGCCTCAAGGACCGGCCGCGGCCTCAAGGACGCCGCCATACACGGTGACTAAATCCTCACCGTGTATGGCTATCTTAAGCTAAAACCATTGAATAAAAAGACTAAAGGGAGGAGACTTTATGAATTTTTACATACAAATTTTTCTGACGAAAATTACGTCATTCCAATGACCACAATGGCTTTCAATATTTTGTTGTTTTCGTATTAAAAAGCGATTATTAACATTTATTTTGATAATTTAAAGTATATTCATAATTTGTAAATCATAAATAAATGACAGGGCTAAAATAATTTTTAGTTATTTTATAATTTAATATAATAATACGCATTTAACCTGAAATTTGGTATCTTGTCAAAATGGTTAGCTATCCTGTCTGCGGCCAAGCAAAAACGTAAAATACCAAGACTAAAAGAAGTATTTTTCATTCGTAAGTATTTTCTATTCATATTATGCAATTGAATTAATGAGATTTTGATAAATCTCAACATACATGTTACTTGTAGACAATGGCGTACTGTCATTCTGCTATAAGTTCTGTATGGATTTATTTACATTTGTGTATCATTAATTTTATAATAATAAATTACAGATATATAAGAGTGTTTTATTGATTGTTTGTACCTATCTCCTATCTTTATCGATAACAATTATTTTAATAAATTACCTTACGCCACTGTACAGCCGGAAACTATTGTCTGCCACTTTGAAAGACCATCTTGGTCTTCCCAAATAACATGTAATACTTCTTCCTTAAATATTTTTTTTCCACTCTCTACATAGTAAGTACATTGTTATGACTGATTTGATGAAAGTAGATACACATTACTATTAACAACGGGATGTAAGTAAAAATTTACCTCTCCGGGGAAGTCCGTGAAACGAATCCTAAATTTTTATGCCATCTGGTAACGTCCCATCGATTTCCACGGCAGGAGGAAGGAACATGCAGCGTTTGCAGCCTCATCAATTCCCATTTCTCTTTCACTTTTGTCCAAATTCATTTTACAAACTTTTGACACAACGCTTTTAATATTCACGCTTTGTTTGATGAAAACCATGGCAATCGGCCACAAACTTACTAATATTTTATTCAAATCTAAAATAAATTAATCCAAAAGAAACTACGCAATTAAAAATAACTTCGAGAGTGGAAAAAATATTATAAATATTTCGGGAAGTAAATATTTACCAGTCTCGGACTCTACTTTAGAAGCACAGAAAAAACTTTTGAAAGTAATTAATCTTTCAAGCACCTCAGCAACGGTATCCCTTTGTCGAAAAATAATGGGAGTACAACTGAGTGCGCGTTACCTCAGGTTTGCCAACTTATTTTTTCCAACGATTAGTAAAACAAAAACAGCAATAACTTATATTTCCAATACTTTAACCCAACAAGTAAAGCCTTATAACCAACGGTAGGGTAATAGTCCAGATCCGCATTCAGGGAATATTCAGGTTACTCACAAGACCTCTAGAGATGAGAGTGGGCCCAACGCCTTGGTGGGTACTTGACGCAGTCTGTTGCCTTCGAGACGGAGACTGCGCAGTTGGGACTGCGCCTCAAATGTCGATTCTTCTACTTCTGTCAGCTGGTTCTGGCCCACATGCCTAAGGGCCCATAAAATAACCTGCTGTAGGGGGCTTAATCGATACATCATGTGTATATATGTGTGTTGGTATATTTGTGTGGTAAACATACTTAAAAACTAAGTTTCTATACCTATATTTGAACTTCGATGAAATGCCAGGATGGCCATATTTTATTACCATTTTTTTACACTTGTACTCTGATAAATAGCTATGATTTCATAGCGTAGTAATGGCGAATTTTGTACATTGGTTGACTCAGTTCCAGTTTATCAAAACTTGACACTCAGACAAAATATTTTCATGACAAACAGATAATTATAAAAATTGATGTGGTGTGAATTTTCACACGTTTCAAGGTTTCGTAGGTACCTAATAAGTGCAAAGAGTAAAGTAACATTTTATTTTAGTTCGAAAAGATTGATATCTGTCGAAAAAATTGTGTGATAAATAATTCCATTTGTAGTACTGCAGTTAACATCCATATACGTTTTTTTGATTTGTTTTTTTGTTTTGTTTCTAAACTGACTCTTCAGAGTTATTAGTTTTGTAACAAAATACTTCTTTATCAAATCTTTATCAAAATGCAATAAAATAAAGAGTGTTAAAAGCTGTTATTTGTTGCTTAAGGGTACGCACAACCGTACAGTTTCCTATAAAAGACTAACAACCTGAAATAAAATTAGTAACAATCTATACATCAAAATTTTCAGGGATTTTTTACCTACCTAATAGGATATTTTTAATTGTGAAAAGAACTGTCATGTAATTGTAAATAAACAACTTGCGTTATAGACGCCATCTTGTAAACCATTCGGCGCATATTTGTGTACAATGCAGCAAATTGTAGCTAAAGCTTCATTCTGCAAATATGTTTGGAGATAATTTGTTCTATTGTGAAAATTACTTATAGTTATTGTACTTGGTAATCTACTTTTGCCGCCACCTCGAATCTGCCGCGGTTCTCAATATAGGTGCGGCGAATAAAAATGTTCCATTTTATGTAAAGAATACTTGTACCAAGTGGCATTTCATTATCATCAAGTATAATATTTTTCGACGAAGGCTCTAAACTATAAACAATCATGTCGAAAAAAATGTTAACGTGTTAATTGAATATTTCTATACAAAACTATATAAATATAAAAATTATTTGAAACCCACAAATATATTTAAAAAATTACAGAACATTGTTGTGTAATACCTATTATTAAGTTATTTAGAAATAACATTTTTACAATAATTTTTTCTACAATCAAAAATATCCTATTAGATAGATAAAAATTCTGTGAAAAATTTGATGTATAGATTGTCACTAATTTTATTTCAGATTGTTAGTTTTGTATAAGAAACTAATAATCTCTGGGGGTTGTACGTAGCGTTAATCTACAATTTGAGAGCTTTTATTTGTATGGGCACTGAATCTGGTGTAATTTCCGCGTCTGCATATCACCAGGGTTTGGGATGTAGCCGTCTATATTTAGCTCCAATACTGTCTATTATGGCGTGGCTCAACAAGTTACTGAAGTTTGCGATTAGTGGATGATTGTCAAGACCTGATAAACCAAATGATAATAATATTTTCGTCATTTGATTTAACTTTCTGGAAAGTCTCTTATTTTATCGATATAACCGGAAACTTTTGGAATTTTATATACAAAAAACGATTCGTTTTATCCGATAAATCGTTATAATCAGGTTCGCTATATGAAGAAAAATTTAACATAGTTCTCATGGAACTTTGATCCGTACTTTTAAAATAAGTTCGTTATAACCGAATGTTCGGTTTAACCGGGTTCGTATAAGTGGACGCTACAGTATATACAAGATGTATCAAAATAGAGGGAACACGAATTTTATCGCAAACGTGATGTGTGAGAAAGTTGGGAAAAAAATTTACCCAACCAAAGTTTATTCAAAGAATCGAATAGTATCATTGAAAGTTCCGGATATTAAGGATAACTTTGATTTCTTAAAGGGGAACCTACGTAGTGTTGGATATCGAAAAAAATAAATAAATAAACTAAAACATTTTTTTCATATATTTCACGGCTTACGAAAATTTTTATTCTCTATAACGACTGGAAAGTTAAGAATTTTTATTTACTAGCATTCAAAATGCCTGCCATTTTGCTGAACTCTTGACTGAAAGTGAATCATTTTTATTTTTATTATGGTCCGAGCTACAGATATCACAAAAGTAATGATGTGAAAGCGTTTAAATCAAAATGGAAAGCACTTTGAACACTTGTAAATGAAAATACTTTCTAGTCGCTATAAGGAATACAATTTTTTGTAAACCGTAAAAAATGTTTATGTAAAAGTTTTTTTTTTCAAAGGTTCTATCCAAACATATACTCATGGAACAACTCGACTTACGTTCTCATTTACGCAATCTTTGTTGTGCTCGATATTCTGTACTTCCAGTTTGTTCTGAAAAATTCAATACTACCATTTGATTGGCTGGGTAAACTTTGGACATATTTTTTCTCCAACTTGCTCATACGTCGTGTTTTCGAGAAAATCGTATTCCCTCTATCTTGATACAGCCTTTATATTTTTTTCAAGATTTATATATAATCAGTTGGTTAGGGCACACTCTTCGAAGGGCTCCCAGCCAAGTGTGTCGATATGCACTAGCATACAACCCTCAGGGCAGTAGGCGTAGAGGGCGACCCAAGAACACCTGGCGTCGCTCAACCCTGCTAGAAATAAATGCATGGAGCTCTCAAAACCAAGACAAAAGACTTTATAACAACATTACCGACTTGAAGCCTATGGCAGATAGACGAGTTAGATGGAGAAATTTTATTGACAGCCTATGCTCTTTTTAGAGGCAGTCCAAAATCACCCGATGATGGACAAGGCTTGATGATGATGATATATAATCAAGTCATTCATGTACAAGGTGTCTCAAAAGAAATTTTATATTTATTTAGCTTACTGCGTGAACGCAACGTATCCGAGGGGCGCGGGGGTTATGTCAATCGGTAGCCTGGCTCTTGGGAATCCAGTCGCTATGGAGCGTTTCTCGGGAGCAGACCGCGCGTTATGCGTGCGAGAGTTTTACAAAAACGGTGATTCGGCGACTGTAGTGCGTAGAAAATTCTGCAGTATTCGAGGTTTTCGCCACTTAAATGATGCGCCAAGCATTCCTCTCATTCGACATTGGGTTAAAAAGTTTGAAGAGACTGATACAACGCTGGATAAATCAAAATCCGGGCGACCTAGGTCATCAAGAACGGTAGAAAACGTCAAGAATATTAATCAGTCTGTTCGTGACGACCCGAACCTTTCAATTCGGAAGCGCGCAAGTGCTTTAAATATGCATAGATCATCGCATTATGCACAAAGACCTAAAGCTGCACCCCTACAAAATTCAATTGGTGCAAGAATTAAAGCCCCAAGATGCCAGTCAGAGGCTTAATTTCGTAAATCAGGTGATTGAGCGATTTTCAACGTTTACCAACATTTTGTTTTCGGATGAAGCTCATTTTCATCTTAATGGCCACGTAAATAAGCAGAACTGCCGCTACTGGAGTGCAACGAATTCGAAACGCAAACATCAGAAACCCCTACATTCGCCTAAAGTGACCGTATGGGCTGCGATGTCGGCGCGAGGAATTATCGGCCCTTACTTTTTTGACGACGAAAGGGGCGTGCAGTTACAGTGAATTCAGAGCGTTATGTGGAGATGTTAGACAACTTCTTGGTACCTGCACTGCAAAACTTTCCTGGCTATAACCAAAGAACATGGTTCCAACAGGACGGAGCAACTTCACACACGTCCAATATGTCTCTGCCACGTGTTCGTGAAATTTTCTCAGGCAAATTGATCTCCCGGAGAGGTGACATAAATTGGCCTCCACGCAGTCCAGATTTAACCCCTATGGACTTTTTCCTATGGGGTTATCTTAAATCTAAAGTTTACGCCAATAAACCGACTTCACTGGCGCATTTGAAAGAAAATATTGTCACGAAATGGCAGCCATCCCTGAGTCCACCTGCCGAGACGTCATAAGTAATTTTACTGTTCGATTAAATGAGTGCCGAGAACGCGAGGGTCTACATTTAGACGATATTATTTTTAAGAAATAAATCCCCAAAAAGTGTATTTTAATAATTAATAAACATTTTTTCTATATACGGCTTACTTTTTTTTTAATCGTTCCACTAAATATAAAATTTCTTTTGAGACACTTTGTATAATATGTATATTCATCATTTAGGCATAATAAGTCTCAATTTTTTTTATTTTGGCTTTGAGTCTAAAAATCTTATAGCCACTTCTACCGTAACATATACATGTGTGACAAAGCTTTTTTCGTTTACACACGAAACCCTAAAAATGTAAGACGATGACAAAAATATAATGTTTTGCATTCATCTTTAATTCATTCATTAAGATGTCGTAGGGTATGACAAAGAAAATCTTGGTCACTCATGTATCTGTTCGGTATAAATTGTGGCCAAACGGTTAGATCTAGAGAGTTGATATTTAGCATGCATACTTATATAATTCTTCGGTCCGCATACAGGAAAAACATTGACTCGATTACTAAATAAACATTTATTTTTTACTTCGCTATTATTTGGTCATAATGCCTAGGATACGAGATATTTAAACATATGCATAACAATCGGAGCATTATGAATCCATAATGCCCTGTCATTACGCCCTCAACAATTTGTTTTTCATTATTTTTTTATTGCCAGAGTCTAAATTTTACGTACTCTTTTTCATATTTCTGTTTAGATTTAAGTGCAGAGCCGCCCCTAGCATTTGCGGGGCCTGGGGCAAAACTGGAACTGCGGGGCCCCAAAACTGGATTTGCGGGGCCCCATATATATATATATATATATATAGAATAACGATATTTTCTTTAATATTATTAACTATTAACAAAGTACACATACTTATATTCAATGAAAATATAATTTTTGCCCTAAAACTTGCCCCCGCCTAGGGGCGGCCCTGTTTAAGTGGTAACAACCTTTCTGTTGCTTTTTGTGCATTTTTCTCGAATTATTCGGGTAATTTTTGCATATTCAATGTCATTGTAAAATTAATTCTTAAAAATTAAATGGGACAGTTTAAAAGACAATTAAATGATTAAAAAATCATTTATTTTTTGTCTATAAACTGTTTTTTGTCATAGGCTACCAGAAAGGTAAAAATATCTGTTAATTTTTACTTTTTATTTCATGGAGGGGCCAGGAAGTATTTGAGTAAAATCTGGGGGGGGGGGCAGGAAATATTTGAGGAAGGATGCCTTCCACAAATATTTCCTACCCCCAAAATTTTTCATATCGTTATTAACGGACAAGTGATGGCCTAAAAAAAGAGGTCCTCACTTCTAAAACAAGTGTGATCTAAAAAATTTATGTGAAGTGTGAATTTTCACACATTTCAAGGTTTCGCAGGTATTTAGTAAGTGAATAATGATTATTTGGAATGCCAAAACCAATTTTATGTTAAAATATTTTATTTTTTTTTGTTAATTTTAATTCGAAAGCCTAATACCATTATGTAAGTTTCTAAATATGTGCAGTATTTTTTTTGTTATATAGCAAGGTTCAATAAAATTTTGAAAAAATTCCTCTTAGATAGATATATAATCTAAAAATATTAAGTGAAGGCGGAATGCTGAGTGTGTAGGACATATTTTGCTTTGTAGTATTCACTGTAAAATGAACAATATGTTAAAAATAATTTATCATCTCTTAATCTAAGAGCTTTAAAAACTAATTTTATGTTATATTTTTATGTTAATTTTAATTCGAGTGCCTAATACCATTATTTAGGTTTCTTAATATGTGCAGTATTTTTTTTATATAGCAAGGTTCATTAAGATTTTGAAAATTGCGCCTATGGCTTCATTGGTTGTTTCTAGTCATAGCTCCTCCCTTTGATTTCGTGTACATTCAAACAGAATTAAATTATAATTTCAACAATTTCCACTGGTTATTAAATTTACGCTTTTAAAAATTAAATGCAACATTTGCCAAAATATAACTAGAATTTTGAAAAAATAATTTAAACAATATAAAAATGCAAAAAAAAAAATAAAAAATAATATTATTATCTCTTCTCGTGGGATTCGAACTCATTTTCTTGGGCAGAACGCTAGTACCGTAACCATTGCACCAAGATACAAGTTACAGTTTAGTGTGTTATATAACTATAAGTTTTCAACATTATTAGCAAAAAAACACAAAAAATGCTTTTTTTTTCAAAAACATTATCTGATCAAAAATTCCTGTTGTACTATTCCGGTTCACACCAATGTACATTACTTAGAATTTTTTCAGATTTTTAGTTTAAACCATCTGGGCTACAGGGTGTGGGACAAAAATTTTTTTGCACAATTTTGGAAAACGTCGCTTCAAAATAATTTATTTTGCAAAAATAAAAATTTGATCGTTAATCCACGTACCAAGGGCTCTCATTTGATACCCTATTCAGAATTTTAAAAAAATATATTTTTTTTTCGATGAGCACATATTTGTTTATATTTTTAGGGGGATATGTTTTTTAGACGTTTTAGTATTTTTCCTATGTGCGGGTCAAAGAGTTGCATAAGCATGCCAAATTTCAACTCTCTAGCTTTAGCCGTTTGGCTACAATTTTTACCGAACAGACAGACAGACAGACAGACAGACAGACAGACAGACAGACAGACAGACAGACAGACAGACAGACAGACAGACAGACAGACAGACAGACGACAAAATGACGGTATTAGGGTTTTTTGGTCATACCTACAAAATCCTAAAAAGGTTCTCACTTCTAAAATATAAGTGATGATCCACTTAAACAACAAATCCCTGTTGCGTATATATTTTTCTCCAAGAATTTCGGGGTGGGGGGGTGATGGGCAGCTGGGGTTCAGAGGATCTCCTTTCACCTTTAATTCAGTTTTCATGACATATTATCTTAATACTGTTCCCAATAAAATATCTCAAATAGATACTGCATAATTTTCTTTCAAAACTAAATTAAGAACTCTTGAACAAATCTAACAAATCAGAAAATCTGTTGAATCCAGCATTATCTACAAATTTGTAGCTGTTATGTGCTGTACGTGAATGTCCTAAAGCAGTGGTTATGTCTCTGAATGGTATCGTAAGTTGTTTGTCCGGAACATTGGTAGCATCGCCCAGTATCATCGACAAATACCTACAGAACGTCTTCCACCAATGGCCAATTCAAACAAGGCCTTCGTTCTTAGACGTGCACAGAATGAAAATCAAACTCTTACAGTTAGATTATTTGTAAAATATATTTAAACAAACCAGTATGTTTAAAGATTACGATTTACTTTTCATTCTAAATAAGAAGAGTTATGTTTAACTTCAGATGGTAAATTTTAATATAACTTTCATTAAACTAATCATAAAGTACCTACTTTTTGCATGAAGTTTCTATAAGTTTATTAACAAGTCCGATTGATAGTTGACTAACTGTGGAACGTCTTTTTCGCAATTTTATCGAGTCATGAGTCAGTAAGCTGAAGAATGTTTATTGGGGAAAATTTTACTGATAAGTATTTTGTTTGAACTGTGTCAACTGAGTTATGTCAACAAACGATCGAACAAATTTGAAAAGTACGGAATAAAGTTCTATAAGAACTGTGTTAATTTTTTTCTTCATACACCGAAGCCGGTTATAACGATTTTTAGGATAAAACGAACCGTTTTTTGTTTATAAAAATTTCCGTTACAACAAAACTCTTTTATATAAAATAAGGGACTTTTCCGAAAGTGAAATCGAATGATGAAAATATTGGGCCATGTTCATAATCTTTTAGTAAATACGAGGGCTACTTATTAAAAATAAGGAAGAGAAAAAAAAAAAAATTGCAGAAACTGTTTTATTTCTTTTCAAAATATTCGCTTTTAAAATTTATACACTTTTGCATGCGTTCAAACCAATACTCAAAGCATTTTTTCCACTCTGAAGTTGGTATCTCAAAAACATGCTTTTCAAAGTCTTCAACAGTTCTTGACATTGCGAATAAAAAAAAAAGTCGTTGAATACGGGCAATGAGACATTAATTCGATGTTTTTCTCCTTCAAATAATCAACTATTTGACGTGCTGTGTGGGAGCTTGAATTGTCATGAACAATGATGCGACGTTTTTGGTTGTTTTCCTAATTTTGTCGATGAGTTCTGGCAAACAGCATTTGATTATCATTTGCATTTGTATATCATACAGCATTTATTGTTCTCCGATCCTCTAAAGGAATGGATGCGACATGTCCAGTACAACCGAAGAAACAAGCGATTATTTTCTTGGAAGTTCTTCGTGAACGAACAACTTTTGTGGGTTTCGGTTCATCTTGGAAGACCCAAACAGTGGATTGCTGCTTAGTGTCCGGTTTATATGAATAATTCCAAGTTCGTCACCTGTAACGATGTTGTATACGGATTTTGCAGTGCCTAGGTTGCATTTTTTTAGCATTCCCTTACACCAATCAATACGAGCCTTTTTTTGAGCTTCGATCAAATTATGCGGAATCCATTGGGAACAGATCTTTTTCACAGCTAAATGTTCATGCAAAATCGAATGTATTGCAGACTGCGATATGCCAAAAAATGCCTTATCTCACGGTAAATCACATGCCGATCTTCTTCAATCATTTTGCGCACAGCATTGATGTTTTTTTGAATCACAACCGATTTTGATCGACCTTCACGAGATACATCACTTACGGACACACGACCGCCACGAAATTCTGCAAACCAATTGTAAACAGTCTTTTCTGATGGTGCTTCATTACCAAAAGTTGAACGAAGCGAATCTATGCAATGTTGTTGAGTTAGGCCTTTACTAAAATCGTTAAAAATCATCCAACGAAAGCCTTCACGAATAATATCCATTTTTCCACAAACTTGTTTTTTTAAACGCTCACTGTCAACAATATACTCGCCCAAATTATAAGCTGCCACTGAATATAGTAATGACACATTTCAATATTGCCATCTAGTGGTCGTTTGTAAAAACATAAAAGATAACCCTCGTATTGAGTGTACGTATTTGTACGAGTAATGAGTAATATCAATTATTATGAATATTTTAAAAGAATTATAAGTAATAATGTAATGGTACCTAATTAACTATTCATGATATTAACTAGTTACTTATATCCTGTTCATATGAACCTTTAGCAAAATAACGTAAAACATATTTGAAGTTCAGTTAAAATATTTCCACCTTTTGAAGATACCGGTTTTATATCGCCATTTGAGATTTTAATTAATATTTTAACTCTTTTGTAAATTTAATACTTCACTTAACGATTCTAATAAATTCACGCATTTCACGAAAATCCCGCAAATCTCTCATATACGAGGTGTGTAAATTAAGCGTTCTAAAATGAGTGACATTCATTTCGTGCAACGGTGTGGTATCAAGTTTTGCTTCAGACTTGGGCACAGTGCAACAAAAACTTTTGTAAAACTTCAGCAGGCCTACTGAGACAGTGTTTTGTTAAGGACCCAGGTTTTTTTTGTGGTTTAAGGCATTTTCAGAAGGAAGAGAGTTTATTGAAGATGAATCACGCAGCGAAAGGCCTTCATCTTCAAGAACTGATGAAAATGTCGAGAGAATCCGGGATCTTGAGCGTTCAGATTGTCGGTGGACAGTCAGAATGATCGGGGAAGAGTTGAATTTAACTCACACTACCGTTCATCAAATTTTTACCATTGAATTGCGGATGAGAAAAATGCGCCTTGTCACACAGCAATTTCAATAAACGAGTTTTTAGCCAGTAAAATCAATCATGTGGCTCCTCAGCCTCCTTATTCGCTTAACTTGAGTCCTTGTGACTTTTTCCTCTTCCCAAGATTGGAAAATCACCTCAAGGGACTTAATTTTGGGACACTCGAAAACATCCAAACGTCCGTAACCGACCAGCTGACCTAGCTGAAAGCTATTCCAGTATCTGAGTTCCAGCACTGCTATGAGGATTGGAAGAACCGTCTCCAACGCTGTGTGGATTCCCAAGGAAGTTATTTTGAGGGAGACAATATTGAATTATAATTCTATTCGAATAAAAAAATAAATAAATAAAAAGTCAGTCCGGTTATTTAATTCACACACCCTATTATACATTACTACTTTAATATAATTTAATACAACCTCTCCACGCTTCTAAATCTTTACTACTAAATTGCAATTTTACTAGACAGTATTAAACACTATTAACAATAATTCTGTATTATGAACATTCATTTTTAGCAGCGCTTAGTATACTTGTCTTAGTAGTAATATTAAGATTTAGGAAAAGATTATGAACATGACCCATTATTATTATAACTAGTGCATCCGTTGCCAATTGTGTTGACGATTGATAGGCATCAATCACAGTTTCCGTTGCATTGCTGAATTTATAATTACAGTTAAATAAAATAAATAATAATAAATAATAGGTTCCCAATGCCTAGGTCAGTGTTTCTCAATCTTTTTACTCTCTTGGCACATTTTCCAAAGAAGAAAAATTTCCCGGCACACCTAAGTAGTTACAGTAGAAGACATTTTGAATGCAGACCCTGTATTCAGAATATGTCAGTTGCAATTCGTTATAAAAACCTTCGTGTACTTTATTCTTATTAATGGTATTGTACGTATATTCGGACAATGATGTTAAAAAAATCACGACGATAGTTTTTTTATAAGAATTCGCGACACATTTGGAAAATTTTGCGGCATACTAATATGCCGCGGCACACCCTTTGGGAAACAATGGCCTAGATAGTCGTATCGGGGCAGCGAAGATACGTTTTCCGTTTCTAGACCACCAACCATAGATATTAAAGCCACGTAGTCAGTGTGACGTTTTACCGGTCCTATTACCCCTGTATAAACAGGTACTCATTTTAAAGAATTAAATACTCGAGGCTGACTCGACCCCAGAGCTTTCTGCACAATATCGGAAGATAAAAATCCGAAAGAAGCTACTACAGAATCGATAATTTCAATCCCATGTCCCTTGCAAGATCTGAAAAAAAGCAATTAGAAGAAAAACTAAAGAACACTGGCAGACCGTTTGGAAGAACTTACACGAAAATAAATTTAGATTAATCAAAGAAGACACGGCGAGATGGAAAACAAAATACAACAAGAAAGAAGAAAAAATATTAATAAGATTACGAATAGGCCATACGAAAATGACACACCAACATCACTTCCATAATTTGCAACAGAGTATCTGCGAGAAATGCCAAGGAAACCTTACTGTACAACACATAATAATAGATTGCCCGGAATATACAGCTGAAAGAAGAAAACATAAAGTCGCGAATACCTTAAAAGAAGCCCTTGCGGGCAACACAAAGAACCTAGACAGTACCCTACAATTTCTTAGAGAAACTAATCTAATCAACAAATTATAAAAACTAACTAAATATTATGTATGTACCTTATATGTTTATATGAATATGAATGCTATTATGTAATATCTATTGGATACCTAAATGTTTTATTCTGTAATATTATTAAGATATAATTTGTTAAATATGTACATATTATGTCGGACGCTAATAGCCGAAGTAGCTGAAGCGTCCTAAAATAAAGCAATTAAAAAAAAATCCGATGAGAATTCGAACCCGCTTCCATGTGTTCCGTAGACAACCGTCTTACCACGGAGCCACGGCAGCTCTATAATTAGAATTAGATTGAGAATTTATGTTTTGAGTCAGTGAGGTTAAAAATTGAGTAAACCGACAGGGTCCAGAAATAAACAAAAAAAAAGAGAACCACAAATACACTGCGAGAAATGTGACAGCAAAATGATACTAGCTCTGCAATGGAAAAGTATACATTTTCTTTTAAATTATGTACTTATTTATCCAAAATATTTATTATGGATTCAACGTGCGATAATTCTTCCATTATTACGCAAAAACTGCAAAAGCTATCACGAACAATCAACATAAATAATAAACTATTACTTCTTCTCCAATTGACCTAAAACTATATAAACTAGTCGCATTTACTCCGGAAAAGCAAAATGCATCTTCCATGCTCTATGATTGGTCAGTTGTTGGCTGAATGGTGGGGGTTATAGAACGCTAAATGTGAACTGAAATGCCCTCTGTTAACCGCCCTGACAACTACTGTACAATGCTGACGATGTGATCGCTTTAACCTAGTTACAATACAAGTAAAACTTGTACCTCCATACTGACAGTTTATGGAGACAATAAGGAGCCTGTTTTATTTCCTGATTATTTTTATCACAGTACATATTGCTAGTTTAGTTTTACTATGTCATTTTTATTTCTGAAATGAAATTTTTAATAGAAAATGGTTTTAAGAATCTTTTTATCTGTTTTTATTTATACGTGCGTTTCTACTGAAGTAAAATTAGATGTACGCATAAGTTTTTGTCTTTTTCCAAAGCTCTGGTACAATTCTCATGAATTGGCGGGTTAGCATCGAAGTTGATGAAACGTAGTATCATGAATCAATGATAAACATAATCTCACAAAACAATATTGAACATGATCTACGACGAAAATCCATATATTCGACATATATGTCTCATAATTACTTGGGACTAGAGATGTCGTTCGCGAACGATTCGTTCCAAACGAACGAATCGTTGTAGTGAATTGATACGACCGAATCTTTTAATAAGCAGCGAACGAACGTGAACTCGCGGACCAATGCTATTTAGTGGCGAGTGTGACTCGATATGGAACGGAACGGAACGAGGGTCAGGCACAGAGCTCAGGTTGGTAGCTACGTAGTGTGTAGTGTGTAACACACGTACATCTATGTCTGTAGTTTGGTATGTAAGCTGAGTCTGGATGGGCGAACTTAGAACATCGCACGAGCGAAATCTGAACGGCAGAGTCAAGATACTGCGCAGTACAATGTGTGTACATGTACTGACACGTTCGCCGTTCGCGAACTACTAGTGACTACAGAAGTATGTATACTGTTCTCAGCTTCCAGTACACAACTATGCAATAACAAAGCCAAGTATGTACAGCGTAACGTAGACAGTAAACACTAGATTTATTGTACGCCAACGATTCGTACCAAAAGAACGGAGCCATACGGAGCTATACGGAACGAATCTTGAAAAAGATTCGCATTTCCCAACTCTACTTGGGACTATTAGTCCAGGAAATTAGTCTGCAAACAGTGGTTTTGGAAATTAGAGGGATGAATGAATTTAGCTATAAATTGAAGTGCTGTTTTCACATTATGCGGTTAATTTTTTTTCCGGAACTCTGTTCTATTGCAAAATTCGAAAAAAATATATCTACGCTGAATTAAAGAGAAATAAATTCTCTATAATTTGAATATCATAGAGTTTGTGGGATGAACGGTTTCGTTGCTAGAGAGCTGCAAAGTTCGTCAATCTTACGATTTCATGAAAAATATACTTTTCGATTCAGTTAACGCAAAAATATTATTACCAACTTCAATTCTACTAAATTCTCAAAATACATAATTATTTTTAACATTTTTTGCCGAAATTTTGCGGAAATATAACATAATATTGTGGTTTACTTTATAAGAGGATTACCATCAACAATTTTAGACAACGGTGCTTTGTAAAATCAGCCTACAAAAGCAGCTTTAACATCGCTTCTCTACAACTAACTGAGGCAGCAGCACGTGAGCATTTACTTCGGATATACCATCAAGTCTAGACTGGTTTGGAGTCCCAGAAAAATCCACAGGAATGGGGATGAATGGGTCTAAGATACGAAAATGGATTGAAGGTTTCAGTACCTCCAGACCGACATCTGTTTTCGTGAAAAGCTAAAACCAAACCTTTTGTACACATCTTGTATTTTTGAGGATATTTCTATAGGATATGACATGTAATTCTATGAAAACTTCAATTTCTCACAATACTGTAATTGTAGTATGAAAATCGTTATCTGTTCGCAGTGTCACCTACTGATTTCTTATTTGAAATGGACAATATATAGGTACTGTTCTGACATTAAGTTGTAAGACATTTTTAGATGTATTTTATTTTCTAAGCGTATTTAACTCTCTCACAGGTGTATTCTGTAAGAAATACGTTAAAATTAGCGTCAGGTTAATATTTTTATTTATCTCCATGTCTAACGTTCTTATCCAAAAATGCTATTCTGTAAGAGCATTTGTTAAGGTAAGCGTTAATACAATATTTTTTAACGCAAGGTGCTAACTCACCTCGTAGAGAGGCTAATATTTACTACAAGCGCATGCGCTGCTACGTTGAATTTTAACAGGAGTGTCAAATGCCAAGAGAATCTTAACCTAATATTTCGGTGTTGAATTAAATATTCAGTGGCGAAATTTATTTTAAAAATGGAACAGAAATGTTTGGTCTTGTGATACTCATCATAACTAGTTTCCACAGTGTATTAAATAAAAATATAATTTATTCAAATTTTATTTAGTCAATTTATATACTACATTGTATTTTGAATAAAATGTGAATTATATGTTCATTCTATTTTTAAAAAGGTGTTCGGTGATATTAATTATTAAATAATTAATTGATTTATTGCGCTATTTCTACCCTGGATTAACACTGTTGTTATCGTCATTATCAATCTCATCAATTTTTTCTTCAAATAATACACCATTAAAATGTACTGCGATATTTTGAAACACGGCGGAGGCATAAGTGAAGTTTTGTAGCTTTCAGATGATTATAATTTTAAGTTCTGTGTCTCAACAAAAACCAAAACTACTCTTCAATACTCCATTTACTTCCTTCCTATACAATTACTTAAACTTGCGTCTGGGTTACTTGTATCACAAAAATTACGAAGCGTCATTCTTAGCTCTACTGTAAAGAATTCTCTTTAAAAGTAATAGAAAGTTTGAATTTTGTCTTATAATAATTAATATTCCTACCGTATTGCGTTTTATAATTTTTTTTAAGTAACATGGCATTTACTTAAATAGGATCAGCCATTTTTGCAAACTAAACACCAGCGTTAACTTTTAAAGCCACAGTTTTAGTAGGCGCTTATTGTAGAACATTAACTGGCTATTTTAACGCCGCCACGCTATAATTTTAACACATATATGTTTAGCGAATAGCATTTACGTTAAAAATGGTGTTAATAAAATTAACGTCAGTATCTGACGGTAAGATTTTAACATCATACTTAGAGAATAGACCCACCATACTGACTATTTTTTGAAGTATGAAGCCATTAAGATAGTTAAGTTTACATACATAATATATTATTATGTTTTTCATAGTTTAACACTTCTGTTTCGAGTCCAGTCTCTCGACACATAATAAACTGTAATGATGTAATAACAGATTACTGTTAGTGTTTAGTATGAAATGGTGCTTTGGGAACCATAGGCCTTTCCTACATGAATTTAATACATAACATAATCTTTGGAGGAAACATACGCTAAGGGGAAACTGAATATTCTTAATCCCATAAGAGACATTTCGCACTTGTGTTTGTAACTAGTTGTATTTACATTGTAATCGTATGAAAATACGTAAAATCGTATATAAAATTTTTTTTCAAGTATATTATTGTTCTTTTTTGTTGTGTCGGAATTATTCGACAAGAAAAATACATTTTTTGCTGCATAATACGGTATTAATTTGTTATTACTTCACCAACCGTTGTGCTAAAGAGATTTATCAACAGTTTGTTACAGTTAGTTTTGAGCGGTGAGAGTGCTACCTTCCCAGCAGATAAATTAAATAATCTTCATAAGGAGAATGCAATTGGCATAAGGACTGCACAAGGATGGTTTCAAATTAATAAGCGAATACAGCACTGTAGAACATGAATCTCATTTTAGACGATCCACAAAGTTTTTATGCGGATGGAATTAAAAAATGCCGTTGATATGACAACAAGTTCTTAATAATGAAAGGAAATATATTGATGATTAAAAAAAATATACTTTTTATTTAAGTCTTTAAACTTTTCCTTAAGAATACTCGCGAACTTATGGACTGACCCAATATATGAACGAAACATTATAGTAATTTTCAGTATAATTTTACTAAGATTAAAACTAGTATCATCTCGATAATACGTTAATGTGTGCTGCTGACTTAAATTTATTATACAGAAAACGGATGACGAGCTTTCTAAAGCAGTGTTTCTCAACTGGTAGTCCGCGAACTACTGGTGGTCCTTAGCAAAAATTTTGTGCTCCGTGAAAGGATTATAAATTATTATTTTTAAGATTTTTTTTATAATCTGTTGTTCATTTTCTGAGATTTGTTCATTTTCTGTGATTTTTGTTAATTTTTCAGTGTTTTTTTACTACTAAAATATTATATAGATGTCTACATACCTATACAATAAATTTGTTTAATATAGTCGGATTGCTGATTGGTGACTGTTACATGTATGTATAAAGAAGTGCATTCATATAATAATCTAGTTACCATTCTTCAGCGATTTTAAAAATGTTTTTTGTTATTTGTCTTAACTGTCAGTGTCTGGTAATAAATATTAATTAAAATATGGCTTGCGGCCAATTATTAAATTCGCAAACTTTAATTTTAAATCTGCTGGAATAAAAAACAAATTATAATCCAAAATTTACGTATGAGTATAAATTTTTCCTTATTTATATTATAACTTTAAAATTAATAATTTTGTTTGTTTGAGTACTGCTGTAAATTTATTTTCGCGCTCTAATTAGTAAAGATATCTACGAATCGTGCTGTTTCTTTCTAATGCTTTGTTTTTTATTCAAATAATTTTGAACGTTAGTTGTCAACTTAGATCACTATACGTTACTATGGGTATGCAAATAATTATAATGATATAGACAGAGAAAGCATATAGTATTGAATATCGATACTTGTAGCAACGAACAGTCACTTATCAGCAATCCGACTATAGTACATTTATTTTTTGAGTTCAGCGGTAGAAAATTAAATATTTTACTGGTCCGTGGTACGTTTTCGGTTGAGAAGCGCTACTCTAGAGACAAAATTCATAAGACAACCTTTGCCAAAAATATAGTTTTAAAACTAAAAAAAAAGTAAAACAGAGGATGGCTTCTGCCGGAAATGATCCAAGTCGAACTAAAATTTTAATAAACTACTTTATTTTTGATCAAGTAGGGGTGTACCTTGGAACATTATTTAGATTTTTTAAATTATCATACTGTAAATATTTGTTTTTAAAATTTAATGCTAATGTAAATTAAACTTTGATTTTTCCTCTATTAACGGGTGCACTTTTTATTTTATTATTACTATATTATTTTTTAAAATTATTTTCTAAACCCTTCAAAGCAAATTGTTCCATGGTTCACATGGTCGTGTACCTTGGAACATACCCTCTTGCAACAGTGAAACCCATTTAAATGTTCATTAATTTTAATTAATATTAATAAATAATTAATATTCACCATTTATAACAGTGTAGAAGGGTGAAATATTCATAATAAACTATTTAAAATTTTATTACAAAAAAGTAATATTTTCATGGAAATATTAACAATAACTCATTTTCATTAAATAATTTAGAAGAAATCAAGTTCGAAAACAAAAGTTTTACAGTAGTTTACAAAAGTATGTCTATTTTAGACTGCCGGAACTGAAATCCAAGTACAAGACTTGTTCCGAGATACAAGAGGATGCGTAATATCGTGAAAATGGCGAAAAATTTAACAGGGTAAGCTTGGAGTTGAAAATAATAGAGATGGGTCGTTCATGAACGAACCGGCTCACTGAGCCGGCTCAGTACACTGACCGAAGTGACACGGTTCACCAAATTGAAATGAGCCGGCTCACGGCTCATTGTATAGTTTCAAGTTTCAAGAATACAATAGGTCGAGCGATTGTGAACAGTGACCGGAGTGATCCGGATCTGGATCGATGTTATGTTGAACTTCGCGAGAACTTGGCTTGTAATGTATTATCATAAAGTGTATTTTGTCATCAATTTGTAGGGCAGTTTATTTGAAACTAATCGGCTTAGTCTGTATTTTCTTACATATATATAAAAATATTAAAAATATTGCCCAAATCCCAGATGTCCGATTTATAAGGGCAATAAACATCGCCATAAACTTAATACATCTGGTTTAAAATACAGTAGCTACATAAAGTGAATTGTTTGTTTCAAAAATGTTAGATAAGAGTCGGGGCTAAGCGACGTTCTACCTACGACCGAACGACCGGCAACTGACTGACCTGTGTCTCGGGATCATGTTTAAAAGAATCGGCTCTAAGCAAGAGTCGGTTCTAAGCGACGTTCTACCTACGACCGAACGACCGAACGACCTACCGACCTGTGTCTCGGGATCATATTTACAGTTCATATATTGCAAGAACCGGCTCTAAGCAAGAACCGGCTCTAAGCAAGAACCGGCTCTAAGCAAGAACCGGCTCTAAGCGACTTTCTACCTACGAACTAACGACCGTCCTGTGTTTCGGAAACATGTTTACTTAACCGGATCACTGAGCCGGATCAATGAACCGGCTCAACAAACTGAACGACCTCCACTGATCCGGTTCCGCAAACTGAGCAGAAATTCCCATATCTAGAAAATAATGCTGTAGAAATACTCCCCAAACTTTATTGCAAAAGATGCTTATTACATTTACTTTATGATAGACCAGTGGTTTCCAAACTTTTTCGGTTCCAGGCGCCCTTAATGTATCAGAATTTTTCCGCGTCGCCCCAAGTCAAAACATTGGTCTAACTAACGCACTTGGAGAAATATTGGAATATTTTCGCGGCGCACAGTTTGGGATTCGCTGTGATACACAATAACTACATAGGAACCACGATAAAAGAATATCAAAATGTTAAAATACTTACTTTTAACACTATAATATCTCTTAAAAAAAAAAAAAACGTACTTCAGCGAACCAAAAAGTAAAAAAAACCAACAGTCCATTGTTGAAAGTGTACAACGCCTTAGACTGTGGATTAAAAGATTGCGATGGTCAACGGGGGTACATTAAACAAAAAACGTATTCTCTGTATTTTTACTGTGAAATGAATTGGGGAAATAACTTATTGATGTTTGGGTGACATATTTAGATTTGTTAGTGAACAAAAATACACTGTTTTCTAACATTTTCCTCGTAACATTGAGTCGAATCTCTATATACAAGGTGTCTCAAAAGAAATTTTATATTTAGTGGATCGATTAAAAAAAAAGTAAGCCGTATATAGAAAAAATGTTTATTACTTATTAAAATACACTTTTTGGGGATTTATTTCTTAAAAATAATATCGTCCAAATGTAGACCCTCGCGTTCTCGGCACTCATTTAATCGAACAGTAAAATTACTTATGACGTCTCGGCAGGTGGACTCAGGGATGGCTGCCATTTCATGACGGATATTTTCTTTCAAATGCGCCAGTGAAGTCGGTTTATTGGCGTAAACTTTAGATTTAAGATAACCCCATAGGAAAAAGTCCATAGGGGTTAAATCTGGACTGCGTGGAGGCCAATTTATGTCACCTCTCCGCTCAATCACCTGATTTACGAAATTAAGCCTCTGACTGGCATCTTGGGGCTTTAATTCTTGCACCAATTGAATTTTGTAGGGGTGCAGCTTTAGGTCTTTGTGCATAATGCGATGTAATGATGATCTATGCACATTTAAAGCACTTGCGCGCTTCCGAATTGAAAGGTTCGGCGTCACGAACAGACTGATTAACATTCTCCACGTTTTCTACCGTTCTTGATGACCTAGGTCACCCGGATTTTAATTTATCCAGCGTTGTACCAGTCTCTTCAAACTTTTTAATCCAATGTCGAATGAGAGGAATGCTTGGCGCATTATTTAAGTGGCGAAAACCTCGAATACTGCAGAATTTTCTACGCGCTACAGTCGCCGAATCACCGTTTTTGTAAAACTCTCGCACGCATAACGCGCGGTCTGCTCCCGAAAAACGCTCCATAGCGACTAAATTCCCAAGAGCCAGGCTACCGATTGACATAACCCCCGCGCCCCTCGGATACGTTGCGTTCACGCAGTAAGCTAAATAAATATAAAATGAGACACCTTGTATTATATATTCTTGTGCTAATAGTCAATTATTGTGAATGTATTTCACATACATTTCAACATCAAAATTGTAAGAGAAAAAAACGCTATTCCTAAATTAATTACACCTGATTAAAATCTAAAAATAATTATATATTAAATAATAAATTATAATTAAATTAATATCAACCTAGATTGTAACATATTAAATTAACACGAGACACGCCAGTTTACCAAACTTAGTTGTAGCTAATATGCCATTTAATGTATTCTGAATAGACCCAAATACAAGCTGTATCCGATTAGCGTGCATTGATATAATATACGTCTTAACCAAGTCACAGATAATATCAAGGAGTTATGCATACACACGTATCCTAAGTCTTATTGGTATTAATACTGAAATTACATGCAAGTTGCAGATTTCTAACATTCAGTTGCAACCCCAAACCTAACAAATGGATAAGTGAGTACTCAAAGGAGTATAATCCTGTAAGGAACTTGTTTAAACTTGCTAAGTTGACATGTTTAATCTGTGTTGCATCTTGATCTTTTGTTTGGTTTGATGTTAAGTTTAGTGTTTAGTACCTAGGAACTTTCCAATGTCAGGATTGTTTTAGATAAAATTATTGTGAATTACCAAAACTATAACTGCGTTCGCAACTTCTGAGATTATTAATCTCAGATCTTATTATTAATAGCTGCCGTGCCCGTATTTCGTTCGGTTTTTGTTAAATATATTTTCAAGAGTAGAGGTAGCGCTTCCCTTGGTCCCCCAAATAATCTTGAGATCTTGAGAATAAAGTAACGGTTCTTCAATTTCAACTTTTCTTATACAGGGTGCTAGGTAAATGTCCGGCACAATTTAAAAGACAGCATGGTGACGTAGAATGCAATCGATTTTTC
Source organism: Liopterus haemorrhoidalis (assembly GCA_963971575.1). NCBI lineage: Eukaryota > Metazoa > Arthropoda > Insecta > Coleoptera > Dytiscidae > Liopterus > Liopterus haemorrhoidalis. The sequence continues at coordinate 34,800,697 of OZ020611.1, read as the reverse complement.
CTTTGCCAATTTTCTCTAAAATGTGAATTTCGTACAAAAATAAACAAACAAAAAGATTCCCCAAATTTTGAAAACCATTGACTTTTTTATTTTATTTTTCATATTAATCCAGAAGTTGTGTAGTTGCCATAGAGAAAAAAATATTTTAATTGTAGTTCAATAATAGAATATCAAAGTACGTGTACGTCATAATCTAAAATTTTGTTCCGATTTTGATAAAAAAATATTTCTTATTTCTTTTTACCGACCGTCAACATATATAAGGGAGGTATTGTGATCATACCGATTTTGACATTTCGAGATTTCGATGGATCTCCACGAATTGAGGTCCATACGTAACTTTTTGACTATTTTTAGCATGATGTCTGTCGGTCTGTCTGTCTGTCCGTCTGTCTGTCTGTCTGTCCGTCTGTCTGTCTGTCCGTCTGCCCGTCTGTGTACACGTGTAGAGCAAATTCGGCTGAAAGGATTTTTATGAAACTTCATATTTAAGCTTCTGCCATCATAGGCACGAGTTGCTCAACTTTTGGTAAAAATCGGTTGTCTTAAAATGGGAGTTTACTCGTGTAGATTTTAAGATTTTTGTGAATATTTCGCAACAGAAACATATTTCGAAAAAAATTATTGAACAAAAGTTGCTATAAAAGTAATAACTAATAACTTTCATTTGAGACGTTTTTTGATAAAACGAAAAATTTCGAATAATTTCTGTAAAATTTTTCGAAATTTTTTCATACTTATATGTAACGTTTCCATGGTCATGATAAATAATATCTCTGTTAGAAAATATTAGGCCAAGTTATTTTTACTCTGCTGCTAGAATGTATTTTATATAAGTACTTTACGATGGCGGTCAGTCCTGTGGTGGCCACAGCTGATTTTTTCTTCATAAAATTGAAAAAGCATTTTGTTGAAATAAAATTACGGTATTGTTTCCATGGTTTCTATTTATCTCAGTCACATATGTGATTGTTGTAACAGACAAAATATTAGTGATTCCTAAACGGTGGTACTGCATCGATTATCAAGCGATATACGCATTTTATCCTAAAATGGTTGAGGACTTTTTAGCTCTAAATGGGCCAACAATGCTGCCTTTAAAATTGTGCCGGACATTTACCTAACACTCTGTATATAATTTCGCTATTAAGTAGTACATTTAAAGTGTATAGGAAACGCTTCCCTTACCTCCCCCATATTTATCGTATTGAACATAAAAGAAATGTTTTTCCGTTCTAAATAAAAAAAATTATATACATTTCTGATATAAAGTGAATAATAAGTGAAATATTTCAATATTTTAGTTTTGGGGTAGTTTAGTTTTGGTAACGCTCTAAATATTCATTCAATTGAAAAGATTTGTTTTCTTATTATAAACAATTTTTGTAATTTACGTTTTAGCTGTTAAGTTAGCATTAAGGGAGATATTTCAAAAGTTTAGTTTTAGGGTGTCCCCTCTGTAACTTCCCAAATATTCATTTAATTGAAAAAATGTATATAGCAAATAAGATTTGTTTCAATATTATAAACAATTTTTGTTCTACAGTTTTTCTGTTAAGTTAACAATAAGGGAGATATTTTTAGTAAACAGTTTAACCCCGAAACATAACTTTAGAATACAAATTTTGAAATACCATATAGCCTTTGTTTGAACCTAGCTTTACTCTAAATATCTTACCAAATTTCGTCAATATAGAAGGTAAAAATGAAGCAAAGTGTGAATTTTCTAGAAAAATGAAAAAAAAAAAAAACAAAAAATAAAATTGTCTCCTCTGCCCGGGAGCGAACTATGCTGGGTAGCAAGCGAGCAAGATAACCTTTAGATCAGGATACGCCTTCTAACATAGTGTGTTATATAACTATAACTTCTGTACATCGTCAACCAAAAAACACAAAAATGCGTTATTTTCAGAAAACATAAACTGATAAATAATGCCTGTTGTACTATTTCGGTTCACAACAATGTGTAATGTACATTGAGTTTTTTTTTTTCAGATTTTTAGTTTAAACCATCTGGGCTACAGGGTGTTGGACGATTTTGATTTGCACAATTTTGGCAAGAATCGCATTAGAATAATTTATTTTGCAAAAATAAAATTTTGATCGTTAATCCACGTACTAAGGGCTTTCATTTGATACTCTACTCAGAATTTTAGAAAAATATATATATATTTTTTTTTCGATGAGAACATATTTGTTTATATTTTTAGGGGGATATGTTTTTTAGATGTTTTAGTATTTTTCCTATGTGCGGGTCAAAGAGTTGTATAAGCATGCCAAATTTCAACTCTCTATGTTTAACCGTTTGGCTACAATTTTTACCGAACAGACAGACAAACAGACAGATAGACAGACACGCAGACAGACAGGCAGACAGACAGGCCGACAGAGGACAAAATAACGGTATAAGGGTTTTTTGGTCATACCTAGAAAATCCAAAAATGGAGATGCAAATAAATTTAATTTTTCTAATAAATATTACTTTTGGGCGCCCAAAGAATATAGCGTGCACCTTTGCCAAAAGGTTATTTTTACTGTTTGAATAAAATTCAGATGCGGTCAAAAAAGATCCACTTTTTGGCCATGATACACAAATAACTATTTTTTTTTCAAAAATACAGAATCCGATATTTATCGTTAAAAACAAAAAGAAATCTTTTCACTCTAATCTGTGGTGGGAAACAGGTTATGGGACAAAAGTTGTTTAATATTTTTATATACAGAAATATTTGTTTTTCAGAAATAAAATGTTGCTCTTTTATCTACGCGTCAAGAGGTTTAATTTGATACCCTACTTTGTTTATTTTTCATTGACGTTATTAGCTTTTTTAGTTGTACAAAATTCTAAAAATGTCGTTTTATTTCAATAACTCCTGGAACGTAGCTGGACCAGCAGCTTTTGGAGCCAATCTTGTACATACATAGATACATTTTAATATTAAAATTAAATACGTGATTGAAATAAATTAGGCTATGAAACCAAAACTTTATGACATTTAAACTTAAAATGAATAATTAATCTATTTAGTTTTGGTTAAGCACATCTATATGTAGATTCAAAACCGTACATTTGGAATAATTTGGAACACCTCGGTGAAAGCAGAGGAGGATTAATAACGATTTTCTTTGTATTAAAACCCAGAAAAAAATCTTTTATTTTGTATTTATAAATTTCGATATTATGGCCATATTCATATTAAATAAATTCGAAGCGGAAAATAACCGTATTTCGGATATGCTGTATCTAATTAGCCACTTATATTTTTAGAACACAATCACTTTAAATGACCTGCGACTCAAACCCTATTAGTTCTACTTGAAATATTTAAAGGTCTCAAACAGAAGGCTAAGGTCAATTGGGTCGAAGGGTATCCACCGCCCGGGTGTAACTATTATATTTCTGTCCTTAAAAATCAGCTGTGGCCACCACAGGACCGACCGCCATCATAAAGTACTTATATAAAATACATTCTAGCAGCAGAGTAGAAATAACTTGGCCTAATATTTTAAAACAGAGATATTATGTATCATGACCATGGAACCGTTACATATAAGTATGAAAAAATTGAGACAGAAAAAAATTCGAAAAATTTTACAAAAATTATTCGAAATTTTTCGTTTTATAAAAAACGTTTCAAATAAAAATTATTAATTATGGCTTTTATAGCAACTTTTGTTCAATAAATTTTTTGTTCGAAATATTTTTCTGTTGTGAAATATTCACAAAAATCTTAAAATCGACACGAGTAAACTCCCATTTTTAGTCAACCGATTTTTACCAAAAGTTGATCAACTCGTGTCATTGGTAGCAGAAGCTTAAATATGAAGTTTCATAAAAATCCTTTCAGCCGAATTTGCTCTGCACGTGTACACAGACAGACGGACCGACAGACGGACAGACAGACGGACAGACAGACGGACAGACAGACGGACGGACAGACAGATCGACAGACATCATGCTAAAAATAGTCAAAACGATATGTAGGGATTTCAATTCGTGGAGATCCATCGAAATCTCGAAATGTCAAAATCGGTATGATCACAATACCTCCCTTATAAATGTTGGCGGTCGGTAAAAATGGACGTGAGTTTATTTCAAAGCATATCTTAAGACAAGTCTCAGTTGCCAATAATCCCTTTATCCAAAAATTATATACTTTATCGTTCTTATACAACAGAAGCCCCCGTTATAAAAGTTTACCTAACGTAATATTACAATTTAATAAACTAAACCTTTACTTTCACCGCATCACATCTCATCCTTTGTTACCCTGTTATACCTCTCCTTATTTTGCCCAAATTAACCCTGCTTCTGTCCACCTGAATATTGGCATGAACAAGGAAGACTGTAGTAACACCACGGAGGACAACGCCATTTTACAACAAATTTGTCAGGAAAAATTTAATAGTTTTACTCAGATTTATACCGATGGAAGCAAAATCTCACACGAAGCTACTGGCTACGGTATATACATCCCTGAATGCAATGTACGAATGTCACAGAAATCATTCAGCTTTCTACAAATCATGAGTTAGAGGTCTGCACGAGCTCGGGCTTGGCCCGTGGGCCGACTGACATGTATTATATTCGAACTCGGGCCGAATAAGAACAATAATACCTTTAAATAATATAATTTTAAACCTTCGTTAAAAAATATACAGGGTGTTGGTTTGAAACGGGACACCCCGAAAATCTCCTTTATTTTTAAAGATACAAAAAATCTTCAGAACAAAAGTTAAACTAGACAAAAAGGCCCATTTAAGGTTACTATAAGAATTCTGAGGCACTTCCGGTTTCACCGGAAATGATGTCAACTTTTGATCTAGCATAGAGAATCGATAATTTTATATTTTTTTCCTAAAAGTACATTAAATTAGCTTTACAATGACATCAAAAAGTCATATTTTTATGTTAACCATTTCAAAATGGCGACCATTTATTTACAAAATAATAATCAACATAAGTTTTACAAAGTTGAACGTAGCAAGCTTTGAATAAATTAAAAAAAGAAACAAAATATCTCTAAAATAAACTATTTGACTATTTAGAAAAAAAAAAACTATTGCTTTATTACTTTTGGTATCGGGCAACACCAACGACGATAGAAGATTTAGAAGAAAGGGTTAGAAGTGCAATCCGGGATATCCAAGAGTGTACTCTTATAAGGGCGCTGGAAGGGTTTTTATTAAGAATGAGAAAATTTGTAATTTTTTTTGTAAAATAATTGTAAAATAATAGTAGAAACCGGAAGTGGCTCAGAATTCTTATGGTAAAATTTAGATGGGCCTTTTTGTCTAGTTTAACTTTTGTTCTGAAGATTTTTTGTATTTTTACAAATAAAGGAGATTTTTGAGGTGCCCCGTTTCAAACAAACACCCTGTATATTTTTTATTAATTTCTAGTTTTATAATTATTACAAATTGTAAGCAATTTTTGAATCATAATATTTTTTAACGAGCTTTATTCGGGCCGAATTTAAAATTTTGTCGGATTCGGGCCGGGTAGATGCAATATTTGTATTAATATTTTCGGGCTCGGGCCGGGACGGATAAAGGTAGTCAAAAATAGGCCCGTGCAGACCTCTATCATGAGTGTTGAGCTCCATGCTTTTTTAAATGCTTTAACAATTATTCCTCAACTGAATATTTTTAAAGCATTGATCCTCACAAACTCCCTTAGTTCTCTTCAATCAATAAATCGCTCTGGTATTCTCAATCTCGACAAAACCACTCTTAACATCAAAACCTATTTATTCCCTCTACAATCCACTGGTACAGAAGTTAAACTAGTCTGGATCTCAAGCCACTGCGGGATTACCGGCAATGAAATAGCAGACCAATTAGCCAGAACAGGTGCGATGTTGGCGGGACAATTATACATCAAGCAAGCCCCCTTTAAAGATCTTTTGCCAGTTATACATACTGAGATATTTTCAAAATGGCAACATGAATGGGACATCTCCGCTCAACAAAAAGGCTCATATTTCTACTCTATACAACCTCACATAGCCGTAAATCTATGGTTCCATAATCTACAGCTAGATAAGAAAACCACCTCAACAATCATCCGAGTCCGTTTTTATCACTGCCACTTCGAGGTCCATTTGAACAAAATCAATGGGATAGCATCCAACCTCTGCCCTTGTGGAGAGCCAGGTACTGTTTGGCATATTTTATTCAACTGCCCCAACAGTTACCAACACTCCTCCAAATCATACCGAGAACTCGGAAAAAGAATTGAGACACCATTATCCATGAAATAATTTTAACTGAAACATGCAATACAATTTTACTCTACTTACACGCAATAAGAAGAAATTCATAATTCATAATGCAGCTAAGCACTGGCAGAATGGGAAACCCGAGCCAATAAACATAGAAGAAGAAGACGTGAGTTCAAAAGTCGCGAGAAAAAATTTGTAACTTTAAGTAGACCAGCCAATGAATAATAGACGGTCCGATGTAGGGATGGGAACAAAGCATCGATGTATCGAAAACATCGATGTTTGTTTTAAAAACATCGATGTTTTTACCATCGATGGTCAGCTTGCGACAGTATCGATAAAACATCGATGTCTACTACCGATGTCTATGTTTAAACTTTGAAATTCAGAAACTACCGCTAGAGTCGCTGGAATCTTAAAAAATTAATTTTTATTAAAATTAGTACACAAAATATAAGCGCCATCTATTGTGATATAACAATACTAATAGTGTTAGTTCTTATTCTTCTTAGCAGTTAGCAGAATACAAAAAAATAAGAAGAAACTTCTAATTTTTGCAATAATGCGAACGATCAACGACGCCAACACACTTTTTCTTTTTGAGTCTTGTTGACACTTTTCCAGTTGTTACTCCTCCTATCCCTGGATTTTTGTAAGTTGTCATTAGCTATTTTTTTATATATTGAAGTTGGCTTTTCCTGACCAAAATGATCAAAAGCTTCAATTAATCGGTAAAAGTAACTAGAATTGAAAATCTAGTTCCACCTAAACCAAAGGAACAGACTTTATTTCAACTTAAAAAAGTATAAAAATAATTGTGTATGACAGTGTTATTTTTATGTTAAATAATAAAAAATTAACATTAAGATTACTATATTAGTATTGTAATAAAATCCAATATTTTATTTTAGAAATGTAAAAATAGTAAGGTCTGTTCCTTTGGTTTAGGCGGAACTAGATTTTCAATACTAGTTACTTTTACCGATTGATTGAAGCGATCATTTTGTTCAAGAAAAGTCAATTTCAATATATAAAAAATATCTAATGACAAATTACAAAAATTAAAATTGAGGTTAGTTCCGCCTAATCGTTTGGAATAGACTGTAGGTACAAATTAGGATTATTATATTGGGTATAAATATATTAATGTGAAATTAATTACTATTAAAAAGGAATATTTCTATTTCAAAATCTAATAAATGCTTTTTGTGTATTATGTAGTACTTTTTTCGTATTTTATCTTTACATTATTAAATAAAACCTATATAATATAAATAAATAGCTTTTTTTAATATTAATAAAACATCGATGTTTCCGATACATCGATGTTTATCCTTCGATGTTTCCGATACATCGATGTTTTTCCTTCGATGTTTTTTCAACATCGATAGTAAGCGCCGATGTTAACATCGATGTTAAACATTGTGTTTTGCCTTCGATGTACAACCCTAGACCGATGATATTTTTTATGTTCCAATATTATCGATTGTAGTCCAGTACGTTCCTGTATTAAAATGACAACTAGTCTGCTTGAATCGAAATGTTTAATTAACATGAAGTACGTGATTCAACTATAGATGAAGCTTATAAAATTGACAGTTATCAAATTAAGCGACTAAAAAATCGATTAACTGAAACGATATTTAATTACTCATAGCAAAAAAATAACCGTTATCATATGGTCAACGTACGGAATATTATCTACGAGCACATTGTGTTAAAACTGCTCAAAAAAGTGTTCGTTCATTATGAGAACATTAACTTGCTGTATAATTAGGGAGACTTTATTATTACTCTGTAATATGTTTGTGTAAAAAACCAGAGGTAATTTGGTAATGTGATACTTGAAAAATAATTAAGTTAAATATTTGAGGTTGGTAATGTATTTTAGTTATTTTATACTTATTTTAATGGACAGTAACCTGACTGACGGGAACATATAGCATGAAAAATAAAAAAGTGCTTAACAAAAATTAATGTGGTGCTCATTTTTACACATTTCAGGGTTTCGCACGTATCCTCGCCGTGGTGTAAGAGGTATTGGCTCTAAATCAGTGATCTTCAAACTTTTTCGAGTCGTGGAACCCTTTACAGTCCAACAATAACCCGCGGAACTAAAAAAAAAAAAACATAAGGTTGTTACCTATGCAGGGTGATCAGATTTCAGTTGAGGTAAACCCTAAGATTGAAACAAAATTTGGAAATACAGTATATTTTATTACATTTTGCTCACCTTCAAAATATAAGTGATGAGTAAGAAAAAAGATCCTCACCTCCAAAATCCAAGTAATGAGCAAAAAAAAGATCCCCACCTCCAAAATCCAAGGGATGAGCAAAGAAAAAGATCCTCACCTCTAAAATCCCAGTAATGAGCAAAAAAATGGTCTTCACCTCCAAAATCCAAGTGATGAGCAAAAAAAAAAGATCTTCACCTCCAAAATTCAGGTAATGAGCAAAAAAAAGGTCCTCACCTCCAAAATCTAAGTGATGAGAAAAAAAAAGATTCTCACCTCCAAAATCCAAGTGATGAGCAAAAAAATCCTAACCTCCAAAATCCAAGTAATGAGCAAAAAAGGTCCTCACCTCCAAAATCCAAGTGATAAGCAAAAAAAAATATCTTCACATCCAAAATCCAGGTAATTAGCAAAAAAAAGGTCCTCACCTCCAAAATCTAAGTGATGAGGAAAAAAAGATTCTCACCTCCAAAATCCAAGTGATGAGCAAAAAAATCCTAACCTCCAAAATCCAAGTAATGAGCAAAAAAGGTCCTCACCTCCAAAATCCAAGTGGTAAGCAAAAAAAGGTCCTCACCTCCAAAATCCAAGTGATAAGCAAGAAAAAAGATCTTCACCTCCAAACTCCAAGTAATGAGCAAAAAAAGGTCCTCACCTCCAAAACCCAAGAGATGAGGAAAAAAAAGATTCTCACCTCCAAAATCCAAGTGATGAGCAAAAACAAGAAACCTCTAAACCTTTAAAATCCTCGAGGGGGAATAAGCCGACGCCCAAGTAATTTGTATTAAGTTTAAGAAAAAGCTTGTGGAACCCCAGGGTTCCATGGAACACAGTTGAATATAGCTGCTCTAAATCTTGTAAAGTTATACCTGAGTGACAGCTACAAACGGTATTTCCGAATGGAAAATTTCCACAGATCAGTCCCGTGATACAAGGGCGTGCCACAAGGCTCAATTTTAGGATCCATTCTCTTTGTTCTTTATATAAATGATCTACCAGCAAATCATATGATAAACGTATTTAAATTTTTAATTATTGGGGTTAAAAATAAACGAAGGTTTTAGTTATTTTTCGATATAAATAATCAGAAAATAGCCCTCAATCAAATTATTTTTTTTGTTGACCGGTGTAATTTGTCTGAAGGAACTGACATCGCTACTACAGACAAGAATTTCTGAGCAATTTTATGTAAGTTAAGGAAGACTGTCTTTATATAATCCCAAACCAGTAGTGGATTGGATTTCAGAGGTGAAACTGGATTTTTCAAATACAGTGATAGTTCAGGATCAGTTGCTGAAAAAAAAAAAAACGATTCGATACGATAATGGGTCAAATGTACTGATATAAGTAAAGTATGCCGACCGGCGTAGCGTAGTGGTAACACATGTGCTCTGCGTTGCGAAGGTCTCGGGTTCGAATCCCGTTCAGGCATGGAAATTTTCTCAAGTAAAAAATTGTCCTGGCTAATTGCCACAGCAGCAAAGGCCATAAAAAAAAAGTGAAGTATCGGAAGATTAGTATCGATACTAAAATCGCGATATCGAATGAATAATATCGATACTGGTATCGTATCAGCAGTATCGGCAACATCAGCAACATCCCTCCTCATACTTTTCTCTAAATGCACAACAAAAATCGTTCTCACAGTAACCAAGTCTGTCATGAAAATATTTTTGCATATCAATAACAGGAGTGTCGTAGGTCGCAGTTTTGCCATCACTGGTCAACCATTACCATTAAAGTTATGAAAATTATGAAATGAAACATGAACACAAAAAATTATTTTTCACACATTTTAGTCACAATTTAGTCAATAAAACAATATATCATGATATTTTCTTCGCTTTAACAGGTGTTTATAACGTGTAAAGTCGAACATGAAATTAGTGTAACATGTAAGAAAACATATAAAATATTAGTTACTTAGCATGGTTATTAGAGATACTTACAGCGCTGTTAACTTGGTGAGGGGGCCGAACGCCTCGACAGGCAGCTCCACGAGACCGCAACTCTGCAGGAAACTGCAATATAAAACACATTCTTAAACCTTCGTTCATCGCACATTTTATAAGACATAAATTAGGACACCTGGCGCTATTTTTATAGAGGATGTAGAGGTATGGTTTAGCAGTCAGGTTTTAAATTAAAAAATATATATTGGATCGTGTAATAAGTAATGTATAGAGACTGGTAAAAATATGCAACGGTACTTTTGCCATAGGCGTGTTATTTTAAACTTTATTTTAACAAAAAACCAACAAAAAAACAAAAGAATAAAACACTTGTACCGCAATGAATTCTTATCTTAATAACGATACCTCATTATTTTGGGATTATATCCGAGATAGGTAATTCCGGTCACTCCTTTGCCATTGGTCAGTTTTTGATAAGATGTTAAATTTTTATACGCTACACTATCTGTCAGCAGGGCACATTACAAATATATATAATTACATTTTATTTCTACATATAACACATGTGCCGCTTTTTATCGAAAAACACCTAACTAAAGTACCGTTGCATATTTTTGCCGGACCTTAGTAATGTATCTTGCACACATTTTAATACAAGTCTTATCTTGTTGAATTTAATCCATCATGCAATTACTATTTTGGTTGTGTTAGGCGCAAATAGCCATAGTTGCTGTAGAAGCCGAGCGAAATAAGATGAAACACAAATGCGTAGACAAGTTGCTGCTCCGATATGAAAAAAAATTACGTGAAATGTGAATTTTCACACATTTCAGGATTTTGTAGGTATTTATTCAGTGAATGATGATTATTAACAGGCCAAACGATGAATACCTGTTACTACAAAACACAATTACAAGTGTTGGTTTCAAATCCTTTAAATCAATAGGCACGACAAGAAGTTTGCAGTTAGATTTTTTCTAGCGTGTATCATATATCTATAATAATACCATAATATATATTTTAACGCTTTTTTTTTTTGTATTATTACAAAATATCATTCAAATCCAGACCTGGCAACACTGCGGGCGATTTTTTGTCATGCAAGAGCATAACGCCTACCAGATATTGTTTATATTGCGACTATATGAAAAACTTACAGATTCTCTACTAGAAATGGAATCCCAGCAACCAGCCAGTTATTTATTTATGTTCCTAGTCGATATTTGCAAATAAATTTACGTACCTCTTCTCTACCCATAACAAAATATATCCATGTATATATATATATATATATATTTCATATTAGCTAAGATATTAAACGAAAATCTTAATACTTGGAAAAATTTAGTCAAAATGAAATGTATTTCCAAAATCAATTGCCGTTCCTTAATCTGCATATGAAGAGCTCCTATTTAATATCCCCACAATAAAATTTAAATTAAAGAAAATTCTTTATTTTATCAATAACAGAAAAACTGTTATATTTTCCAAAAACGAAATCAAATAAAAAATTCCTCTCGTATGTTTCCGGTTCATACCTATATACATTGCATAGAATTTTTTCAGATATTTAATGTAACCCCTTAGGCTTAAAAGGTGCGGGACACTGATTTTTTAGTATTTTTTTGGAAAAAATCGTATTAAAATAAAATAATAATAATAATAATAAAAAACCACTTCCCGTTCCTTTATCTACGTCTTCTTTTAAGGAAAGCTAAGAGCTTTCTTTTGATAACACAATTAATTTTAAAAAAATATATTTTTTTCAACGGTAGAAAAAAATTGACATTTGTCGAAAAACTTATGAAATTAAAAATATAAAAAAAAAATATATTTTTTTAAAATAGTTGCGGTTCGAGTTACATACCATACCACCCTACACCAGGGGCGCACACAGATTTTTGGCTTGGGGGGGGGTCCAATTATACATAATTTTTATAAACACAGGACAAAATTTCAATTTTAAGTGAAGAGCAAAAAAAAGGTCCTTACTTCTAAATTTTAAGTGAAGAGCAAAAAAAAAGATCCTCTCTTCTAAATTTTGAGTAAAGAGCAAAAAAAAGGCCTCACTTCTAAGTTTTAAGTGAAGAGTAAGAAAAAGGTCCTCACTTCTAAATTTTAAATGAAAAGCAAAAAAAAGTCCTCACTTCTCACAGTACGGGGGGGGGGATCCGGACCCCTTGAACCCCCCCTGTGTGCGCCCCTGTCCTACACTCAACACTTCAGTTCAATTAGGAGTCCAGGAGTGTTCAGTTATTTTATTATACTTATTATACGCTGTGAACTAACCTATTTTTTGAATTACATTAGATTTTTGTTTTTAAATTATTAAAGAGGAAGAAATCATCTTAATAATAAAATAGTGAGAAATACGTTTCTGAAGTTGAAAAAAGTCATTTATCAATATATTTTTTATTAATCTAATGAAGACGAATACGAAGCAAATGCAAAAAAAAATGCTGGGATTTTTGTCAAATAACGAAGAAAAGTCATTAACAAAGAAACTGTTGATTCTGTTAATTATAGAACAAATACTTTCCTAGACATCCAGTATTATGTTGGCTTCTTACACTTATTAAATACCTACAAAATCCTGAAATGTGTAGAAAATTTACACTTCACATCAATTTTTACATAGAAAATATCACGCGTTTGGCTTTTGGCATTCTCAATTGACATGAATGTTATCAATATAGAACATTAAATATCCCAGGCAAGATCAATTCTCATGACAAGTTACGCGGAAAAGAAACACCCATTTAGTTCCGCCTTAACCCAAAAAAATTACTTCTATTTTTTTATTTATACCAACCTCCCAAAATCAAGCTAGCCGTGACAATATCTCAAATAAAATCAACCCATTGCGACACTTTAACATCATACGCGACCCATATTTGGATCGGGACCCATAGTTTAAAAATGCTGGTCTAAGGTGTATAAATTTTCTTACTCCTAATATTTTAAAAATCTGTTGAGAATTATATTAAAATTGTATTGACAACATATGTCAGAACAAAAATGGAATATGTCATAAATAGAGTAATGTCCACACGAATGACTACGACAATATTGCGAGTGTGAGATAGTTGTGGAAATCGCTAGTGTAAAATTAATATTTATGAGAGTGTACGGACATTGTGCCAGACCGCGAGACCACCGATCGACAACTGCAATTCATTGCTGCGGTCAGCGGAGCTTTGGTTCAACAATCGCATCGTTCCAATTGATTTGTTTACCATTATCAGACCTGTCACTGAGATCAAATAAAATGTAATGCCATCACAAAACACACATTGCAATTATTATAAAATTATCTTGGCATTGGCATTATTAGAGATCGGATTATATGTAACCAAAAACCGCAAAACTATGCATGCAATTATGTATAAAAGCCCAAAATATACCGGAAAATTGCAATAATATGCCAGAATATGTAGTTAATTTCTCTGAAATATCTTCTTTTTTTTGGGAACTGTAAGCAGGGTTGACTTTTGGTTTCACTCACATAAGTCCTCCATTTTGATCTGTTCATTCTGTGGTCTTTCTATATGTATACAAAACTTTAAATGGTAGTATTGAAATTTGCCGGAAGTACAGGATATTAAGGATAGTTTCGAATTGTTAAATGGGAACGTATGTCATATTGAGTATCTTTGGATAGAGCTTTTCAAAAGAAACAATTTTTACTTAAACAGTTTTTCAGTATCTTTTTTTTTTTTTCCATATGTTTTATTTAACGACGCTTCAACTACATGGTTTTTAGCGTCGGTATAAGTTTACAATAATTAGTTTATAATTACATGTCATTTGTTACATATTGTGTTTATAAAAATTTGAAATACAGTGTTTATTATAAGTTATGAGTGATGTGGTTTTGGGTTTAAATGTTGCTGACTAGTTGGGCATCTTTGATGAAGTTTATTATGTTCGTGTTAGCTGTGGTGGTGTTCTGTAGGGTGTGTTTAAGGGAATGTATTATGTTGTGTTTGGCCCTCAGATCTGCATATGTTCGGCATTCTAATAGGAGGTGTTCTATTGTGAGGATTTCGCAGCACTCATCGCAGATCTTCGCGTTATCTCTCTGCAGTATATGCTCGTGGGTTAATTTTGTATGCCCTATTCGTAACCTTGTGAGGATGGTTTGTGTTCTTCTATCCGTGTTTAGATTCCAAACTTGAATATCAGGTTTGATGGATCTTAATTTGTTATTTTTTATTGCAGTCCATTTGGCTTGTTGTGCTTTTTGTGAGTTCTGTGAAATGATTATTTGAATGTCTTGAATTGGGGTAGATAGATTTAGTGATTGTGTAGGTGTGGTGTTGTTAATGTAGTTATGTATGTCTTCGTTGCCTTCGATGCCCTTGTGACTTGGAACCCATAAGAGTGTTATGTTGTGTTTATCGTGTATTACAGTGTCGTGTATAAGATGTTGAATTTGTTGCGTGTTTTTTCGTTTTGTGTTGGGGTTTGTTATTTCCTTGATTGCACCCAGTGAATCGGTGCAGATAATATAGTTTGTCCTCTCTTTGTGTCTGAAAGCATCTTTAATGGCTTGATGGATGCTTTCGATTTCTGCGGTCGTTACTGAGACTGTTGAGGGCAGGCTGTAGCTCCTTTTGTTGTCGTCTATTTTGAACCCTATTGTAACCTGGTCTTCCTTTTTTGAGGCATCAGTGTATATGATCTTTGTATTCTCTGGTTGTTTTCTTTTAATTTTTCTTAGTTCTTCCTGGAATTTCTCTGTAGGTGTTATATTTTTTTTGTATCTCGTTAGATCAATGTTAATATCTGGTAGTATTATAATCCATGGTGGTAGGTTGTTGGGGATGATTTTCTCTAAGTTTTGAAGTGGTATATTAAGGTCTTTTATTGCAGTATCTTTTACGGTTGACAAAACACTATAATATATGTATATGACGATTATATTTCCTATAACGATTTGAAAGTAAAGTATTTTTATTTACAAGTGTTCAAAGTGCCTTAAATTTTGATTTAAGTAGCTCGGAGAGTAATAAAAAAAATATATAATAAAAAATATTGCACTTTTAAGTCACTTCAAAGTACAACTTAAATTTTTATTGCTTTTGAGCAGTTTGTTTAGCAAAAGCCCATTTTACTCATTATAAAGTAAGCTAGTGACAACTTTATAAAATAAGTAATTAGATAGAATAATAAATAAAATATTTATTTTATTTATGTTATGAAAGGTATATTTTTCTGAATATAAATATAAGACTCGTGTTTATAAATATGAATAAAATTTATATCTTGCAAGATTGAGCGCATTGCTATTATATTTTCATGTTTCGATCTTGTATGACTTCGCGGCCCCCCGACGGATCCTTCACGGCCCCCCGGTTGAGAAAAGCTGTCCTATATAACATTAATTGTTAGATCTTTGGTTAGTTGATCTCTCCATATTTTGTGAGGGCTTTCCACTGGTCGACGAGTATTCAATCTTTCCTCCCATATCTTCCTAACCTTTCTGTACCCCTCAATCCTCATCACGTGTCCTATCCACTGTAATCGTCTACCTCTAACCAGTAATTATTTTCTCAGTTAATTTTCATTTTAATTTAATTGTGTTTTATATCATCGGAAAGAGAAAAAAATATACATATATTACATATCAATTTAATTCATTTGAAGACAACTATGAAAATTGAAATTAAGTATGAATTTCTCGAAAATGATACGAACTATAAAAATTTTGATGACAGCTGTGATTTCTTCGTAAAAAAGTGCCTGTAGAACGTGCAAATTAGAAAATTGTATGAATTGAAACAAAAAAGTTATAAACCAAAAAGTAAATCGACCAAAATCAGTTAATCGTATCTAGTAACCTGTGCACTTTTCCAGGAAAATACATCATTAAATTGTCTAATTTTTCTTCAGTTTAATCGACTTCGTATCTCTTATGGTTCACGAGATCGCAATGGTTAGGCTCGAAAAACGGACACCTGTATGCATATATAGTATTAGGCTGTTGCAAATCAATCAACTAATTGGCTTTTACAACCCTTAGAGAATTTTTGTCGCCTCCACAAACTTCTTCCATCTTCCGCGGTCACGCGCTAAATTTCTGCAATTATGGGCATCGATTCTTTGCAGGTCTTTGTCCACCCATCTTACAAGCTGTTGCAAAAGTTCATGAAATTTTTTGGATTGTTTCTTTATTTATATAAAATAAATGGTACATTGCATTAAATCAAAATATTGGCAATTTGGATCTATGACCTTTTGCCATTTCAAAGAAAACAGATCCACGTTGAAAGAATGTGGCAATTTTTAGCGTAATCCACCCATTTTCGCTCATCTCCCCATCTTCGGCATTCGAGAAGCCCCCACCAGACAACGCATGTTGCATCGATCTGAGTAGGTGGCAATCAGAAAGGACAATGTCTGATGAGTAAACAGAGTGTGAGTGAACTTCTCCTTCCCTGTCTAGCACCTCTTTGGACTCTTTGATAACATGGGGTCTAGCGTTGTCATGGAGAGGGATGACTTTGCGACGATAAGCGGCTATTTGAGGACGCTTTTTGATCAGTTCTCTATTTAGTTGCTTTAGTTCATGGATCGGCAACATTTTTTTATATTGCGGGCCGCATTCTGTAATATTTTATTTCTATTTTAAGGTCGCGGGCCGCATTCAGTAACAATTCTTTTTTATTTTTTTTTTTTGTTTTTGCGGGCCATACTTACTGTTGTAATTTCTATTTTATACGATCTTAGGTTTTTGTTTACGCCAGTTTACACATATTTACATCGGTATAAATACTCCTAGTGAGTAAGAAACGTAAAGCAGCACAAGAGTAATTTGCTACGCTGGATAAGAAAAGTAAACATTATATTTTCTTATTGGTGGGCGGCAAAAATCGTTCGGTGGGCCGCATTCATCCCACGGGCCGCCAGTTGCCGACCCCTGCTTTAGTTGCTTACTATAGCGATCGTCTGTCACTGTTTAACATGAGGTCTGGCGTTGTCATAGAGAAGGATGACTTTGCGTCGATAAGCGGCTATTTGAGGACAATTTTTGATTAGTTTTCTGTTTATTTGCTTTAATTGCTCACTGTAGCGATCTTCTGTTACTTTTTGATCCAATTGTAGCACTTCGTAGTAGACCATCCTTTCCTGATCCCCCGAATTTAAACAATAACAGTGTACAATTTGTTTTATGGGTGGATTTTTGATTAAATAGGGGGTATAGTTGATGAAGTCTGGGGTGTGACTGTTGCAGTTTGATGCTGATGTGGTGGCTCCAGGTTAAACAGGTAAATTAGCGTCGGCGAATCAGTGCAGTTACGTCACAATACGAAACAAACGAATGTATTGTTTGGAACAATGCAATTCTTTGTTACGTCGTGTGACTTAACTGCGCTGATTCACCGACGCTAGTATATCTAAATGTAGTCTTTAGAACTTCACAGTTTATATATTGGATTCCATTCTAAGGTTTGATTGTTGTTGGTAAAACCTCTCTGAAATCTTGAATGCAAACAATAGGCAATATTGTTTGGATTCCGAATTCTCTTTATCATCGCATTTGTCCGTATTTAATTTTATAATACAGCTTTTGAGCCAACGGCAAATAAAATCTGCATTTGCAAATAAATGAGTCAACCATATGCACATAAAAGCAAAATTCAATTAAATACGGAATGAAGTAGAGTGATTTAGAGTTGTTTCCCAAGAAATAAGAGAGCTATGTAAAACAGTGACATGTACAATTTTTCAAATAAATCTCTTGGAATTTTATTGCTTGTTGTAAAGTTGGCTTCATATAAAACATGTTATATCTAGTTAGTTTGATCGTGTATTTTTTTCAAGAGTCTGGTCTTGTCTGGTATGGTCTGCTGTCTGGTGACTTTTATGCGAGAACATCTTATTTTATTTTCTATAAATATAAAAAGTATCTTCAATACTATCGCATCCGGCAATGATATATTTACAGAATTTGTAAAGAATCGTTTCGTTTAAGTTACGTTATGTTACGTTGTCTCTTATGGCCGTTCATGTGAAAAATACTGTCTGGAAAATTTTACTGTTCTTTTTTACGCCTTGCTGCCTTCATACTTAATAATGGTTTTATCGTAAAAATTGCGTCCAGTTTTGGTTTCACGTTCTTCTTTTCTATATTGTGATAAAGATAAGTGGCATGAAAGCACCGAAAAAAAATCATATGTTAAAAACACATTTTCAATTACGAAGGCAATGGCATGTGAATAAAGTAACGATTGTCTCAATAATAATGTCAGAAACATAAATATTATCAAAGATATTTAAAATCAAATTATAAACACCAGATCAAAGATCTCACAGAAAGAATTTTTTTTTTTGTTTCCGACACAAATTCTTCAATTTTCAACAATTGCACTTCATTCAGAAAATTCACAGATGAAGATAAATAAGGAACGAAAAAACGTAATACAATTAAAATGGACTAAAGAACCTAGTTTTTGCCTTAACGTAGCCTAGTTCTTTTGATATTGATATATCCATATTAATAAAATTGGAGTCTATATCTGTTTTTATATGTTTTCGGTAACATATTTGGTTTCTACACGTTTCAGATGATTATAAGACAATACCCGCAAAAAATAAATTTTTGTCTATCTGTCTGTTTATCTATCTGAAATTCACGCAAAAACAGCTGGACATATTTTCACGTAATTTGGTATGATGATAGAAATATTTTAATTGTCGATGTAAAAATT
The DNA here is from genome assembly GCA_963971575.1 of Liopterus haemorrhoidalis. Lineage (NCBI taxonomy): Eukaryota > Metazoa > Arthropoda > Insecta > Coleoptera > Dytiscidae > Liopterus > Liopterus haemorrhoidalis. Next base: position 34,781,612 of record OZ020611.1, on the reverse strand, counting down.
TTGATTTTTTTTTATAATGTGTAATAGGCAAATAAGTAATTTGCACTTATCTCACACTTTGGTGTAACATAAATTATAAGTGAGATATTTTAATTTCAAATAGAACAGAAAATAATCGTTTCTTTAGTCTAAACCATCGTTTGTATATATTTTGGATGTTAAGTAAATAATAAGTGAGATATTCCAATTATCTTATTAAAAATTGCATTCAAATTGAGTAGAGAAGTATAGTTTATTTTTACCGACCGCTAGCATATTAAGGGAGGTATTGTGATCATACCGATTTTGACATTTCGAGATTTCGATAGATCTCCACGAATTGAGGTCCCTAAATTACGTTTTAACTATTTTTAGCATGATGTCTGTCGGTCTGTCTATCTGTCTGTCTATCGGTCTGTCGGTCGGTGCGTGTACACGTGCAAAGCAAATTCGGCTAAAGGGATTTTTATGAAACTTCATGTTTAAGCTTTTGACATCAATGGCACGAGTTGATCAACTGTTGGTAAAAATCGGTTAACTAGAAATGGGAGTTTACTCGTGTCGGTTTTAAGATTTTTGCGAATATTCACAGAGAAATATTTCGAAAAACAATTATTTAATAAAAGTTGCTAAAAGCAATAACTTTTATTTGAGACATTTTTTGATAAAGCAGCATAAATTAAACAAGTAATGTGTGATGGCGGTCGGTCCTGTGGTGGTTACAGCTGATTTATATATATATATATATATATTTGTAGTTATAATTTTTTAGTATATAAATTTTAATTAAGAAAAAAATAATAATAATAATAATAAAATATGCATATATATTTTTGACTGATAGAATTATATTTTGCATTATTATTATTATTATTATTATTAATTCGTAATTGGTCTTAACTGATTTTTTATAAATACTGGAATTCTAAACGGGTTTTTCCAAAAGTCGGTTTTTGTACAAACCCTAGAAATAACGGTACAGTTTTGTATTTCTGTTCTCTCATTTTATATTTGTTCTCTCATTATATATTATTTATTATTGATGGTATTAATTTTTATTTATCATAATATTATTAATAAAATATATCATTATTTTATGTTTTACATGAACAGGATTTAATTAAAGGTTTTTGCCAATAGTTCCTGACAAAAACGCCTTGTTTTTCCGGCTGTTGACGTGTACTTCATCCAATCTAAAGGTCTCGCTTAACATTCCTTCTCCCTGTGGAATGTGCCCGCATCCATTCTACTACTGATGTCCAGGTTATCATACGAGATGTGTGAAAAATGTCGGACTTAATTAAATTACGCACACGTCTTCATTCTAGTTGTTAATATACTGGGTGTTATCGGGAAATGTTTAAGCATTGCTAACTTCTTTATTATAAAAGATACGAAAGAGGTTAAATTAGAAAAGATGAAGTATTTTACTCTGAAAATAAAAATATTGAATTGAAAAAAAAAATGACGTGTAATGTAGGTATTTAGTATCTACAAATAAGTAAGTAGAATAATTAAAATAAGAAAAATGAGTAAGTGGTACATTTGGTACATATTAAAACTCTATTTAAAATTCGAGAATTTAAAAAAAAATAAACCAGGTGCTTCCTTCTAGAGCAGGGTGTCCATACGTCCCGGTTTCTTTACTTAATCTATGCCTTAAGAGCTTTCTTTTGATACCACACAATATATTTTAAAAAAAATATATTTTTTCAATTACAAAAGTATTTATATTTTTCTAAAAATTATATTTACTGATCAAAAATTCCTGTTAAACTAATTCAGCTACCATCAATGTACATTGCTGAGATTTTTCAGATTTTTAACCAACGCCTTTATGAAATAGAGTTTGCACAAAAGTTTCTATGGCGTGCAAAAATATTTGTTACTTCAAATTACAATTTTGTTCGTTATCTACGCAACAAGAGATTTTATTTGATACCTACCCAAATTTAAAAATATATATATATTTATTTTTTCATTAAATACAAATTTGTTTATATGTTTCGGGGAAAATTTCAATATTTTTCCTGTATGTGGGTCAATAAATGTATATGTATGCAATATTTCAACTCCCTAGTAAAACAGTTTCGCTACAATTTCTGCTTTACAGAGAGATACAGACGGACAAATAAGAGAGGGTATAAGGCAGGGGTTGGGGAACATTTTGACCCATTACCCAAAGATATATTTCTTTACACCGACGTTACCCCATTGGCTAGTAAAAATTTTAGTGTCAAGCTAGAAAAAAAAAATCTCACCTCTCAAAATCTAAATGACGAGCAAAAAAAAGGTCCTCATCTCCCAAAATCTAAATGATGAGCAAAAAAAAAACTTCTCACCTTCGCAATGGCGCCCATTAGTCAAGCCCTTCAGCGCCCTTTTCTTTAGTGCACTACTAACACGTTTATAAAATAGCAAATTGGAAAAATTTCCTTATTACCCCCAAAAATTTAATTTTTACCCCATTTGGGGTAATTTATCCCGGTTCCCCGACCGCTGGTATAAGGGTTTTATGGTCATACCTATAAAACCACAAAACGACTTATTTCCATTTTTTTTTATGGAACCCCTGTATTTTTTCAGGCTATTGCTTGGAAAATGTATTTTTCTTCAACATATGGCATTATGGCAACAAAGGCATTATGGCCAAACCCCGATATTAAAAGAGTTATTAAGACTTGATTAAACAAGTTAATTCAAGTAAAACAAGTAGAATCCTAAGTTATCAGCCAACGGATAAACTATCAACAGAATTAAAATTCATGGAACAACACAAAAATGTTATTTGACAGATAAATGGTTGGAATGAATTTATCTTTCAGATAGCTATCCAGCAGTTTATCTAGAGGTGGAACAACCGGCCCTTAGTCCAATATATTTACACACGAATAATTTTTATATGACTTAATATTTGTAACTAACTAGTATTTTTCTAAATGGAAACACCATACGTTTTCATCACCATAAAATTGAGTATTTTTGTGTTTTTCAATGATAATGAAATTTAGGTAAATAACAAAATAATTATTGATACTTAAACCTTTCCAGTGAGTGATAAATTAATCATAAAATAAGCAAAAATAAACCCAAAAAATAAGATAAACAACCTTTCTGTATTATTAAAATACTTGATCTGAAAGCAATAATTTTGGAATAGTTCATTGTGGTCCTGTAAACAAACTACAGTGTCATCAATCATGTAGAAGATACAACATAAATAAAAACAAAATAACAAAAGTAACAGAATAAATAACAAGATGAGATAAACTGGAGTTTTTCGAACATAATAAAGCAATTGGTGCTCAAAAATAGAGAATAGTTTCAACGAGTTTTTATCGATACAAGTTTGGAAATTGGCAAAACTATTATTTATAAAAGTTTGACGGAAAAAGTTCAATGGAATTTTCTAAGTGTATCTTCTTATTTGAACAAAACATTTTAGTTTGAATGCTCAATTCTTTATAAAATGAATTGATCATAGGCGTACATGTGGGGTGATTTAAAATATGCATTGACCTTAAATGTTAAAAATTAATGTGAATTTTTACACATTTCAGGGTTGGAATGGAATGCTAGAAATCTGTGACAATATTTTTTGCAATACTGGTATTGATTAAACAATTTTTTGAAAATATATTTTTCGTCTGTTACTCAGTACTTCAAAAAAGTACATAGTAAAGATTGCAGTGAATATAGAATAATTAGCATTATGAACTATTGGGTTGTGTAGTAAATTCCCGCGTTTTTTTTTTTTTTTATAAGATTTATTGAAGAAAACAATATTTATAGTAACAAATTAACCAATAATTTATTCTCCATCATTATTAACAACCTGTTCCCACCTATCGACTAACTTGTTGATACCGTCTCGCCAAAAACCTTTTGATTTTGTGTTGAAGAAGTTTGTGAGCCAGGTTTTGAGGTCTTCATCGTTAGCGAAGGGTACGTGCCTCATTTGGTTCGACATGGAGCGGAAAAGGTAATAATCCGTTGGCGCAAGGTCCGGAACGTATGGCGGATGCGACAGAACCTCCCATTTGAGATCATTGAGATCTTGTGGCCATCGTTCAAGTTATGTGGCACCCAATTCCCAAGTTTTTGAGTAAAGCCCATGGAGTAAAGGTGGTTAGCGATGGTCGTAAAGGTACATTCCATCTTTTCGGCCAACTCTCGTGTTGTTTGACGACCATCTTCCTTCAAAAACATCTTGAGACGATCATCGTCGAAGTCGGGAGGTCGGCCGGAGCGAGGTGCATCACCAAGGTCAAAATTGCCATTTTTAAACTTGGAAGATCAATCTTGCGCGGTCCTCGGAGCTATAGCATCTACTCCATATACGTCACAAATGTCGCGAGCTGCTTCCGTAGCTTTTTGACCACGATGAAAGGCAAAATAGTGCAGATGTCGAAAATAACTTTTTTTTTATCTCCTGGAACTTCCATTTCAAAAGCCTCAAATTCAATTAAAATTAATTAATTCCGAAAATTAAAGCAGATAAGTTTGTAGAGCACGAAAAACACTTAAGAATGCATACATAAACTTAACCTAACAAAACACAAAATTGCGGCAAAAAGATAAATACAAAAAACGCGGAAATTTATTACGCAACCTAATATGTTTTAAAAGTGTTTTTAAAAATAATACACGCACGAATATACCGAAAATTTTAAGAAAACCTAAGTGAAAATCAGTTTGGATTCGAAATGGTTTTGGAATGAGAGAAGCTATGAACACAGAGATGTCTTGATGTCAATAAAGATGTCTATGTTTGCTTCAAAGACTATGCAGAATCATTTTATAAAGTTCAGCATAATAAACTTATTGAAATCTTGAATAAAACTGGCATTGACAAAAATGACATAAGAATAATAGCGAATCTCTACTGGAATCAAAAGGATGCCGTTAAAATTTAAAACACGCTGACGGATGAAGTGAACATTCTCAGAGATGTAAGACAAGGATGTTACTATCTCCGTTGTTGTTCAAACTTTTATCGGAGGCAATATTCAAGGAAGCACTAAGTGAAGGAACAGCAGGTATGGAAAGGTTATTAACAACATTAGATACGCTGACGACACAGTATTTTTGACAGACAATATTCAAGATTTTCAAAATATAATTCATCGGGTCCATACTGTAAGAAAAGAATATGACTTCCATATGAACTTCAGTAAGACAAAATACATGGTCATAACAAAATCAAACTTCGCAGCCCAAGATCTAATTCTCTAAATGATAACCACATAGCGGCAGTATCTCGGTACAAATATCTTGGGACTTAGATAAACAATAGTTTGGAATATCGATAGGAAATACGAACACGAATAGAGATGGCAAGATATGCGTTTATGAGATAGACCGGGAGCTCATGACAGTTTTTGGTGTCCAATTTCATACAGCATGCCGTTTGGAGGAGAGAATATTTACCCTGTGACAACAAAAAAGGGATGGCACTAAACCCCTGCACGCTTTCCGGTCATAGGGAAAATTGCATTTCCACTTAAACACAAAATTTTTGTGCTTTTCTCTGATTTAATATTGCTTGCCCTTTTGTCAAAAGAAAGTTATAACAAATTTAAAGTCTTTTAAATATATGCATGTTAGCGAAAATATAATTATGCCAGGATTAATTATCCAAAGCAGATCCTTAAAATTTGTCAGGATGAACGAGCGTTGTTTTGTCATTAACAGACACATTGTACGAAGGTAACTGGTTAGATAGTTGACGACTAAAATGGTAAGAGGCATTTTATTGTTTTGGTCAAATCATATGGCACGTGTTAGCCATAATGAGTAAAATTTAGATTTGAGATTTAACATTTGAGATTTTAATAATTGAGTTTTAAGACTTGAGACATCAAAATATGAGATTTTGTTTTTGATATTTGAGATTTAATATCTGAGTTATGATATTTGAGATTTGATAATTAAGATCTGAGTTTCGAGATTTGAGTTTTAAAGTTGAACGTTTATTGGAAAAGACAAATGACAGATCACTGGGATCGGAATGGCAAAATAAACTGAGAAATATAATAAATAATGAGTTGAGAGTTGAAAGCTTGTCGAGTACCGCAAGACATGCCGCTGCCAGTGGCATCAGTCCGGTAATAGCTCTGTAACCATGGTGGCAGATGGTGAGCTATGGCGACGGGCTGATGATGATGATAAAGCACTGTGTGTGCAGAAACGAATAGACGCTCTCTGAGCTGAGCACTGTGTGTGCAGAAATGAATAAACGGCCTCTGAGCTTGTTGTACTGTAGACAATCTGTAATGAAGGAAACTAATAGATAGTTATTGAGTATCTGAGCTTGTTGATCTAGTCACTGAGTTCGTGGTAAATAAATGAAATGTTAACGTATAGTCTCTAAGCTTTCAGATCATAAGTTATAGTATTCCTGGAGAGTTCTGTTTTAAATAAATATTTACTTTTATTAATTGATATTGGTGCATGGTTGATTTTGTGAAAGATCAATTCTGCGCCCAAATTGCTCTATTTACAGATTATGAATTAGGTGAAAACTTTCAAGATGCAGTAGAAGATAAATGGTGGACCAGCTCAAGAATGGAGATCCTGGTATGCAGGATGCTGTTACTGGTATGCAAGATGCAGAATGCTGTTGTTGGTATGGAACAGACCATTGGTGGTATGCAGGTTGCTGTTGCTGATAACAACAATGCTGTTAATGGTGTGAAGAATACAGTTGCGTCCCGAGAACGTTCCGCATGTCAGTCTGGCCGTGTTAGCGAAAATATAATTATGTAACATTTACACTTATTAACGATCGTAGGGTGCTATATCGTTGCTAAGGCATATTGTTTTATGTAAATAGAATAGTATAAAATTTATCATATGATGTGCGAGACGTATTAGTTGATCAATAAAATCATGTCTTATTATTCATAAAATACCTTTTTTATTAATATGCATGCGATTCGGAGGGTCCCAAAAGGCTCAAACGGTCATGTGATCTTGTAATAAAAAAATATGATTTTCCGCGTTTTCATACAGCATGCCTATAATTAAAAGACTTTAAATTTGTTATAACTTTCTTTTGACAAAAAAACAAGCAATATTAAATCAGAGAAAAACACAAAAATTTTGTGCAAATGGAAATGCAATTTTCCCTATGACCAGAAAGCGTGCAGGGGTTTAGTACCATCCCTTTTTTGTTGTCATAGGGTAAATATTCTCTCCTCCAAAAGGCATGCTGTATGAAATCGGAGACCAAAAATGTCATGAGCTCCCGGTCTAAGAATGAAACGTCTTCTAACGAATCGAGGCCTCAATCTACAACTTCGTATGAGAATTGTCCGGTGCTATGTGTTCTCCATTTTCTTATATGGAATGGAAACTTGGGCAATAAATCAAGTGAAAAAAACTGGAGGTTTTTGAAATGTGGGTGTATTGACGTATTCTAAACACGATTTGGGCAAGCGAAGTGTAAGCCGAACATGAACTTCATGGCTGGGAAATCGACGGCAGTAGTTTGGATGTTCATCTGGAAGTTATTTCGAAACACGGTCTCCAAAATAAAAATAGCCTTGATGATTGCCAACCTCTAGAAAAAGAAGGCATAGAAGTAGAAGAAGTGCTTTACAACCTATTTGTTTACACGAACTACTCAGTATTACTAAGGCGATTGCAGTGCAAGCGTGCATACTCAGGGACATAAGTTGATAACAGGATCGGACTCAAAAAAAAAAAAAAAATCGGGCCCGGAAAAACAATATCCTCCACTGGTAAACGATAATTATGACAGATAATATGAGCCCGATGAATGCTACAGTATTAGCAAGGAGTTTTAATTCCAGTCATCGAAAATACCAAGGACCAGGAACTTCTCTAGTAGGGTACCGTTCTCTGTACATATTTGCAGCAGTACGAGAATTTTGTGACACAAATGTACACTTCGAACAAATACATTTTTTTGTCATGAGTAAAATTATTTATATTCTTTTCGAAATACTAACACAACAAACATTATTAACAAATTACAACAAGTAATGAAACAAAACAAGAATTTTAAACTGTTATTATTTATAGCAATTTTGTTTTAACGAGATTTCAATAAAATTCAAATAAACTTAATTGCGTTTTTCTCGATTATTTTGTGATGGCTTGTAAGGTTACGACTTATTTATATCGTTGAAATCAGAATAGAATACTCTATCGAATAAGTAAAAATAAAATGTTCCTATTTAAAATAAGAAAGTTGCGCAACATATTATTAGAACCACTAGTCGAAATAAAAAATTGATGTGAAGTGTGAATTTTCACACATTTCAGGGTTTTGCAGGTATTTAGTAAGTGAATGATGATTATTTGGGATGCCAAAACAAATTTTATATTAAAATATTTTTTTTGTTAATTTTAATTCGAACGCCTAATACTATTATTTAGGTTTCTAAATATGTGCAGTATTTTTTTTTTTTTTTTATATAGCAAGATTCATTGAGAATTTTAAAAATTGCGCCTATGGCTTCCATAGGTTGTTATAAGTTCCGCCCCTCTGATTTCGTGTACATTTAAACAGAATTAAATTATAATTTAAACAATTTCCACTGGTTATTAAATTTACGCTTTTAAAAATTAAATGCAACATTTGCCAAAATATAACTAGAATTTTGAAAAAATAATTTAAACAATATAAAAATTAAAAAAAAAAAAACAAAAAATAATATTGGCTCTTCTCGCAGGGTTCGATCCCTTTCGGATCGAGTTACTTGGGTGAAAAATCCAGCATTAAAACCACTACACAAGCATCCACGTTCCAGTGTAGCGTGTTACAAAGCTATAACTTGTGTACATTATTATCCAAAAATCACAAAAAATGCGTTTTTTTCCAAAAACGTAATCTGATCAAAAATTCCTGTTGTACTATTCCGGTTCACACCAATGTACATTACTTAGAATTTTTTCAGATTTTTAGTTTAAACCATCTGTGCAAAAATCGCTTCAAAATAATTTATTTTGCAAAAATAAAAATTTGATCGTTAATCCACGTACCAAGGGCTTTCATTTGATACCCTACTCAGAATTATAAAAAAATATATATTTTTTTTTCGATGAGCACATATTTGTTTATATTTTTAGGGGGATATGTTTTTTAGATGTTTTAGTATTTTTCCTATGTGCGGGTTAAAGAGTTGTATAAGCATGCTAAATTTCAACTATCTAGGTTTAGCCGTTTGGCTACAATTTTTACCGAACAGACAGTCAGACAGACAGACAGACAGACAGACAGACAGACAGACAGACAGACAGACAGACAGACAGACAGACAGACAGACAGACAGACAGACAGACAGACAGACAGACAGACAGACAGACAGACAGACAGACAGACAGACAGACAGACAGACAGACAGACAGACAGACAGACAGACAGACGACAAAATGACGGTATAAGGGTTTTTTGGTCATACCTACAAAATCCTAAAAATTGCTTCACTCATTGATATTTTCCTGTAAAATAGTATTTGTTGTCTAATTTAAGCAACCTCGTAGCTCTTATAGTTCTCGAGATAGCAATGTTGAGAGATTTAAAATGAACACCCATATAGAAGTCGTGAGTGAAGATTTGTCGCGTCATATTAAAAAGATCTGAATATATATGGCTTGAATATAAGATATCAAATACTGCCTGTAATATTGCTCATATCTTTGATCTGTCTTAAAAGTGTACCAATTCGGATTTTTATGAGGCTACATCTTAAAACTGTTGAAAGCAGACTTGTTGACATTTATGGCGGCTTTTAAAGTTATTTTTTTAGCAACCTTCATAAGTAATGTCTATAAAAGAATAATAACATTTTTATACTTACAGCCTTTTTAAACGGCCATTCTCGACAAACGACTTAGGATGAATAAGTTCCAGTTTATTGTCTGACAGGATCCTGAAACAAAGGAATAACAAAAGTTAAATACATTTTGAATTACGAACAAATTTACTAAAAAATTTTTGGCTTTGATTATAGAGTCTCAGATTTACTTAAAGTAAATTATAATTAATCTTATTGAATAAGGCTCTTTTTAGGGTTTCGTAGGTATGACCAAGAAATCTATATACAGTTACTCGCAAATCAAACAAATGCGGGAGTTTTTCACTGTTAATCTCAAGTGAGTATTAGTACTCATTTAAAGTGCGTACATTGCTTGTCCTCGTTTTTACTCACGTACAAGTGAGTACTTTTGTACGCACTTTAAATGAGTACTAGTACTCACTTAAAGTGAGTACTAGTACGCGTTTTAAATGGGTAGTGGAAAGGAAGAGAGGGTAGTAATACGCACTTATAGTGCGTACTCTTTTCTTGAGTGACGTCACAATAAAGCTTTAAAATTCAGGAAAAGTAAAAATGTTGATTGAACATCAGAAAAATAGTTTTTAAATTATTATAATCAATAATTTATACACTTTTTTTGCCAATTTTCAATGCAATCCTTTTCCAGAATTTATGAAGCTTCATATTTTTCTGTAAATAATAAAATGCGATTATTATTATTTCTTGAATATATTTATTTAAAAAAATTTCAAACCTTTCAGATATTACAACTAAAATAATCATAATGATTAAGTATAAGTATGAACTTAGTTATCATCTAAAATTCAATAAATTATTCTAAACAATTTGTACGAATAATAGAAGATAAAAATTATGATTTTCTCCTTAGTTACATTTTGAAACGTATTATTTTAGTATCTAAAATATAAGGTAATTGTCTCGGTAATTATGTCGTATAATAGAATCAATGTTAAATCTTTAAACACATCTAGAAGGTACCTGAATTAATCTGAGCGCATTTATTCCTAAAATAATGCAATCATCACATGTGCTATTATTATATCGCATTTAAATTAAAACTGCATATTTGTATAACTAACTTTGAGGCTTCCGAACCTTCTTAAACAAAAACTATGCAAAAATAAATTCTGGCTTCAGCAGCCTCTCAATGCTACATTTCACTTTATTATTATTATTTTTCACTTTTACTTAACTTTAAATTCACTTATTAATCAACAGATACTTTGGCACTTTTTTTTAAAATTTTTAATTGTCTAATAAACGTTAATATTGTACTATTATTTGGTTGTTTAGTTTTAAAGAGCTTATATGACAGGAAATTTAATATGTTAGGTTAGGTTAGAAATTCATCGCAAGTATATTGAAAGTACGCATTTAAAATGAGTATTAGTACTCACATATAACGCGTATTAAAAGTACGCATTTAAAATGAGTATTAGTACTCACATATAACGCGTAGTTTCAGTTCCGCTTTAGAAGTGAGTACTTGTACTCGTTTTACGTGAGTATTTTGAAGTACTCATTTATAACGAGTACTAGTACTCACTTCAAGTGTGTACACTTATCTCCTTCTTCAAAGTGAGTACAAGTACGCACTTTAAATGAGTAATATAAAAAGTACTCATTTAAAAGGAGTACTATTACTCACTAAGATTTGCAGTGTTGTACAATAGTAATATACAATTTACAATTATAAAGCAGCGTTCACAGCTCTAAAACTAGTCGACTATGCATTGTACGTTGTGTATAAATTTAGTAGGCAGTTTTAACGTTTAAGGCAGTTTTTACAGCTATGGCAATTAATGCGTAACAAATGTTGCGACATGTATGATTTTTCAAACAAACTACGATGAAATAAATGCCTTATGTGACTTTTTACAAATCCATCAGTGAGATCGCGATTACTTACTAAATTTTAATAACAAAATTATAACCGCAACTACAGCAATTCTTTTTCGTTTCACGATTTCCGAAAAATTTGTTGAAATTTGTGCGACAGTATTTTTTTAGGTTATGTAAAGTGAGATAGCTAATGTGTGATTATATGTCTGTTTCATTAAAACAAAGCACTATTAAGTTTGGAAAACTGTCGACAATCGACAACGCATAATCTATTAAATTTAGAGCTGTGAACGGTCGCTTGCGTTACTATATGACAAACTTGTTAGTGACAATCAACAGTGCGTATAGTCTATTAATTTTAGAGCTGTGAACGTAGCTTTACACGCGATTGTAAAAAACCCACCTTTTATAATTTCTGGCAAAAACAAAATATTGAGTTACAGTTGTTATTTACAGAAAAATTAATAAAAGTTTTAAATTAATTTGTATGTTTCCAATAAATATAACTATTTAAACACATATACATAAATAAAATTGTCACAAATACATTTCATTTTAAAAGAAACTGTTTTAATTATTGAATAAATAGCGCAATTCAAAATTTTTTATTACGCATTTCGAATTATAAGTAATTACCAAACTGCGCAATGACGAATCCGCTTAATAAGAAATCATGCAAATCGAGAAATAATTGTATTTTACCGTTGATTGGTTGTAATAGATTGTTTCTTTGGTTCAAGTGGAATTAGATTTTGAAATCTAGTAACTTTAAACGTATGAGGGCTTTTGGCCACTTAGTGGTCCACTAATGACCACTAGTGACAACTTAAGAAAATAAAAATCCCATTTAGTTCCGCTTAAACATTTGGGTTAGACTATACTGGGACATATATGTCCCATGAGTGTTTTGGTGTGCGTTACTTTACAATTATTATCTAAACATTTTATTTTTTTGAAAATTATAAAAATAATTCATCTACATCCATCATATAATAAACGTATTATATATCCAAGTTAATATTTTATATGTAAATAGTGCCACGTTGTTATTAGGCTAGTCCTGTTATGTGGCCGAAGTAAATAAATAAATAAATAAATAAATAAATAAATAAATAAATAAATAAATAAACAAACAAACAAACAAACAAACAAACAAACAAACAAACAAACAAACAAACAAACAAACAAACAAACAAACAAACAAACAAACAAACAAACAAACAAACAAACAAACAAACAAACAAACAAACAAACAAACAAACAAACAAACAAACAAACAAACAAACAAACAAACAAACAAACAAACAAACAAACAAACAAACAAACAAACAAACAAACAAATAAATAAATAAATAAATAAACTGTTAATACATAAAACTGCTCATATTGCACGTCGTGTATAATATGACGCACATGCGTGATCATCCGTGTATAATGTACGTTTTATACTGTAAGTTTTTTTTTAGTAAATTAGTTAAAATGCTTGGCGCTAAGCAGCGATGGCTATTTGCACCTCACACAGCCCTTCTTTATAACTAGAATATTATTTAAAAGTTGGAGTAAATAAAACAATAAATAATTGTATTTGAAACATTGTTGTAGATTACAATCAATAATTAAGTCGTCTTGATGACGCCAATTTGAAGTTTTACAATTGACGCTCAGAATATCTATGTTTTTAATTTAAATTTACTATTTTTCACATAATGGGGGTAACTATATTTGTACCGTATGCCTTGTTAATATATTTTATGATCATCGGGACGGGCCCATCAGGAAATTGCCCGGTGTCCCGCAGGGCCAGTCTGCTACTGCAGAAGATGGAGAGATCCACTGACGTACAAGATCTTGTAATACTAATATAAATATGACTAACAGTGTTTGTTATTATTATTTATTTATTTATTTTACATCGGTCTATTTCTGCAACGAGGCTAATCGCCGATGCCAGGGGACGAGCTCCTACACCTGAATGAGGGGTGAATAATTGTGAAAATGGGAGTAATGTAATCATATTATTCTCGCCCGAATAATATCACCAACGAAGGAGGCTCGAACTTCCGACCGAACAGTCGTACTGTTCCACCAGTACAAACCGCACGACTTAATGCGCTCGGCCACTCCGTTGGCTGACTAACAGTGTCATTACTTTGTGCAATAATTAACGTTAATAACACTATGCAACAAATTAAGAACTTAGAACTTAGTTTACAGTATGTAATTATGATTCCCCACCTTAAACTCAATTGAGGTTTATAAATAAAATTGTCACATCACGTCAGATTTCATAGAGAAAAGCATTTATTGATTTTTATAAATTTATATAAATTAGCGACACAAAACTTTATTTTTTATTAAAAAACTTATATTTTTTTGTGCGATTGGCTTTCCTCTTGTAGTCAGTTATCGCGGTATCCCTCTGAAGGCACCAACAGTAGTCTGCAAGCATGGCTGGTTCCCATCTACCAGTCTGTAAAAGATACCACTGTTTTATCTGGATCCTAATATTTCTTTGGTCAAATCTAAATCTCTGATAAGTTCGTTTAGTTCTGATTGACTAATCAAATGTGGTTCTATAATAGTAGTTGGATCTTGAAATACCTCATCACTAGAAGGGCCGGGAACGTTATCTTCTTCCATAGAACTCGATGAACTTGAAAATCGTTTTGGTACTGGAATGTCTGGAGAATGGGGTAGCGGCATTGATACTGATGGTACATTGGCATATTTCACTGAATGTTTTGATTTTTTAGAAAAACCCTTCACATTTGTCAAACAGAAATAACAGGCGTCTATGTGGTTCTTGGGTTCACGCTACTGTATTGGTACACCAAAAGGCATCACTTTTATAGTACCTTTGTACCAACCCGTCAAATATTTATAACATTTTAAACAACACAATTGGGGCACCCATGATTTGTCTTGATTTTTAATTACACTCTTAAAATAAGCTTGATAACACTTCTCAAGCAATCGAGAAATTGGCTTTTTTTCACTTTTAGGAGTAAATTGCCCACAAACATAACAAAATAAGTTAGGAGAATTAACACAAACGCGCGGCATTTTGTAGATTTATAACTAATCTAAATATTTTGATATCGAGAATAAACAAATTAAGATTTTACTTATCTATGTTTTGAGACGTGATATCTAAATATAAATTTGTTTTTTTTTTGCTTACTAGGTATACCTAATATGAATTACTATTCGAAATATTGGTGAATTTTTTAGTGTTGCATAGTGTAATTTGAGCAATATGTGGGGTTCACCTTGCCCTTAAAGGCGCCTGTCCGCCTCTCAAAGTATTGCGCCTATGAACACAATTTTTGAAAAAATCTGCTTCAGTTTTAACTCAGGGAACTTAAAATCTGAGTTTTACATAAGGTTTTTTTAAAAAGGGTGTGTTTTAGCACAACTTTTAAATTACTTATTTGGAATTTAGACAGTAATTTACTTACACCAAGAAGGGAGAGTCTATTAAAACACCACAGTATACGAGTAACAAGTATTACATGAGAATTATTGTCAAGGTTAGTAAATAAACAACACCACACCTCCCGAATTAAACAATTATCCCCTTTAATTCAACTACCAACAATCCTATTTATACAGATCCTCTATTATTCGTCTCAAACATTCCCATATATCCTCCCTGTACATCCCTGTTCAAAACCTGCGATTATCACCCTCCGTATAAAGCCGTTCTATAATATTTCACTACGCTGCTCCCAATGTCCAGCCATGGAACGTTTCACTTGTTTGTTTGACCCTTAATTGCCTTAATCATTTTACATATGAAAGCTATTGTTCGCGAATTTATGGTGGATCATATTTTTTAGGGGAAACGAAGAATAGGTAGTTTATGTGGTTTAAATTTTAGATATATGGGGATTTTTATTTGATTTTAAACACGGGCATCATGGTTTAATTTAGGATTTCATGTGGAAGCTGCAATTTGATTGTGTGACCAGTGCAATGGCAAATTGAAAATTAATGACTATACTGACTAGAAGCTGGCAGTGTACATGAAGTATTAGCAGCGTTTGCCAAATGTTAGCTTAGAACGGTATTTGTCAGAATTTTGATCTAGCAAAGTTTATTTATGAGCTAACAAACTGAAATTCGTATCTTTTTAATGTTTTGTAGGTATGACCAAAAACCGGTTATAAGGATTTTCGATGGTCAAAAAACCCTTATAACGTCATTCACGTGTCTGTCTGTACGGTAGAAATTGTAACCAAACGGATTCACACAGAAAGTTGAAATTTGGCATGCTTGTACAACTCCTTAAACCACATATAGGAAAAATATACAGTTAAAAAAACGCAACGGGGAATAAATATAAACAAATATATATTTAATGAAAAAATAAATATTTTCTTTAAATAAATATCGTTAATAATGTGTCAAAAATCTTTTGTCCCCCACCTTATTTCCCAGAGGGATTGCTGTAAAAATCTGAAAAATATAAAAATATCTCAATAATGTACATTGATGGGAACCGGAATACTTCAACAGGAATTCTTGATCAGATTAGTTTTTCGAAAAATATCGATATTTTTGTGTTATATATCTTTGTTCTAACTCTTTTTCTTTTTCAAAAATGTACTAAAAAAAGTTAATTTTGGTTTAATTTTATTTACCAAATTCTGCTTATTCTTGTTTTTCAATTATAAAATTGAAAGTACAAAAGAAATAGAACTTAATAAAAAATTTATTATTTTGTTATAAAAATTAAACTACAAAAACATATTGCACGTAAATAAAATAAAATTCTATCAAATTATAAAAGGAGGAAATTATAAAAATAACTAATAACACACAGGGTCAGATTAAGAGGGTGTCTGGGCCTGGGGCGCCAGATGCAAGGAGTACTGAAAATTTTGGTTGAAGACTTATTCTTTGCTCAACAAATATTTTTGACAGCAATGAACAACTTAATTTTCATGGCCCTTAAAAATTGGGGTTTAGCTGGTGAGTTGGTTTTCATTTTTGCTTAATGCCCCCAGATGTGCATAATCTGGGGGCGAAAAAAAAGAGTCTGTCCCGGGGCGCAAAAATACTTTAGTCCGACCCTGATCTCACACAGTTCATATAGTCACAATTATAGAGAAGAAAAACGTTAATAAATAAGATGAACTTTTCTATTACAAAAATAATAAATAACGCAATATTATAAAGAAGAAAACTGAAAAATTTTTATCAGTCAAGTTTTAGTAGTAAAAAATCAGCTGTGGCCACCACAGGACCGACCGCCATCATAAAGTACTTCATAAAGTAATACATTCTAGCAGCAGAGTAGAAATAACTTGGCCTAATATTTTCTAACAGAGATATTATTTATCATGACCATGGAAACGTTACATATAAGTATGAAAAAATTGAGACAAAATTTCGAAAAGTTTTACAAAAATTATTCGAAATTTTTCGTTGTATCAAAAAACGTCTCAAATAAAAGTTATTAATTATTGCTTTTATAGCAAATTTCGTTCAATAAATTTTTTCGAAATATTTTTCTGTTGTGAAATATTCATAAAAATCTTAAAATCGACACGAGTAAACTCCTATTTTTAGTCAACCGATTTTTACTAAAAGTTGATAAACTCGTGCCATTGATGAAGAAGCTTAAATATGAAGTTTCATAAAAATACTTTCAGCCGAATTTTCTCTGCACGTGTACACAGACGGACAGACAGACAGACGGACAGACAGACGGACAGACAGACAGACAGACCGACAGACATCATGCTAAAAATAGTCAAAACGTTATGTAGGGACCTTAATTCGTGGAGATCCATCGAAATCTCGAAACGTCAAAATTGATCACAATACGGCCCTTATATATGTTGGCGGTCGGTAAAAACATTCGTCGTAGCATAGTGAAATTCCTTATCATTTGAAAATTATAACACCTCCGTTTTGAAGATGATATCAAATTTTCCGTTTTAATTTTAAATTGGCACGATAAGCAAAATTAACTAATGATTACCAGTAGTGATTTTCATGAAAGGAAATTTTCAAGCCGCCTTAACAGTTGTATGAGATGGAGAAAAGAGCAAGCAATGTTTGATCTTTTCTTCAGATAGTAATATCAGATAACATCCGGTTATGTAAGAGTGCTCAGCAAGAAGTCTCGTATTTATCCATTATAAGTAAATAGTTAATTATGTTAATTAACGCGATATTAAATTTAATATAATTGTTGATATATTTAATGCTGTAGTTGACACTGTAACACATCCACCATTTAACGAGCTTGTTTTTTGCACGTCTCTGAAAACTCTGATTCTCATATTAATATAGAGATTTTTGCATTTAAATCGCTTATTAATAAGAGTTATGTTACGTATATGGTCATTTTATATGTCAACATATGTTTTAGTTAATTTTAATTTAATACTGTATTTTTTTACTAAATTGGTATAGGTTATAGTAAATTAATTTAGATTTATCTTGTTAAAATTATTACGTATTGCTCAAGGCGATATTATGTCGAAAATGTACTATATTTTATTTAAAAGAAATCGTGTTTACAAGTAGTTATGTTAAAAAAAAACATTGATTAACACAATTATTACAAAGCAACTAAATTAGCGGTGTTTTTTAAAGTTTCGACATTTGAAGTAGTTGCGGATCACCAGAGTCTTACATAGTGTTTCTGATTTCTCGACATTTTTCAGTTCTCGAGAAATGAAAAATTAGACTTATTTTCTCGAGAAATCTCGAGAAACATAATTAGAATATACAGTGGGTGGCCAAATTAATAGGGACAGCACACCACCCCTGTACTTTTCAAGTTTAAAAGCATTTTGTGAGAAAATAAATTGTTTTTAAATCATTTTTCTTCTATATTCTTGTTGCTGGTATCATTATTATTTAAAAAAGCGGGAGATCGCCAAAGAAATCATCACCACCAAGCGGCAATTTATAGATACCCTTATCAGAAAGTGGCATCACAATCTCAATCTCCGACACAACGCAAAAGTCTACATAGAAAGCATGCCCAAACGCCTGGAAGCCGCAATCGCAGCAAAGGGTGGCATTACAAAATATTAAGATTTTACTTAATTTGATAAATTAACACTTTTTATACAAAAATAAATGATTACGAATAAGCAATTATGTCGTTTTATATTCTAAATAAAGCACTCTAATGAATAAAAATAAATACGAGACCCAATGCCACTTATTTCCTCATTAAATTCATTTGAAAATTACAAAAAATCTAATGACTATTTTTAGCATGATGTCTGTCTGTCTGTGTACACGTGCAGAGCAAATTCGGCTAAAAGGATTTTTGTGAAACTTCATATTTAAGCTTTTGACATCAATGGCACGAGTTTATCAAGTTTTGGTAAAAATCGGCCAACTAGAAATGGGAGTTTACTTTTAAGATTTTTGCAAATATTTAACAAAAGAAAAATATTTCGAAAAAAATTATTTAACAAAAGTTGCTATAAAAGTAATAACTAACAACTTTTATTTTAGACATTTTTTGATAAAATGAAAAAATTTTAAAAATGTTTTCGAAATTTTTTTAAAGATTCTATTTTTTCCTATTTTATGTAACGTTTCCATGGTCATGATAAATAATATCTCTGTTAGAAAATATAAAGCCAAGTTATTTCTACTCTACTGCTAGAATGTATTTTATACAAGTACTTTGTAATGGCGGTCAAAAATCAGCTGTGGCCACCACAGGACCTGTTGTGGCCACAGCTGATTTTTTTATGATGAAACTATTGTAGAGGATAAAAACATGTTAAAATTATAGTCAACTTCATAGTACTAAAGTACCTATTCATTTAAATAACTCTAGAACAAATGGATAACGGGGCTTTAAAATGATTATGAAAACGGCACGTAATTGCATATTAATTGAAAATACATATGTATAGAGAAATTTTCAAGAAATTAAGAAATAAATAGTAATAGTAATAATTATTTTATTTAACTTGTAGATAATATTTTACATAACAGTTTTGACTCAACAAAAAAATGAAATGTCATTGATTATAATAAATAATACACTAAATTAAAATAAAATATTGTAACAATAAATGGTAATTAGTTAAATATTATAAATCGCTTCTATCTGTTGCTACAGTTGCGTTGCGGGAGACAGAAGACAAATTTTATCAAAATTAAATTATAATCAGTGACTCACTAAACATTATTTTTTTTTTAAATAGTTTTTTAAAAGCACAATGCGTTGAACGTGGGGTCGAGAAAATTTTACATTTCTCGAGAAATGAAAAATGACAATTATAACATTTTCTCGAGAAATTCTAAAGAAGAATTCTCGAGAAGAAACACTAGTCACACATAATATAAGTGCATTTATTCTTCTTTTCATTTTTACCGACCGCCAACATATATAAGGGAGGTATTGTGATCATACCAATTTTGACGTTTCGAGATTTCGATGGATCTCCACGAATTGAGGTCCCTACATAACGTTTTGACTATTTTTAGCATGATGTCTGTCGGTTTGTCTGTCCGTCTGTCTGTCCGTCTGTCTGTCCGTCTGTCTGTCAGTCTGTCTGTCCGTCTGTCTGTCCGTCTGTCTGTCTGTCTGTCCGTCTGTCTGTCCGTCTGTCTGTCCGTCTATCTGTCCGTCTGTGTACACGTGCAGAGCAAATTCGGCTGAAAGGATTTTTATGAAACTTCATATTTAAGGTTCTTCCATCAATGGCACGAGTTGATCAACTTTTGGTAAAAATCGGTTGACTAAAAATGGGAGTTTACTCGTGTCGATTTTAAGATTTTTGCAAATATTTAACAACAGAAAAATATCTCGAAAAATTGTATTAAACAAAAGTTGCTATAAAAGAAATAACTAATAACTTTTATTTGAGACGTTTTTTGATAAAACGAAAAATTTCGAATAATTTCTGTAAAATTTTTCGAAATTTTTTCCAAGTCTCAATTATTTCATATTTATATGTAACATTTCCATGGTCATGACAAATAATATATCTGTTAGAAAATATTAGGTCAAGTTATTTCTAGAATGCTGCTAGAATGTAATTTATATAAGTACTTTATGATGGCGGTCGGTCCTGTGGTGGCCACAGCTGATTTTTACTTGCCCGACCTTAATATATAAGGGGCAAGTATTGTAATCGTGAAAATTTTCGATGTCGAGATTTTGACTGATGACCACGTTTCATGGTCCAGGGAATCCAAAAAACCTATTTTCGAAGTGCCGTCCGTATGTGTGTGTGTATGTGTGTCTGTGTGTGTCTGTGTGTATACACGATAACTCAAGAAGGGTTCAACTTATAGAATTCGTTTTGGTACTAAAAAATTCTCCTATTAAATGGGAAGAACCCTATTGTTTTTTATGAAGATCGGTTGACTAGAAATGGGAGTTTACTCGTGTCGATTTTAAGATTTTTGCGAATATTTAGCAACAGAAAAATATTTCGAAAAAATTTATTGAGCAAAAGTTATTATAAATGCAATAACTTTTATTTGAGACGTTTTTTGATAAAACGAAAAATTTTGAATTTTTTTTTTTAAATCATTTAAAATTTTTCCAAGTCTCAATTTTTTCATATTTATATGTAACGTTTCCATGGTCATGATAATTAATTCGTAACAAGTAAACCTAGCCTTGGACAAAAATTTGTATAGAACATAATTTGATGTACAGAGTGATTATTTAATGGCGCGACGACGTCACGGAATTTTACGTGCCTCCTAGCAGAATACTATGACTATAATAACCTTGGAGAAAATTTGATTATGAAGAAAAAAAGATTATGCGCATGCGCGCATAATCGCCTGCTACGAAGAGTATGAAACGGCAAATTATTAAAACTTCCAGTGACGTCGTCTCGCCATTAAATAATCACTCCGTATTTTTGAAGAATTATCTAAATATTTAAAAAAAAAAATTTTTAAATTAATTTTTTTTTTATTTATTTATTTTTTTTGGGAGGGCAAGTCTAGCGGAGGTTTCCCTTTGCCACTGGTTTTATAATATATTGTGTGGTTTTATTTATATTGTTATAATATAAAAGAACGCTGTTAAGGTGTAAGAAGGAAAGAACATAAGTTTATTTAAATTTCTTTATTTTAACACCATTTTTCTCAAAATTGTGCTAGTAAAATTATTGTCCCCCACCCTATAACCCAGGGGGGGGGGGGTTAATCTTAAAATCTGAGAAAATTATAAGTAATGCACAATAATGTAAACCGGAATAGTACAACAGGAATTTTTGATCTAATTATTATTTCACAAGTTCGATTTTTTGTGCTTACAATGTCTGATTGATTAAAGAACTAGGTAGCTATAGCTGTGTTTTGGTGCCAGAACACCGCAAGTACGCTTGTAAGTCTCTAGATGGAAGCACGTGGATTGTTCTTTCAGAAATTTGCGCCAAAAATTTGTCATAATTTTGTACCCCCACCCTATTACCCACAGGGGTAGTTCAACAAGAATTTTTGATTAGATTAGTTTTTCGAAAATATAAAATTTGATGTGTCGTTGAAAAACTAATTAATTTTTAGGGTTTTGTAGGTATGACCAAAAAACCCTTATACCGTCATTTTGTCGTCTGTCTGTCTGTCTGTCTGTCTGTCTGTCTGTTCGGTAAAAATTGTAGCCAAACGGCTAAACCTAGAGAGTTGAAATTTGGCATGCTTATACAACTCTTTGACCCGCACATAGGAAAAATACTAAAACATCTGAAAAACATACCCCCCTAAAAATATAAACAAATATGTGCTCATCGAAAACAAAAATATTTTTTTTAAATTCTGAGTAGGATATCAAATGAAAGCCCTTAGTACGTGGATTAACGATCAAATTTTTATTGTTGCAAAATAAATTATTTTGATGCGATTTTTGCCAAAATTGTGCGAAATAAATGTTGTCCCACACCCTGTAGCCCAGATGGTTTAAACTAAAAATCTAAAAAAATTCTAAATAATGTATATTGGTGTGAACCGAAATAGTACAAGAGGAATTTTTGATCAGATTATGTTTTCGGAAAATAACACATTTTTTGTGATTTTTGGTTCACAAAGTACAAAAGTTATACCAATGTAAGACACTCACATGCAAAGCGTGCGATGGCGTAATGGGTTAGAGCACTGCTAAAATGAGCTGGAAAACGAAGGGTTTCGAGTTCGAGTACGGAGTGAATTTTATTTTTTCTGTTTTTTTTTGCATTTTTATTATGTTGAAATTATTTTGTCAAAATTCTAGTTATATTTTGACAAATGTTGTATTTAATTTTTAAGAGCGTAAATTTAATAACCAGTCTTATTATATGATTAACAGACGATAAATTATTTTAAAAATATCGTTCATTTTGCCGTGATTAGTACAATGTAAAATTTGTCCTACACACTCAGCATACCGCCTTCACTTATTATATACCTGCGAAACCCTGAAATGTGTGAAAATTCACACTTCACATCAATTTTCTTTTTAAATTATTGTGTGATATAAAAGAAAGTTATTAAGACGTAAATTATACAAGAAGTAATTTTTAAAATTTTTTAATTTAACACGACACTGCAAAACTTGGTCTTGACACGCGCGCATCTTGTAATTAAGTCTCTAGATGAAAGCACGTGGATTCTTTTTTCAAAATTTATCGAATTTTATGATATTTTATATGTACCCACAATTTGTTTTCACTCACTAAATACCTGTACAACCCTAAAATGTATAAAAATTCACACTTTACATCAATTTTTTCCGTCAAAGATTCTCTCTATAAAATTTAAAAAAGCTGAGATGAGTTTGATGCTAATTAAAATAAATTCGTTCTAGCACGCCTCTGTATAATTCTGAAGAGTAACAAACTACTGAGTCAGCAGGCCAGGTGTAATTAATAAGTAAGAGATAACAACTCTGTTCATCATCCTTTGTACACGAGTCTTGAGGCCTTTAGCGCTACCGCCGACACAGATTGCGCTAAACACAAATGTCACTTTCTACATAAAACTTCATAAAGAATTCCACTGAATCGAAATAATTAAATTCGTCTTTCTCAATAGTTTCAAGGGAATATTTGTTTTATTAACTTTTAATTGAATAATAATTTTTGTGAAGAGATTTTAATTATTATTGACCGACAAAAGATATGCAAAGTCATTTACCACCTGCTGCGGCGCAGCCAAGGGGGGGGGGGGGGGGCACGGTCCTGGGCCCCTCCCAGGACCAGCAGATTACATGGCGCTGCTCGGAAAGTTGAAGATAAAATTTGTTAACCACAACAGTAGTTAATTTTTAAATTACTTCATTGTAAACAATATTGGCATTTTTTAATTATTTTTTTTGGTATAAATAAACATTTTTTAAAGATTGCTTACTCTTGATAGGGGCCGTTATTGTTCAAGTGAAACTACATCACTTTCCAAATATGCTCCAACGAATTATATGAAGGGGAGCGTTGATCCTTTTTCCTCCTGACACATCGATTAAAACATTCGCCCAGTCAAACGATAAAACTGTTTTAAACAACTAATTACTCGATTCAGATAAGATAAAGTGGAAATCTAACTTCGGTATAACCTTCATACCTATATATTCATACCATAACCTGTTCGTTCGGTACAAATTGTAGCCAAGCGTCTGATTTAGAGATCTGAAGATAAGTAAGAAAAATATTGAGACTTCAAAAATATATCCCCTTAAAAATATAAATAAATATTTATTTATCGAAGAAAAAATCAAGTGAAAGTTTTTGATACATGGATTAACAATTACATTTTTTTATCAACAAATAATGGAATTATTATTTGATATAAACATCAATATCCAACAGCAGGGGTGTCGAACTGATTTGGTCGCAGTCTATTTTACATACAAAATGATAAGCAGTGACAGAACTTTAAATATTCCGAAGTGTTTCTTGACATTTTTTTAACAGAAATTGGGAAGAGAGTATATTTTACATATTTAATATATTTTTCAACTAAATAAGATCAAGTGATTTTGATTACCGCTTCAGGGACTACAAAAAATAAGGTTGAGGGCCGTATGCGGCCCGCGTGCCCTCGAAATTTACAGCTAAATTGTGTTTAATAATATTGTGGATTTTTTATATTTATGGCTAAGGTAGAGTGTGCCTTTTTTGAAATTAAAAATAATATTAAAAAGTTTTAATAGCTGGGAACCGGGTTCATGTGTGCAGATTGTAGTGTGTAGTGTTCAGTAGGCTTCGACTACTATTACGTCGTGATTTAACCTATTGGTTGAATTACTTTAGTTTTTATTTTTAAAGTATCAAAGAGGAATAAACCATTTATAGAAGAGAAATACTTATAAAACAAATAATATATATACAAATACAAAAAAACCATACGAAATTGAAAAAGAATTAAGCCATTTATCAATATATCAGGTCGTGAAGGATGAAATTTGTAGTTAATAAAATTGCCAACTTTAACAGCTTATTATATGACATTGGTTTAATATTTTACCGTTCTGTTTTTTTGTTGGAAAGTTACACATCCCGCCTGTTTAAAGAAATCATTGTATGCTCTAAAAATATCAAAAACTTTTTTTTAAAATTAATTTTGTTGAAAATGGAATGGTCGGAAATTCGCACTAGTATGCAGTACGAGTTCTTACGTGGAACTAAGGTATCGCAGACCGCGCGAAACATTTATAGTGTATTTGGCTCTAGTGTTATTACGCAGCAGACAATATCAAATTGGTTCGCCAAATTTCGGACAGGTAACTTAAAAGAAAAGAAAAGAAAAGAAAGAATAAAAAAATGGCTCATCAATCACAGCAGAAATATATTGCAACCAAAGGACGAAATGATGCAAAAACTTAAAGAAAAACAGCCTAGATTGGCTCCTATCTTATTGTACGATAACGCTAGACCACACACTGCACAAAGTTGAAACTTCTTCATCATCCTACATATTCAGCAGACCTAGCCCCCACTGACAACCACTTTTTCCGCAATTTGGACCACTTTTTAATAGGAAAACAGTTTAATTCCGACAATGCTGTAAAACTAGCCTTCCAGGAATTCATTGACTCTCGTCCGCCAGGTTTTTATACCACCGGCCTGAACAACTTGCCGCTTTGAACTTGAAAAGTGTATAGACAATATGGATGCATCCTTTGATGAATAAAATAATTCCTTATATTTGTAAGTTATCAACCAACTTTGCCTTGTTTTCTACAAATTTCATCCTTGACGACCTAATATACCTAATAATTTAATGAACACCTAAATATGAAGCAAATGCAGAGAAAACAAAAAACAAAACAAAAATGCTGAGAATTTTAAATGAGTAGAAATTTATGCAAATAATTTAAATTTTGTTTAAAAAAATTAAATAGGAGCTTTTAGTACTCAAATAACAAATAAAAATGATTATCAAAAACTGTTTATTTTGATATGATTGGCTTGTTCACTTACTAAATAGTTACAAATCCTGAATTGTGTGAAAATTCATAATTTATATAGATTTTTTGGTTATACCTTCATCAGCCCATAAGCGTCCGACAGTAGTTTGACCGAGCTGTAATTTTCACTACCGTACTGCTACTATATATTGGACACGGGCCTATTACTCCGAAGAGTGGAATTTCAGGAGTACAACTCCTACGGCGACCCAATCCGCTGCAAGCGTTGAACCACTTTTATCTGCTGTTGGCCGCTAAGCAAACGTCGTACCAATGACGTACCATGTCCTAACTGGGAATCGAACCCGGGACCTTTAACACAAAAAGCAGGGTAGCTACCTCTGCGCTACCGAGGTCGGTGGTTATACCTACGAAATCGTAAAAATTGAAGTATTATTATTTCAACAACAGCTCAAAAAACAAAGTACTAAGTGTAAATTATGGCACCACCCAAATTAATGACACCCTAAACAAAATATAATTACAAATTTCCAATAGAAATTCAACTTAGAATGCTTATATAAACTTGAAACAAATTTCTGTAACTTGCGATGTTATAGATAAATTAAAATTAATAAGACAAGTTTATAAACAAGCTGGCGTAAGCTTAGGGCTTGTTGAGGAGGTTGGGTGAAGTTCAGCCGCTTCATCTCAGTCTCAGCTCATTAATATACCGGCTAATATTGTCTATGGTTAATTAGTAAGTGTGAAACAGTGCAACCTGGCAGAACACGACGTGCAGATTTGTATTCAAGATAACGCCAAGATGGTGGTCTACTCAGGCGGAGATACAACATTTTAAATACTGATGAAAGGGCTAGATTTAAGATCAATATCAGAAAATTTAGATTGGGATTATCAAGAAAATTTTTCTTCGGTCAGATTGTTACTTGCCCGACCTTCATATATAAGGGTCAAGTATTGTAATCGCGAAAATTTTCGATGTCGAGATTTTGACTGATGACCACGTTTCATGGTCCAGGGAATCCAAAAAACCTATTTTCGAAGTTCCGTCCGTATGTGTGTGTGTGTGTGTGTGTGTGTGTGTCTGTGTGTATACACGATAACTCAAGAAGGGTTCAACTTATAGAATTCGTTTTGGTACTAAAAAATTCTCCTATTAAATGGGAAGAACCCTATTGTTTTTTATGAAGATCGGTTGACTAGAAATGGGAGTTTACTCGTGTCGATTTTAAAATTTTTGCGAGTATTTAGCAACAGAAAAATATTGCGAAAAAATTTATTGAACAAAAGTTATTATAAATGCAATTACTAATAACTTTTATTTGAGACGTTTTTTGATAAAACTAAAAATTTTGAAAATTTTATGTAAAATTATTTAAAATTTTTTCGTCTCAATTTTTTCATACTTATATGTAACGTTTCCATGGTCATGATAATTAATTCGTAACTAGTCAACCAAGCCTTGGACAAAAATTTGTATAGAACATAATTTGATGTATTTTTGAAGATTTATCTAAATATTAAAAAAAAAAAAAAAAAAAATTTTATGGGGGGGCAAGTCTAGCGGAGGTTTCCCTTCGCCACTGGTTTTTGTTGGTATGACAAAAAAAAAACTTATGACGTCACTCATGTGCCTATCTGTCTGTGAGGTAGAAATTTTGGCCAAACGACCTAGAAAGTTGAAATTTGGCATACTTGGACAACTCTTTGACCAAAATTTTGCTTCGCTTTTTGTTGCTACGAGGGCTACCTTTTAAGTTTTTAAAAAACCAAGAAAGAAAAAAATTTTTTTTTGGAACACCCTGTTTTATTGCCTTTCAATATATGCGCCTTTATAAGATTTATACACTTTTGCATGCGTTAAAACTAAATCTCGAAACATTTTTTCCACTCTGTTGGTATCTCAAAAACATAGTTTTCGAAGGTTTCAACAGCTTCTTGAATTGATGAAAATCGCTGTCTACGCATTTTTTGTTTAACATTGGGAAAAAAAAGTCTTTAGGGGATAAATCAGCTGAATACGGGTAATGAGACATTAATTCGATGTTTTTCTCCTTCAAATAATCAATTGTTTGACGTGTGTGAGAGCTTGTATTGTCATGATTCAGAATGATGCGACGTTTTTGGTTGTTTTTCCTGATTTAGTTGAGGACTTCTGGCAAACAAATGATTGTATACCATTCAGCATTAACTGTTCTCCGATCCTTTAAAGAAATGGTTGCGATTCGTCCAGTACAACCGAAGAAACAATTTTATTGGAAGTGCTTCGTGAACAACTTTTGTGGGTTTTGGTTCATCTTGAAAGAACCAAACAGTGGATTGTTGCTTTGTTTCCAGTTCATATGAGTAAATCCAAGTTTCTTCACCTGTAACGATGTTTATACGGATTTTGCAGTGCCTAGGTTGAATTTTTTTAGCATTCCCTTACACCAATCAACACGAGCCTTTTTTTGAGCTTCGGTTAAATTATGCGGAATCCATCGGGAACAGATCTTTTTCACAGCTAAATGTTCATGCTAAATCGAATGTATTGCAGTTTTCGATATGCCAAAGGATGCCTCTATCTCACGGTAAGTCACATGCCGATCTTCTTCATTTTGCGCACAGCATCGATGTTTTTTTGAATCACAACCGGTTTTGGTCGACCTTCACGAGATTCATCACTGACGGACGCACGACTACGACGAAATTCTGCAAATCAATTGTAAACAGTATTTTCTGATGGTGCTTCATTACCAAAAGTTGAACGAAGCGAATCTATGCATTGTTGTTGAGTTAGTCCTTTACTAAAATCGTAAAAGATCATTCAACAAAAACCTTCACGAGTAATATCCATTTTTTTAAAAACCATATTTTTGTGATACCAACTTGAGAGTGGAAAATGTATCGAGAATTGGTTTAAACGCATGTAAAAGTGTATAAATCTTAAAGGCGAATATTTTGAAAAGCAATAAACAGTTCGAAAACAATCTTTTCATAGTTTTTGAAAAAACTTAAGTGTTTTTTTTAACGCTCACTGTCCGCAAACTACTCGGTCAATTTATAATCTTCCACTTATTTCACAATAACAAATGTTAAATTTTACGAATATAGTAATGACACATTTCAATTGCCATCTAGTGGTCGTTTGTAAAAACATAAAAGGTAATGGGTGCGCGCCTGCTGACATATCCTGACATATTTTGTAAACATGTGTCAAGAACCAAAATGGCAGCTAATGGCAATTTGGCCAGTCGAGTTCCACTTTGTTCTCATTTCTTCGCTAATTTGGTTCGAAAGACCAATGGTAACCTCATCTTGCCATCTAATCCGCATTATTTTGTGAAGAAATTACTAAAACGTATTATTAAATTCTATATAATTTCATACTAGCAATTCACATAAATAATAAATTAACGAACCATTTTTGGTTGAAGTGTCATTCAATAAAATTACGAAGTAAATGTCGAGAAACAACACGCTACCTTCCGACAAAGAAGTACACAGCAAAATTTAACGACTTCCTAATACATTTAAAAAAGACATAAACAAACTCCCCTTTTCCATAAAACACCAAAACTACAATATAAAACCTCCATTTATACCACCATTTTAAGCTAACATTTCTCTGTATTCATTGAATATGTACATTTACGACAAGACTTTACTTAAAACCGTAATTATAACTAACTTAAGTATCATGTCCTTATAAATACAATTCTCAATTATATCGGTACAGACCGGATTTCATTCCTGACTTGACAGAACTGGACAGAACTCTGCTTAATTGTTAATTAAAAAAACGTCCTGTACTGTAAAATAAGGACACCGCACTTCACGACAGGATTAAATTAAATGAAAGAGAGAGAGAAAAAATTAAACCCTTGTATGGGTTTAAATATGTTGCACTTAACTAGAAAAATAATAGTTTTTAATCACTTTTACGGATGCTGATTTAACCAATTTAAGATGAAAGACATATAGAGATTATTTTTATTTTGCTTGTTGTTAGAAGCACAAAATGGTATTACATGATTGCTTTGGCGTAATAAGGAAGTTCGGATATTGAGTAAAGTCCTTTCATTTAAAGAATAAGACAAACCAAGCGTGTATCCAGGGGGGCTCACGGCTCCCCCCCCCCAGAACTAAACACAAGTTTTTAAGGGACACATTTGTCTTGTAATCAAACGTGAACAACCCCCAAGAATAGTAATTATTTTATTCGTGCCTTTTGGCCTGAATTATGTACATTTCTTTACATTAGTTTAGTGTGATATACAGTGAATTTATTTTTTAATGCAACATGTACTATGTCATTACCATGGATACAGTTTTTGATTGCAACACACGTTTTTAAGGGACACATATGTCTTGTAATGAAACGTGAACAACCCCCAAGAATAGTCATTATTTTATTCGTGCCTTTTGGCCCGAATTATATACATTTCTTTACATTAGTTTAGTGTGATATACAGTGAATTTATTTTCTAATGCAACATGTACTATGTCATTAGCATGGATACAGTTTTTGATAGCAATATACGAGGTCGGTTCAAAAAGTATCGCGAATTTTGTGTTTTTTCAAAAATTATTTATTTATTCATGAATATCTATGTTGTCCCCTTCAAAGTAATCCCCACCAGATATTATACACTTGTGCCAACGTTTTTTCCAATTCTCGAAGCACTTGAAAACATCATTTTTTGTGATCTTGTTCAGCTCCTCTTTCGATGCCGTCTTTATCTCCTCACTCGTAGCGTAGCGTCGTCCTTTCATGGGCCTCTTCAGTTTCGGGAACAAGAAAAAGTCACAGGGGGTAAGATCTGGGGAATACGGTGGCTGCGGTATTATTAGTGTGTAGTTTTTGGCCAAAAATTTTAGCAAAAGCAACGATGTGTGGGCAGGAAAATGAGCAATTTTGGTACGAATTTCGCGGCGACCTGTCTCATGTCCAAATCATTGGTAAAAATCGAATGGCACGAGCCAATCGATATGTTTAGGTCCTCAGCAACTGTAACGGTGATTCGACGATTGGCCAATACTATTTTTTTCACTTCATCAATGTTTTCGTCTGCTGTTGACGTGCTCGGGCGTCCGGCACGCTCTTCGTCGTTCACATCTTCTCGGCCCTCTGAGAACATTTTGTACCACCGATAAACGTTGCTTCGGTCCAAGGTAGCTTCACCATATGCCACAGTCAACATTCGGAATGCGTCCGCGCACTTAATTTTGTTTTTCACACAAAATTTGATACAGATTCTTTGATCCATTTTTTGGTATAGGCAAAAATCGAAGACGAGCCAAAACACGTGCAAGCAAAGCAACTGTCAAAAATTAACTGAATATTCAAAATGGCCGAACTTGTCGGCATAAGTGAGAGACAATAGTACCAACATAACGCCACAAAACAAAATCGAAAATCGAATATACGTAACCCGCGGAAATTCAACATTCGCGATACTTTTTGAACAGACCTCGTAAATCGTGTATTTTTTCATTTGCAACATAGAAAAAACCATATTTACTAGCAAAATCAAAATATTTTATTGAAAATACAAATAAAAAAATATATACATAATAATAAATAAATAACTAATAAAAACTTATAATAATTGTTCAAAAGTTTCTCCGTTTACTTGCATACAAAATGTGAAGCGATCATAAAAATGATTCAAAACATTCAGCAATTGCTCTTGAGGTATATTGTTGGATGCTTGAACAATTTTGTCTTGCTGTTTAGCAACATCCCTAAGTTCTCCATTATATACTTTGGCCTTTAAATATCCCCAATAAAAAAAATCATTAGGTGCCAAATCTGGAGATCTCGCTGGGCAATTCATCGACTCTCGTCTTCCAATCCAGCTATTTGGGAAAGTTCTATGTAAATATTCTTTAACTATTCTAGAATAATGGACTTGTTCACCATCATGTTGAATCCATACTTGTCCATTAATATTCAGGTTTCGCAACGCAGGTAATATTTGGTTTTGCAAAAGGGCTAGATATTTTGCGGCATTAAGGTTACCGTCAATAAAAAAAGGCCCTATAATATTGGTTCCTATTATCCCTGCCCAAACATTTAATTTTTGCGGCCTTTGAGTTCGGGAAGAATGAAACAAATGTAAACTTTCTCGACTCCAGTACCTCAAATTTTGGTCTTTGCACTTCACCATTTAGAGTAAACGTTGCTTCGTCAGTAAATAAAATTCTTTGAAGCATTGTTGGGTCGGAATTAATTTTTTCAAACATTTCAAAACAAAAATCCATACGTACTGCTGCGTCCCTTTCTAACAATTCTTGATGATTTTGAAATTTGTATGATCGAAACTTTTCTTTTTTTAAGAAGTTAAAAACAGATCCAATACTGACACCAACGGTTTGTGCAATTGATCTTAAAGTACTTTGATTGTTTTCTTCTACTTGTAACAATATTTCCAACTGCTTCTCTTCTGTAAGCACGTGGGATGTTGTTCTTTTTTTATTATGTTTTGACTTAAGACATCCTTCGCGATGAAATTTATTAACTAGTCTTGAAATTGTAGAGGGATTTGGTATTGGCCGATACAGCAAAAACTTCTCTTAAACTCATTTGGGAGTTATACCAAGTTATCATCATTATTTTTTTTTTCATCTGTATACATGTTGATTAATTTTTAAATCAGCAATGAGCAAAAGTATACACGCAAATGAAAATGAACACGATTTATATTGCTATCAAAAACTGTATCCATGGTAATGACGTAGTACATGTTGCATTAAAAAATAAATTCACTGTATAATACGTTGCACGATGCGTAGTTATTTTTGTTTTGTCCTCGGAAGCTTTACAGGCCTCGGCATGTCTCGGCTTTTAAAACACCTCGGCCAAAAAAATTCACTTAGGCATCTAGCAATGTAAAACTATTAATTGATTTTGCATAAAATGTCCGGGCCTTAGACATAATATACATTTAATCAACTGAATTTAAATCAGCTACTTTAATTTTTATCAGTACAATCTCCAAAAGCATGTTGTGATAATTACCTGTGAAAGGTCGAGTCCGACAACATATTAGTTGATATAAAAAATCATTTGGTCACCCAATACCAACAGGTCCATTAATTAACAACACGGGAGGATGTAATATATTTATTTAAATTGCTACTGTAACTTAACAACGTTGGATCTGTGAAAATGTCACTAGCTGCCGATTTGCGAAATTCAATCAAATCAATTTTCAAGATAAACATCTTATTGGACATTTCAAAAAATTTATGTTTTGCAAATTTTTAATTAGTGTTAATTAGTTGCAAATATGCTTGTGTTTATTTGACATTTTAAATATATTTTTAGTAGTCATGACATAAAAATTACGACAGAGTTTTGCACTTTGCGGCAAAAATTTGAAACTAAACCGGGTGTCCCATTTAATTGAGATTGTATGGGGAACTCGAAAACCATAAACGACACGATTTAGGTTAAAACCATAAAGATTAAACCAGACCAAAATATTACTATAATGCCTCATTTTCATGCGGGTGTTGGAAGTGTGGAACAAAAAATTCAACCAATAGGATCGCTTTATTTTGAAAAAACCCGTACCATGGTATCGTAGGCGCGGTGTTACAAGCGCGGTGTCGCAAGTTCAGAAATTTTAACTCTAGCGCCGGCCGCACCGTCGAAACCATAGAAACAGATATATTTTTTCGGAATGGTGAGATCTTTAGCGAGACACTTATATTAATTTCATAAAAAAAAATCAGCTGTGGCCACCACAGGACCGACCGCCATCATAAAGTACTTATATAAATTACATTCTAGCAGCAGAGTAGAAATAACTTGACCTAATATTTTCTAACAGAGATATTATTTATCATGACCATGGAAACGTTACATACAAATATGAAAAAATTTAGACTTGGAAAAAATTTCGAAAAATTTTACAGAAATTATTCGAAATTTTTCGTTTTATCAAAAAATGTCTCAAATAAAAGTTATTAGTTATTGCTTTTATAGCAACTTTTGTTTAATAAATTTTTTCGAGATATTTTTCTGTTGTGAAATATTCGCAAAAATCTTAAAATCGACACGAGTAAACTCCCATTTTTAGTCAACCGATTTTTACCAAAAGTCGATCAACTCGTGCCATTGATCGCAAAAGCTTAAATATGAAGTTTCATAAAAATCCTTTCAGCCGAATTTGCTCTGCACGTTTACACAGACAGACGAACAGACAGACGGACAGACAGACGGACAGACAGACGGACAGACAGACGGATGGACATACAGACCGACAGACATCATGCTAAAAATCGTCAAAACGTTATGTAGGGACCTCAATTCGTTAAGATCCATCGAAATCCCAAAACGTCAAAATTGGTATGATCACAATACCTCCCTTATATATGTTGGCGGTCGGTAAAAAGAGCTAGACGTCTCCTTCGATTTGACGACATATTTAATGAAATTGAATAACCGTTTACTCGAAACACTTGTATAAACTTTTAGGTTAAATTTGGGTTATATACAAATGTCAAAACCGAAAACGCGCCCTTATCACGCCTCCAACCCCACCATGAAATTCGAACTTGTAAATATAACACCACGCCTCTCACCCCTGGCACGCCTTTGACACTACCATGAAAATGAGGCATTACTAGTGCATTTAAACAGCACTTCATTTGTTTTGATAAAATACATAGCACGGTAGATATATGCTACATATTTATTTTAAACTAAACAGTATTAGTACGTTTTATTCGATAGAACGTCCCCTAGAATCATAAAATTAACATTCCTATCATGACATAAGCACCCCCTACGAAGGGATTTTTCGAAATTCAACCGTAAGGGGCGAAA
The DNA here is from genome assembly GCA_963971575.1 of Liopterus haemorrhoidalis. Taxonomy (NCBI): domain Eukaryota; kingdom Metazoa; phylum Arthropoda; class Insecta; order Coleoptera; family Dytiscidae; genus Liopterus; species Liopterus haemorrhoidalis. The sequence goes on along the minus strand of OZ020611.1, from coordinate 34,746,811 downwards.
AGGGGTAAAATGTGTTTTCACGGATTCCTCAATATCTTTTAGGTCTGATGAGATGTCGACTTGGGCTTAGCTTACAAAGGTTACCCGTACCAATGTTTCAGGATTTTATGTGGAGTGGAGATTCCGTTCTATCTCCTGTGTTTGTTGAGTTACAACATTTTGTAGGTGCCTTATTAAAATCTTTAGAAAATGTTTTACTCGTTTTTATAAATTTCACCAATGAAGGGGTAAATTGGTATTTTTTTATTCGATATAACGTCCCTGTACCTAGAAAAAGGAAGTGTAATCCTTCCATTACCTGAACAACTAATTAGAAGGGATTTTTCGAAACTTGACCCCTAAAGGAAAGATAAGGCGTAAAATGTTTTTTCACGGATTCCTCAGTATCTCTTAGAACATATTAGATATCGATTGTTTTTTATTACAACGGTAACACACACAAATGTTTAGAAATATATTTCACGATTTTGCCCTAATCAATCTCTTAAGGGATGAATTTACATTCGGGATGAACTAATAATAATAATAATAATATAATTTATTTCTATTATAGTATCTTTTGTATCTTCTGTGTTTGTTGGGTTATAACATTAGTTTTTGGCATGAGGTATTTGTTTTTATTTTTAGAAATATTTTTTAAATTTCACCCCTAAATGGGTAAATTTGAATTTTTTATTCAATAGAATGTTCACTGGACGTAGAAACGAAGGCATTTTTCAAAATTCGACACCTGTGGAGGTTAAAAGAGGTAAAATATTTTTTCATGGATTTCTCGATATTATTAAGGTCAGATGAGATATCGACTTGGTTTTTGCTTACAAAGGTTTCCCATACATATATAAAAAGATAATTCAGAATTTTGCCTTAATCAACCCATAAAGGGATAAATGTTGATTTTGGGGTGAATTATAGAATTAGATCAGATAAGGTATCGACTTACAAAGGTTACCCATGCATATATAAAAAAAGATAATTCAGTATTTTGCCCTATTCAACCCCCAAAGGGACGAATATTGAGTTTCGGGTGAATTATAGAACCCTTCGTATCTACTGTGTTTGTGGTGGTAAAACATTCTTTTCTGACATATAGGTAAGTTTTAAAAATATTTGGTATGTGTTTGACCATTTTTTTTTTATCTCTCCCTTAAAAATATATTGATTAATCAGATTCCAAACCTTTAGGTGGAATTAGATTTTGAAATCTAGTAATTTTTATCTAATAAATCTGTCTTTTGGTCATTTTGTTTAAGCTTTGTAAATCATAAACACATTGCAAATTCTCGGTTAAATTGACTGTCATTATAAAATGTCATTTTCATTACATTTTGATTATTTGTGTCATTCTTAACAAAAATTTGCCATTTTTTTGTTTTCAAAATATGTAAAAATATATTATATTTTTTAAGAAATGTCATTCGTTTCCATTTTTTCACTGTTGGAATTTTAAATTTTCACATACCAACATGAAACATGAAAGAATCCAAGCAAGTTCCCTTAATAATTATAATAATAATAATAATAATGTAAAAATTACACGTACAGAGCATATTTTTAGTTAGTAAGGTACAATATACAAACAATAACTTATAGGTAATGAAATGGAAAGCAATCTAAAATAATATAAAATAAGAATAAAAAATCAGCTGTGGCCACCTCTGGACCGACCGCCATCATAAAGTACTTATATAAAGCAGCAGAGTAGAAATAACTTGGCCTAATATTTTCTATTTTATTTATTTATCATGACCATGGAAACGTTACATATAAGTATGAAAAAATTTCGAAAGATTTTACAGAAATTATTCGAAATTTTTAGTTTTATCAAAAAACGTCTGAAATAAAAGTTATTAGTTATTGCTTTTATAGCAACTTTTGTTCAAAAAATTTTCTCTGTTGTGAAATATTCACAAAAATCTTAAAATCTACACGAGTAAACTCCCATTTTTAGTCAACCGATTTTTACCAAAAATTGATCAAGTTGTGCCATTGACGTCTGAAGCTTAAATATGAAGTTTCATAAAAATCCTTTCAGCCGAATTTGCTCTGCACGTGTACACAGACGGACTGACGGACAGACAGACAGACAGACGGACAGACAGACATCATGCTAAAAATAGTCAAAACGTTATGTAGGGACCTCAATTCGTGGAGATCCATCGAAATCTCGAAATGTCAAAATTGGTATGATCACAATACCTCCCTTATAATTGTTGGCGGTCGGTAAAAAGAAAAAATACAGAATACTTGGAGTCAATAGTTCCAGTTCGCACTATCTATATAAAAATTTAAAAATTCTCCAAATGAATAAAACGGATTAGATTCCAAGAAATCCTTGACTCTAGCCTGAAATTTGTTTAATCTGAGAGATTTAATATTCTCTGGCAATACATTTAAAAATATAATTGCAAAGAAGTTATAATTTCTAGTTTTCAGCAATCTTGTAAAACCTAATTAGAAAATAGTTTTATTGCGATTGTCATATGTATATACTTCTTCCTCAGTTTTATAATGCTCCTTATTTTTGTATCCGAAAATTAAACATTGGTAAATATAAAGAGAAGGCAAAGTCATAATTTTTAAACCTCTGAAAGCATGCTTACGGATTGTAAGATTAATTAGTAAGATTAATAAATTATCTGATAGATCGGATTGATCTATCAGTTGTCCCAGAAATGATTCTAACAATTCGTCTTTGTAAAGCAAAAATTTGGTTTGCTTACTCCTTCTCCTGACAACCTAAGAGAACGAAATTCCCATTTAGTTCCACTTAAGGCAAAGAAGTGTCCTATATGTAGTAATACGAAGCAATTAAAACATATACAGGGTGTTTGTTTGAAACGGGGCACCCCGAAAATCTCCTTTATTTGTAAAGATACAAAAAATCTAATCTTCAGAACAAAAGTTAAACTAGACAAAAAGGCCCATTTAAAGGTTACTATAAGAATTCTGTCGCCATTTTGAAATGGTTAACATAAAAATATGATTTTTTGGTGTCATTGTAAAGATAATTTAATGTACTTTTAGGAAAAAAATATAAAATTATCGATTCCCTATGCTAGATCAAAAGTTGACATCATTTCCGGTGAAACCGGAAGTGCCTCAGAATTCTTATAGTAACCTTTAGATAGGCCTTTTTGTCTAGTTTAACTTTTGTTCTGAAGATTTTTTGTATCTTTACAAATAAAGGAGATTTTCGGGGTGCCCCGTTTCAAACAAACACCCAGTATATATTTTTTTAATAAAACCCTAATAATCACAAAAAGAAAAAAGAACATCTCAGTGTAATCCATGTACCCTACTGCATAGATATGTTTATTGTTACATTCATTATTTTTTGTAAACTATGTCATACACACAATTTAGTAAAATAATTTGTGAAATTTAAATTTCCCGGTTTTCTTTCACCTCCCTTGTATTTTACCGTTGACTGCACTCATTTATAGTTGAGAGTAAGACAGCACAGCGCGATCTTTATAGGTACGAGTGTGGTGTTCTGGCACTAGAGCAAACTTCTGAACGCTAAATCTCATGAATGGCTCCTGACTGCATCAGCATTTCAGCTACTTTACTGCTCAACTTTCTGCATCTGATGGCCAAACACTTTAAACTTGAATTTATTTATTAAAATCACGCAAAGTGTGCTTTCATTTTATCTGCCCTGTAGAGAAGTAAGCTCCGGGTAAAAGGTTAGGTAAGGTACTACACTCGGTAATGGACAATCAGAGTTAAGGGCTCGCTGTCACGCACTCCCTGCGTGTTACCTACTTCCTAGAATGTTAATTATATAAAGATATAAGAAACTCGGGTTTAGTTAAATGCACAATAATAGACACTATTAATAAACATAAGTAAATGGAGAAGGAAGATTTAGATAATCTATATTCTCCTTCCTCCTCTCTCTCTCTCTCTCTCTCTCTCTCTCTCTCTCTCTCTTTCTCTTCTTAGGTACTGTCAGTTGAGATGATTTTTGATTTCATTCATACAAACTCTACATCAAGTATGTGCAATCTACGGCCCATTGCCTCGTTTTGTCCGGTCCGAGATAACTATCCAAAATCCCATTGTATCTGGCCCGCGAGTATATCTTTGTTTTCAAAGATTAAATGCGGTTGATGTTGATGTGGAACAAACGCCACTTTCTCTGCAAATGGAACTACTTGAACTACAGGAGAACTCAGATTTGAAGTCTAAAATGAAGGACATTTTACTAATTGAGTTTTACAAGAAATATTTCCTAGTTGACAAATTCCCAAAACTCACAGCTTTTGCTCAGAAGAAAATTAAGTTCTTTGGAAACAATAACAAGCCTCACAACGAAAGGTAGAGAGGCTAAGGTTTAAGTAACTAAGGAAGCACTTACAAATGTGAGCAGTTATTTTCTAGGATGAAGTTCGTTAATCGACAAACTTGTGAGCAATATGAAATCTCAACCGTCCCATTAAAACTAAATAAACAATTTGTTCTTATTTAACAATATTTATGAATTCTAAAAGATTTTTAATTTTTTTCTTGTGTTTTATTTATGCATGTTATGAACTTACATATTTTTTTGTATAGTTTAGAAAATTTAGAATGTTTTATTTTTTTATAATAAAGACAATTTTAGTGAAGTAATAAAACAAACTTAAACAATTCTAAAAAAAAAATGATCCTTAAAAAGTTCTGGCCCGCGAAACTATTTCAGATCGTTATCCGGCCCTCGGTCTTCTGGAAGTTGCACAGGCCTTCTCTACATCTTGCTCTGTATTTCCAAGTATTCTGTATATTAGACAGATGCTGTTCAGAATCTTGTTGTACAGCCAAAACACTATTCTTAAAATCCATAATTCATTTTATAATTATTTAGAAGAAAATATATTCGATGAAATTATATACATAGACGGATTATTAACGCAAAAAGAAAATCTCAGCACTTGTGCATATTTTAATGAAACAAGGAACACCACTGAGAGATGTAAAATAATCACTGTAACCACAATAACCACTTCGGGAAAAAAATGGCATTAGAAAGCTTGGAAAACCTACAGAATAAAAAAGTGCTAGTAGCCACAAACTCACAAAGCGCACTGGAATCTTTAAGTCAACAACTACAAAAATAAAAATATTAGTTTAATTTGTGAAATCAAGAGCTTGTGTAGAAAATTCGAACTGAAGCAAAACATTATTGCAAAATAGTAGCAACGAAAAGGCAGATAGAGAACCCAAAGCTGCTTACTGCGATTCTATCGACATCAACATTAAAATGCCATACAGCACCACAATAGCAAAGAAGAGAAACCAGTTAAAGAAAAATTTTCAACAGTGGTATAATAAACAGTGCCAAAAGACTGCCATAACATATTTGAAATATAATCCAAAAGTAAATGAAAAGCCATGGTTCAGTTATCTAAATAATAGAGACTTAAATAGTACGATAATAAGACTGAGATCTGGAATACAAAAGTGCAACCCATTTAAAAAGAATTGGTGTAGTGACCGACACCAAATGTAAGTGCGGAGAAGAAGCTACTGCTGAACACTTAGCAGTCCAGTCTGAACTAAATAAAAGTGCAATTAATCTGTAGTAACATATTGTCAACCATCAAAACTTTTCCTGTAAATCTTAATTACCTTGTAGGTATCTAACTATAACAAACTCAATATTGAGATACACGAACTTGTAAAATGTAAAATTAAGATCTAATTATATTAGTATAGTATAAGAGTATAAATTCTAATATTTTCATTTTGTGTCAATTGTAGTATTATCATTTTAATATTGTGTTATTTTTATACTGTAAAAATTGTAAGATCACATTGAGATAGAAGAATACCTATGAAGATTAAAGTTACTATGGATGGCTGTCATAGAAATACTGACACACATATTTCAACAAATTTCGGAAATCGTGAAACGAAAAAGACCTGATGTAGATCTCGCTGATGGCGGGATTGTAAGAAGTCATAAATGTTTTTCTCCATCATAATTGATTAGAAAAAACATAGATGTCACAACATTCATTACGCATAAATTTTCAGAGCTTTAAACGCTTTCGTTAAACGAAAAAACTATCTACTAATTTTATGCACAATGCATATAGTCTATAGTCGACTAATTTAAGAGCTGTGAATGCGGATTTATAAAACAATAAATAGGAGTCAGTAGATAAAATAATGTTTGTAATGAATGAGTTAAAAATAAATAATTTAACAGTAAACAGTAAAAAAATAAAAATAATAAATACAAATTAAACTATACACAAATGAAAACAAAATAAATTAAGATATCGCTGCAAAATTCTTCTATAAAGGAAAGTAGAAACATGCACAGGAAATTTGCTGAGACCTGATAAGGGGTGGCGGGGTTTTTTTTTTCAAAGATAATTTAAAGTAATATTTGTTTATAAGTAATTCAATTAACATGTGGCCGCAGAGCGCTGTGTAACGGCCAAAAATGTAACAGTATTTATGGTAGAACTTTATAAAAAGTAATCGTGAGTCAGTTTGGATCTATCTCTCATAGTTACATGTCTGTCGATGCAGTTGGAAATGAGAAATATGCCACTATTCAGTCAAATTCTTCGTCACGCTCTTATTTTAAAAGTAGGTGCACTTATAATGTTGCTGGGGAACATAAACTCGCCACAAAATTATGTAATGGAACGAACTTACAGGTGTACAGATTAAAAGACTGTACTAGAGGCGAACATCATGACATCAAAACGGTGGTAATCTCTAGAACAGGGCTACCCAACTAGTCGATCGCGATCTACCCGTCGATCACGTCGTGATTTTAGGTAGATCTTTAGTTTTTTCTGACTGACAAGATGATGACGTGGTGCAATGTAATATATAATTTTCCGTAACGGATACCGGTGATCGCCCATAAAAAAATCATTAATTTATAAAAATACACAGAAAAAAAAAACATATCCTAACCAATAAAACTTAAAAAAAGAACAATTTTTTAATCATCTTGCAAAAAATTCGTTAGCGATCAATGTGTGCACTTTTAGCCCGATGATTAATCGGGCTAAAAGTGCAGCCTTGGAAGGCTCATGAAGAAATTTCATAAACATTTTTTTTTTAATTTCGTTTTGCGCATTAGTTTATTTTTATATGAAAAACAGCTTTAAAATTGCAATATGTAATGAAATTTTTCAAAATTTCATCCCGGGGGAGGACCCCCTCACCAGGTAGGGCACGTCATGCCCCCCCCCTGGGTGGTCGGTTACGCGTTCTGGTCGATCGTGGTAACAATATATATAAAAAAGTAGATCCCAAATACAAAAAGATTGAATAGCCCTGCTCTAGAATAACGGTGATTCCTTCAATTTTACCATTTTAGTTCAAGCGCCTCCAATTTCCTGTCAGAGTTTGTTTTGTGATGACAATAGGGGATACGCATAAAATTTGTATTTCCTTAAAACTACATTATTTTGATATGTTAATGTTAGTTATGTCACCTAACAAAACAAAAATTACATTTTAATTAATATTATAGCCAAATTTTTGAATTAAAACATTGTAAATTTGAAATAAACCGACCACGGAGCGAAGGTTGCCGAGTAAAAACGACTGAGTATGACGTCAAACGATAGGGGTTTCACGACACAGATACAGCTACAACATAATCTTTACACGTGTGTATATTGTATTGTTCGAGAGTTTTGTATTTGTTTTTAAACAATTTTTCACGCATTTATTATTAAAATGGCAGATAAAGATTTTGTTAGGGCTCAGAGTGATAATTTACCCAACATTGATGCATTTATGCTCATGGAATATATGAAAAATAATGAATGCTACAGTGCTGAAGAAATACGTGGTGTCAAAGCAGACCTGTAAGTAATTTTTATTTTATATTCTATAACTTTATGTAAACAAACGCTGCAACTCTGTAAAATGTAAATATTTATGTAATTTAGATGTCAGAATTTTACTACATTGTTTACATGAAGTTACAAAACGTTAGAGGCATAATTGAAATACTGCAATATAAGTTATCTATTTTAATATAAAATTTAATTCGGTAAACATGTATAAATTGTTTTTATAGAATTAAACTTTATTTTAATTAAAATCACTCTAACTTTACATAACCTATAAAAGTTATACAAACAAATAAGTTCACAACAGACTATGTACGCCGGTAAGCTAGTAGTGTCATGCGTCAGTTAGAAGGGGTATGACGTCACACGTCGTTTTCGCGCGCTAGATACATTTATGATTTTTTTAAGCCTTTAAATTACAAAAAAAAAATTAAAAACTGTTTTTTATGTTTATATGCAACAAGAGGAATATAATAAAAAAAAATTAAAAAATCATGCCTATCCCCTATTAATAAAACGCAGGGTTAAACCGTGAAGATAGCTGGCGTTGATTTTCGGAGTCCTCGCATGGGCAATTATACCTATGTAGCGTATTCGCGTGTTAGTTCTAGGAACAACTTTTACCTGCTAGCGCCTACTGGTAAAACTAAAAACATGTTTATAAGGAAGCTCTTAGATAAGTAATCAAATTCAGTTTAATCCTGGCCTTTCACATGTTTATATTATTGTATTTTGTTCGCTCACCTAAAAAAAAGGTCAATAACAAAGAATTGTCTCCGAGCGAAGCCGGACAGGTCAACTAATCATTGATAAAATATTTTTTTTGCAACATATTTAATATTATATTTGCATTTTTGCATGGTTGTTAAAATAAACAAATTTAAATTGGGGAAAGGCTGATTTATAAATGTCAGACAAAATTTATATTTTCTGCACCCGGTAATAAGAATTAATATCGGTGAATGTTGTCATTAAAGATAATATTAACACCTTAAATAATATTAAAAAGAATCTATTAAAAATTATACACTTAAAATTTTATTACGACTCCTTAGAACATTAAAATTTAAATTATTTTTTGTTGTAAATTTAAGGTTATAAATATTTATGTTAAAGTTATGTTAAGTTGTAAATTATAAAGGGTTATTCGTATTCTGCTATTAAGAAGTAGCCAATGAAAGTCTGTAAACATTTATAACTGTTTTCGAGTTATTTAATTGGTATAAAATAAAAACAAAATGTTCCTTATCTTGAACTTTTGATCTTTCGATATAAGTAGCCAATAAAATATAAACAGTTATTACCAAATATTTTTGTCTCCTCACAATATGTTAATATAATTTTGCGAATTGTTTAAAAATATTTGAAATACTTTAATATCTACAATCTACATTATCATCAGTTATTTGGTGCAATAATAGTTATACTCTTTCGAAATGTAGACGTTTGCAAGGTGATTAAAGGAAGGATCACAAAGGTATGGCTAAAGCGAAATTTGCTTTAAGCATGATTATTAGCAAAGACCGAAGAAAGTTAGGCCGATTATTTGCCACTTTTATTGCTTAATTGTCACGTACCCTAACAAATGCCGCTCCTATGTTTATTAACCCATTAGCGCCCAGTGTCCTATACATAGGACAGCATGATAAAAAAATCCCTACAAGAAAACAATATTATTTATGGTTAAGTTTTCCTATCAGTATGAATGTTCAAGCACTTATTAACATACTAACATGGTTTTAGTCAATGTAATTAAAATATCAGATAAAAAAAATATATATATAAAAAGCGAATATTTACTGTCCCTGTTATTGTTTGACAAATATTTATAATTCAAAATAAACAAATGTTTAAAAAATATTATGTAGCTCAATTCTTGTTACCAAAGTATATAATTCGCAGTATCCGTATCTAAATTTAATTTTTTTTTTCCTTTCGTCAAAATATAAACCAACAAAAATGCTGTCATATGTATAGGACACTGGACAGATGTGTTATCTCTCTGTTCGCTAACAGGAACATACCTGCATGCTTGTTTATATGCAAGTTTATGCGAATCTATTAAAAACTTAGATCATTTCAAAATTGTCTTGCAAAGAGTTAACTAGTGCAGTATTTTGGAAGATAAATATTATATTTTTAGTGAGTGTGTTGGTTTTTTATTCAAGGAAAATAATACAAGGTATGTAAAATTTTTAACTTTTACAGTTATTTCTGTATATTTTTAGTATAATTTATTTTAGAAAATGGTGTCAAAAGAAGCGCTCACTCTTCAAGAAATGGAAGAAATTATAAATGATGATGATTTTTGGCTTGATCTTGACGATAATCGTAAGACTGTAGATGTGATTGTGGTACCACCAGAACCAAATTATCTGAACGACGAAGATGAAGGCGATGATGATGAACTTGATTTTGTGGAAGTTGTAGATATTCCAGGGACAGTGGAAGTTGAATTTGACATTGCTCAACCCAGCACTTCACAACCACAAAGTGCAAAAAGGAAGAGATTTTCTCAATCAATACAATCCAAACTAATACAATCTTATAATAAAAATATGAGGGGTGTTGATCACCATGACTGGCTAATAAGTAAATACGGAGTTAAAATACGAGGGAAAAAGTGGTACTGGCCGATGTTTACTCGCATTCTAGACGTGGCGTTGACAAATGCATGGATTTTGTACCGAAACATATATGGTCGTGAGGCTTTGAATTGTTTAGAATTTAGAAGAGCTGTTACAGTACCGTATCTCAAACTATTAGGTTCAGGTACGAAACGCAAATCTTCAGCACAAACACCACAAGAGACTGTTCGGTACGATGGCAGAGATCATCTCATTTAGCATCGCAACAAGCAAAGAAGATGCTAACGACAAGGGTGTAAAAGCAAACCTACTAGTTTTTGTGTGAAATGTGACGTAACTTTGTGTTCAGCTTGTTTCTTGCCATATCACATGAAATAATTTCCATATTTTTAAAAGGTTAAAATTAAATTTTGACGTTTTCTTTCTATTATTTTCTGTTTATTATGAATTTTGTATTACTTTTTTTGTAATATTCTGAATAAATGTTATAATAAACGGGGGGGGGGGCGTGAACATATCCACCCCAATCTTTAGAAATGAAAATGGTTTTACTTTCAAACTAAGAATAAATATGCATTATATACGTTCAAGTAAAATTATTCATAAATACATCATCATACGTCACAAATATATCATATGTGTCCAGTGTCATATACATAGGACAGGCATTTCTAATTAACCTGGGCACAGTAAATTTTTTTCAATAATTTTCTCGTGTTTATAGTATTAATATTACCTCAAAATTTGTTTTTGAGTGCATAATTTAAAAAAAATATATCTCTGGGCGCTAATGGGTTAAGGCAAATGCATTTCAAGCTATTCAGTTATACCTGAAAATGGAGCTGCAGATATTGCCGCAAAGCAAACACTAAACACACCATACTACAATATTTATTAAGGCATATGGATTCATTACGGATTAAGTCATTTAAGTATCTCTAAAAAAAAAAGAACTGCAGATCTTGCCGCAAAGCAATCAACAAATGTACCGTACCGTAAGGTACCAAACCCAGCAAGAAACATTCATATAAACATACAATCATTAATTATAAGACAAAGAGAAGAAAACTGACGAATAACAAATTAAGACTGCTTAAAAATGATATAAAAATATGCTGACGGAGTGGCCGAGCGCATTAAATCGCAGCAGTTTGGACTGGTGAATACAGTCTGGATTGTGCGGTTGGTGGTTCGATTCTCCGTCGGTGATATTATTCGGGCGAGAATAATATGTTTACATTACTCTCATTTCACAATCATTCACCCCTCATCCAGGTGTAGGAGTTCGCCCCCTGGCATCGGCGATTAGCCTCGTTGAGAAATAGGCCGATGTAAAATAAATAAATAAATAAATAAATAAATAAATAAATAAATAAATAAATAAATAAATAAATAAATAAATAAATAAATAAATAAATAAATAAATAAATAAATAAATAAATAAATAAATAAATAAATAAATAAATAAATAAATAAATAAATAAATAAATAAATAAATAAATAAATAAATAAATAAATAAATAAATAAATAAATAAATAAATAAATAAATAAATAAATAAATAAATAAATAAATAAATAAATAAATAAATAAATAAATAAACAAACAAACAAACAAATAAATAAATAAATAAATAAATAAATAAATAAATAAATAAATAAATAAATAAATAAAGAATATTAAAAAATGAGAACAAACCACATTAACAAGTCTACGGATTGGACACAGTAAAATCACAAACCAACATCTTATGACAAAAACTGAACATAATAAATGTGTAATATGTAATATGTCTAAAATAACTATAAAACATAGATTATTCCATTACAGCAACCTGAGAAAACTTAAAATTGGTTTTACACAGGTCATTTTATTGATCCATAAATTGATCAATTTTTTTGTCAATTAATTGAACAATTTATTGATAACCTTGAAAATAAAAGGATCACTTTACACACATCAATTTATTTATCAATTTTTTTGAAAACTTTTCCATTACCAATTGTAAAACATCTTGACATTGTTATCAAAATGAAAATATTGAAAAAATCTTCACAAAATTACGAGCTGTGAACAAAAACAGAAGAAATAACCTAGATGATGATGAATTAGAACGTTTGCGGTTCTGTCACATTTGAAAACGAAACACATAACCTATATACATATTACTAAGTTAGGCTACAACAAAAAATTGATGAAAACTAGAACTTGTTCTATTTTCAAAATTGCTAAACCAGGGATTAGACTGCTACAACGTTACAAAATTTATTTCTAGATGGCAGCACATAACAATTTCACTAAATAATTCAAGGATTATCAGTGGCTCTAAAACAATGGTGCGAGCTACCCATCTTCTAGTTTAATGACAAAACACTATCTTAGGTTAGATTAGGTTAGTAAGTGTTTGGTTAGAAAAAGCCGAGCGAAGCGAGCTATCCATCTTCAAGTTTAATGACAAAACACTATATGTTTCAAGAAACTCGCGCTAATATAGTAATGCCACCTGTTTAGAACCATCGTATGTAAAACAAAACATGTGCGATGTAACGCGGTGTGACGCATGCGCAGTTGTGTAGCAATCTATTCCCTGGTTATACCAAATTGATTATTTTTAATTAAACAATTTATTGATGAACACTTTACACACATCAATAAATTGATGGTCAACTTTTCCAATTTATTGATCAATAAATTCAACCGTGTAAAACCCACTTAAGAACAAAATAGAGAATACTGAACAATTTACCAAAAGCTCTAAAGAACGACACTGCTGCCCAAGAGAATATCCTGAGATGCATAAAAAGGCAAAACAGCAAATATAGACATAGATCTTCTACTCTACTTATATTTATATTGTAATAATATTCAATCTGTCTCAAAAGTCGAACATAAAAATGTTATACTTAAAAAAAAAAAAAAAAACACACAGACAATATGTAAATCAATGTAGCTAATGTGAAAAACGCTAAAGACCTAATAGTCGAAGCTTTTCTTTGATACCACGCAATAAATAGAAGAAAAAAATAATAATTTATTTAGTCATTAAAAATTCGATATTTTTTGAAAAACTAATCTGATCCTATTAAACTATTCCGGTTCCCATTAATGTACATTACTGAGAAGTATTTCAGATTTTTAGATTAATCCCTCTGGGAAATCTGAGAAATTGTAAACCGTATTGAACAACCGTACAGATTGTGAGACAGACAGCCACGTGAGGGACGTAATCAGGATTTTTTTGTTCATACCTACTAAACTCTAATAATTAAGTGGTTATTTTTTCTCTCTTCTACTTCGAAAGTAACTCGATTATGCATAATTTGTGATTTTGCTCAAACATTTAACTCAAGTTAGGTTAAAAGCTCAAAATGACGTGAAATATCCATCAAAAACAAAATTAAAAACAGGTATTATAGTCGGATTGCTGATAGGTGACTGTTCGTTGCTACAAGTATCGATATACAATACTATATGCTTTCTCTCTCTATATCATTATAATTATTTGCATACCCATAGTAACGTATAGTGACGCAAGTTGACAACTAACCTTCCAAATTATTTTAATAAAAAACAAAGCATTAGAAAGAAATGGCATGATTCGTAGATATCTTTACTAATTAGAGCACGAAAATAAATTCACAGCAGTACTCAAACAAACAAAATTATTAATTTTAAGGAAATAATTATGAATAAGGAAAAACTTATACTCATACGTAAATTTTGGATTATAATTTGATGTTTAATTAAATTAAATTTTTATGTTTCCCCTAAGTACAAAGTAATAAAATATTAAGTAAAAATATATTTATTCATATAATATATTGCTACAAGTTTTATTTAAATGTTTATTTTTATTTTAAAAATATTAGTCACTGTAATGCATGATATCGTCGTCATCTGAACTATCGCTGTCATTTCTTGTATTTATTATTATTGGATTAATATCAATAACAATCCTTTCCCTTTCCCACCATTAATTTATTAAATTTTCGATTTTTTTAACAGATTTTGCCCAAGTTTCACAATTAATTTGATCACAGGCACTTTTTTAAAAACTTCGTTATCACTATATCCATTTTGACCAATATGTATATCATAAATTTTTTTTGTTATACCTCAAATTAGTTCAATGGGGTTAAACTGGCAGTGATAAGGAGGTAATCTTAGTACTTCATGACCATACGTTTGTGCCAATGTATCAATAAAATAAACTGGTTCAGATTTTAATTTCCTTCGTTTTCTCGTGATTGTTAGCGAGAAGTTCAGATTTATTACATTTTATAATTCTACGAATTGTTGATTCCGAAATCTTTAAGGCAGTTGCTACTCTTTCATGGACACAAGATAGAGAAATAAGTGGCCCATTTTTCTCTTTTTCGGAACTAAAATATTCCAGCAGATTTAAAATTAAAGTTTGTGAATTTAATAATTAGCCGCAAGCTCTATTAATTGATATTATTAACAGACACTGACAGCTAAGACAAATAACAAAAAACATTTTTAAAATCTCTGAAAAATGGTAACTAGATTATTATATGAATGCACTACTTGATACATACATGTAACAGTCACCTATCAGCAATACGACTATACTTACACATTTAAAAAAAATAAATAAAAATCAAAGCCTGCTAGATGACATTTTTTCTCGATCATTTATAATAAAGGTTTGATTTGATATTTAATATCAACAAATTAATTAAAATTTTAGATCTTTTTCAAATCTATGTGAAAATAAACATAGTGATATTTTAAGAAACCAATTTCCGATTCAAAGAAAAAGTTAACGTCATTATTTCTGTTCCAGCTATTTAAGCAATGTCTCACCGACCATTCAAATAAAAAGCAGAATGAATGTATCCTATTTGTGGTGTTATAAATATCCATAACGATGGTGATTGGCTTTGACTGCTGGTGTTGAAACACTCCATTCACTGCGGTGGCCTGCTAGAATTGAATGGGCAATTCCGAACACTACTCTCTATTCGGGCTGAGGCTGAGGTAACATATAATGTAATCTATTCAAAATGGCTGACTTTCATAGTTCACGTAAATTTGAATGTGCGAAATAAAATAATTTTGGGTTTAATAAGATAATTTAATTATGTTCTCGTGGCTCTGTAGTAATATGGTGGCTTAAGGAACACAGAGTCGCGGGTTTAAAAACCAGACACCTCAGTTAGCTTAGTTAAAAACGGTTTATTACGAAGAATTGTTACTACACTTATGACATAAATTTTCAAGATAACCGAACCGACCAAAATATTCTCCAAGCATATATCTCCAAAGTTAAAGCAATAAAATACATAAAACGCAGCATCATATGGCAAAAGTTCGCTAATAAATTCAACCGAACTGTAATTATTTAAAAATTCTATAGTTAAAAAGTTTCCACAAAAATTCTGTATGCCAAGTAAACTAAAATCGCATTTGGTTAAAAGTAGGAGAACAGTATTGTTCTGTAGCCATGTTGTAATTTGTAAGCTAATACATATATCGGAACTTCCTGTTTCTTATACCCTTTTCACACTAGATCTTTAAGATCGGATGTTTAAGTGAATGTATCTTTAAACGCTAATGTGAAACCGTACGGCCTCGTTTAAACATAAGCGATGTTTAAGACAGAGATCTGCGTCTTAAACTTCGCCCGCATTGCCAACTTAATTTCTATTATAAAAAAATACTCCTTGAATTTGTGCTGTCAACATTTTATATTATCATAAACAAGAATACTGTATTATATCGACGTTATAAGAAGTTTATACTTATTGTTATAATAAAATTATTTATTTTAATAATGTGTTTAATAAAATACAGAGCTACAATAATTGAGATAAAATGTATCGACTTACATGTTAATACAGGTGTAATATATTCTTTATTGTAGTACCTTTATTGTAGAATGAAATGAAATATCCTTAATTGTTTATAATAAATCAAAATGTGCGTCTGCGCAGACAGTTCAAAACTGGTAATTTCATGACGGTAACTTAAGGACAAAATTACTGTAGCTGATGACAGCACCAGAGATTTAAACATCAAGTGTGAAAGCATACCGATCTTAAACATCGGTGAACTTTAAGTTCACTCGTCTTAAAGATCTAGTGTGAAAAGGGTATTAAGAAATTATATGAAACTAGCTAGCATGACCAACTTAGCAACTTGTGATTTTTTCCTCTTCCCTTTTATAAGATAAAATGTGCGGATTAAAATTTAGAATTGAACGTAAAGGTGAATATTTTGAAAAACTATAAAAATATTTAAATAAAAAAAAAACTTTGTTGTTTTCCTCTTTTTCTGATCATTTCTAGTAAGAGAGGGTTCTTACTCAGAACGCCAAACAGCTACTTGTGGAGTTCCTCAAGGAAGCGTCATTGACCCAATTGTATTCATCATTTTTATCATCGATCTCATAGACATTCTTCCATCTGAAAAGATGTCTAATTATCTACAACATATCACTAAATCCACTCCCTTCTTCAAAGTAATCTGGATAAAATTGTAAAGTAGTGTGCAGATTGATTATTGCCACTTAATTCAACGAAGTGTCAGATTCTTCATCTTAGGAACTAGGAAATAGGAACCCCAAGTTTTACTACTCCATAAAAGGTACGGCCTTAGAATGTGTTTGCTCAATTACTGATCTGGGGGTAGTTATTACTTCAAATCTCTAATGGTTCTAACACACTCTTTAAACAGTCAAAAAGGGAATAAAATTATATATTTAGTCCGAAGATCCTTTCCGTGTTTAACTCCCCCACTTTTCCGTACAGTGTATCTCTCCTACATTCGCCCACTTCGTGAATTTGCAGTCGTTGTCTGGGCGCCATATCCAAAGAGACATCCTGCTACTAGAATCTGTCAAAAAAAGAGCCACAAAAATTTCCAGAGGTCTGCAGCAACTATCGTACGAGGAGAGACTTCAAGCTCTCAACATTACCCATCTAGTTACAAGACAAGCACGTGGAGACCTGATACTATTACACCGCATCACCACCGGAAAAATTTCAACCGACATGTCAGCGCTGTACCAGCTTAATTCAGATGAGCGACTCCGTGGTTACCAACTGAAGCTCACAGGAAATTTTCCATTGGCCCCAACGTCAGCACTTCCTTATCAACAGAACATTAAACACCTGAACTCACTTCCGGAGGAAGCAATCTTAGCTCAAAATATTAATAGCTTCAAGAATCAAATCACTCATTTATTTTAATAATAATGTTAGTCTGTATTAATCTTAAATGTATAAATTAGTTATGTAGTTTAGTATTTGTTTGGACAAAAGTCACAGCCATCTTGCGGCTTGCCTCCGTGATGTTGCAGCTGGCTATACGATTCATTTGTTTCAATATTGTTTTATGTTGTCTTGTATGTTGCTCAATAAATATATTTGACAGATGTGCTGTTCTGGCAATTTTTAAGTTTTATATACTGTTTACTGGGTCCTAGCACCCATTAACGTGTTTTAAAAAATCTATTAAAAGATCCCAGCACCTTAAGTATTAATCGGTCTTCGGTATACATCTTTTAAAGGGTCAAAGCATCTCATATAATCTCCAGTCTTCGGAGTGCATTCTAAATAAGTCCAAACACGTCAGTAATTCTTCGCTCTTGACTTCAACAGCAATACAAGATAAGTATTAGCTATAAGTCTCCCTACAGCATCTGATCTTTATCCTTTTAGAAGCGCTGAACAGCCGTCAGGTCTATACGTGTTACTAATTGCCAGGCAGATATTAACATCATCGGAACATCCTAGTTGTTGCTGCAGCGTTCCAAAATCAACCACCAGCACCGATCCTTCCATCCATCCAGTCCATTCGCTCTGTGCCCGGCGATCATCTAAAAGAGCATTGGTCCTTCGAGTTGGCCGTCCGAACATCTACCTTGTGCGGGCGCACCATTTGGCCATACGGGCCATAGCACTCACCATCCCCACAGTATTGTTTGTAAATTTTTACTGTATTAGAGCATAATAAACCAAATGGCTTCTACTCTCTCACCATGTAAAAATAATAATAATAAATAATAATAATAATATCTGCTTACTAAACTTAAGAAGCAACTCTCGTAATTGTCGCAGAGGGTGGGCATTAGAAGTTTAGGGCATAGAAGGTTCAGTCTTTCGCTATAGTCCTAGTTTACCTAGCTTGCCATCTTATCGTAATTTAAAAGTTGATGTTTAGTCCGACTTTTTGAACTTTTCAACACACTATTATAAAAAGAATAAAAAACTATATTCCTTCGCATTGTTAATTATTTTCGAATGATGTTTTACTCCATCTAAGGCCTGAGGGTGTTGTTTGTTTAGTTTTTAGATAAATCCCGTACTGTATTGGCAAAACGAAACAACAAGCCTATAGCTTTTATCATTTACATAAATAATTCGGTCCCCAATATATGCAAAATGCGTGGGTGATACCCATTACCAACATCTTTATTCGAGGATACGAAATCCATTTAAAAATGTCACTTACATTTTTTTATTACAATTTTTTTAATTAACCTTTATCAACATAATGGTTGACTTGTGCAACATAATGTGCTTACGAGATATAAAAAATATATTTTTTGGACTACTAAATTTTAAAGGCTTATAAAAGGAGAGTTTAATGATAAGTATTGGTTGCTATATTTTTTTAATATTCATGTTGGAGCAATATTTAAATTTTTATTTGATTATAAAATGGGTTAAGTTGATATTTAAGTACTTGCGATTAAATGTTACATTTTTTAATGCAGAACTTTATAGGAGATCAAAATTTACTGAAATACCAACTTGCAAGAACCAAAAAAATTAATATCAGAACTACTTAAGTCGAACAAATATAAACGAAAATATGTGCTTGACAGGTGTGGACGTATCAATGATAAAACGCTTTTAAACGTTTCTTATACAAAACTAACAACCTAAAATAAAATTAGTAACAATCTATACATTAAATTTTACATGTTATATGCACATTTATCCGGCTTAGATTTAATCACACTTTTTCTCCATACCATCTGTATAGAATTAATATGGTAACTTCTCCTTTCTGTCTGTGTGATAATTTGTCTGTCAGCAACACGGTGTGGGAGCGGTAATTTCAGAAATAAAATTTCATTATTATTTAAAATAAAATTATTCAATTAGTTAAAAAAACATTCAAATTATTCAAATATAAAAACTAATCTATTTTAAGATAAACATTCTCAAAGATTAGTTGAGCTATCACATATTTTTCTAGTTAAGCGTTAAAAAGATACGGAGTGAATTACGATCGTATATTATATGATTAGTTTGAAAGAACGTTATTGTTTAGATCAAATAGCATTGGTCAAATGTTTATATAGATGGTGATAGGCGACAATATATTTTCAGTGATATGAACCTCGTAGTAATTAGAGTCAAAATTAATTACTTGGGTTTATAATTTATTGGTCATAGAAAGATAAGTTTATAAAAGGGTTTTGTTGTTAATGTGGAGAGCTGATTATTTTTAAAACGACAAAAAATGGGGTCAGGGACCAGATTATTAGTTTAAGAAAAGAGTTGGAAAAATCTTGTGAGAGATAAAAGGGAGTCATGAGTAAGCCGTCACCGTGAACGGACGAACCTCCCACGCATTTTGGTAGAGAAACCCGGTAGCTTTTAGTGGGTAAACCAGAAGTAATCTGGAAGTGTTGAGGACAGTTTAAATGAAATAAACGAACCTCGTTAACGGGTTAAACACCGTGAGTGTTGTGAGGTGTTTAGCGGCTTGTGAGGTGAATACGGTGATTGTGAGGTTTTGTGTTTGAGAGTCTCTCATGGGATTTTACAGCCAGCATTAAATTGAAAGTTCTAATCTAATTAATAACCTTCGATGCTAACTAAACATTAAACGTAGAATAAGTAAAATGCAGACTTTAATTCAAACACCCTTATTCCTCTCATAAAGAATCTACTAAGCAACCGACCGGCGGATCCTTTAGGGTTTCAGAATTGATACCGCTCTCAAGTCTTGGAATCCACTATGTGGAGGGCCTTTCAAAGTAAGTGCCATGAAGTACAATGAAATTACTTAAATTCATTTAGCCAACCATGACGTTTCGACCGATCCTAGAAATGCCCCCACAACGGACCCCTTATTATTTGAATGCTCAATTTATTTTCGTAATCGTAACATATTCATACAAAATTTAGTTATCCAAAAAAAACCCTTATCTACCAATATTCAGACGTCGCTTGCTACTAACTTTCTAGATATTTATGAAATTCATAACAATATTAAAGCAGAAAATATCAAATTATAATCGACATTTTAAAAATACATAATCTCTTCCTTTATTACCTGGCTAATAGCCAAAGCTGCTAAAGCCAATAAACAAAAGAAACAAAATTGCATCGAATTTTTATCTATCTAAAGATATTTTTAATTGTAGAAAAAAATGTAAAAATGTTATCGCTCAATAACTTTTAGTTTTGTGGAAAAATGTTCAAATACTACGTCAACATTTGTTTGGCATGATTGTTTATAGTTTAGAACTTTCGTCGAAAAATAATATAGTTGATGATAATGAATACCACTTAGTACACATGTTCTTTATGTAAATTAAATCATTTTTACCCCCAGCCCCTGCATTGAGTATCATGGCAGATTCAAGGCGGCATAAATAGACTGCAAAGTACAATAATTATAAGTAAATTTCTCCACGACCACTATAGAATTTAACAATTCTAAAACCAATTTTGACTACAGAAAGTTAATATTCTAACACAAGAGTTGGAATGTTATTCTAAAGCACTTATCTTCTTATGCATTTTGCATGTATTTCATTCCATCACTTGTTATGGAATAATTATTCCATACTTGTTGTCTTTTGTTTTTGTAGAGTTACATTAAGATATATGCAACGTTTACATTAAATAAATGCAACATAACTTCCTAACCTAAAATAGTGGCCGATGTGCGGCAAATTAAATTAAAATTAAACAAATAGTAAATAAAAAAAAATTGTTTAATTAATTGATTAATTTGTTATGTAATATAAATTATTTGTTAAGATAAAATGTTTCTTAAAATAATTATTTGTTAATTTATTTTTCTTTTTGGTGGTCGTGGAGAAAGTAGGGTCTGTGACTCGGTTGGAATGAGAAAATTCGTTGCCCGTGGTTCCTTACGCTCGCCTGCGGCTCGCACTCAGAATGCTCCACTCGCATCGAATTTTCTCATTCCAACCTTGTTACAGAATATACTATTCCCAATAGAACAAAATAGCAATAAACATATTTGTAGAATGAATCTTTAGCTACAATTTGCCGCATCGTACGCACTTATGCATTGATTGGTTTAAAATGAAGTCTATAATGCAATATGTCAATTTACAATTACATAACAGTTTATATTTGCCGCCCCCACTTAAAAGAAGATGTTCGTTTAGGATCGCGTGTGTACGATAAATGTAAACTGAATAATGGTGACGAGTAATGGTAACGACTAATGGAACAACGACATGTACGTTCATGTATGTTTTCGGTTGTATTGGTGTTAAAGTAAAGAACATGAGCGGTTGTTTAATATTCTTGCATAGAACACATTGTTTACAATAAGTGTAAGAGCACGAGTGCTTGTTTAGCTGCGGCGATTTCAATAAACCTAATGTAAATAAGTAAACAGAGAAGAACTAAAGTTAGAGTCAATGACACGGAATTGAATTCCTAAATCTGGAGTACCCCAAGAAACAATTCTAGGCCCCTTTCTGTTCCTCCTACTTATTAACGATTTACCTGTGGATGTAGGAACCAGTTAGTCAGTTCTTTATATGGAAGATCTTAAGCTGTTTCGTGTAGTCAACAAGTCGGAGGACTGCCTGCTATTGCAAAAAGACTTAAATAGTGTAGCGAACTGGTGCGACAAAAATAAACTTGAAATTGAACATCAACAAATGCAAAGTAAAATCCTTATATCCACGTAATATAAACAAAATAACCCACGATTACCATATTGACAATATAGTGCTGCTTAGAGATAGTAAAGTGAAAGACTTAGGTGTACTATTAGACACAATTTTAATTTTAGTGACCACATAGACAGTGAATAGTGTCCTAAAAACTTTAGGATTTATACTAAGAAACAGTGGTAGTTTTAAGATATCTACAACTTGGTTACTGTACTGTGCACTAGTTCGACCTAAATTAGAGTACGCGAATACAATCTGGAGCCCAGAAACAATGTCCCACAAAAATCAAATAGAAAAAGTACAAAAGAGATTTGTAAGTAACATGACTCTGAAATTAACCGGAACATATCCTTTTCTTATCTCTTATGCAAACCAATTAAAATCCTAGCTCTCAATAATACCAAGAAATTTCAAACATTAAAAGGGAGACACGACATCCACACTTTGAATTTCGCGTTTAAATTATTTAATAATAAACTAGATGCCCCAGAACTTCTTCAAAATTTAAATATTCGAGTCCCTGACATAAGATTGAGAATTAAAAATGATCACTTTTTCAAAATTTCAGAATTTATGTCACCACTGAACAAAATGCTTAGTCGTAAACAAGCAAATCTCTGATAGAGACGTAAATATCTTTTACGACAATAGAAAGTTTGTTAATATGAAAATAAATTAGACTAGTTATATTGTATCTTATTGTTTTATTCTTTATTTTATTCATTATTAGTATTTCTATATTATTGTCATTATAATTGTATTGTATTTTTTCCCAGTACTATGTAACTGGACTTGTGCACTACTGTACAAATCTGTGTAGTTACTGGTTAAATAAATATATATATATATATATATATATATATATATATATATATATATATATATATATATATATATATATATGTTAGCGAAAATATAATTATGCAACATTTATCCTTATTAACGATCGTGGGGTGCTATGTCGTTGCTAAGGCATATTGTTTTTATGTAAATAGAATAGTATAAAATATATCATATGATGTGGAGACGTATTAGTTGATCAATAAAATCATGTCTTATTATTCATAAAATACCTTTTTTATTAATATCAGAAGTGTGATTGGCCTATCACCCACAAGAAAATTAAAATAGAAGACTATAAGTGCAATATTAAAAATATTTTTTTAATGCAACAATACATTGGTGTAAAGAAATTGTCGTATAATATTGCAAAGGCTAATGTAAAGGTTTAAGTTAAAGGTGATGATTGAAAATCATATAAAGGTAGTATGAATTATGAACTAGATAATAAATTGGCAAATTTCAAGTTATTTTGTCAAAAATTATTTCAAGTGGTTTCTAAGGAAATGACACTTATTGGAATAAATATGAAATGTGACATTTGTTTGAAAAATGCAGAATCTTAACAAAGATCCCTAAAAATTGTCAGGATGAACGAGCGTTGCTTTGTTATTAACAAACACAATTTTCGAAGGTAACTGGTTAGATTGATGATGACTAAAATGGTAAGAGGCATTTTATTGTTTTGGTTAAATCATATGGCACGTGTTAGCCAGAATGAGTAAAATTTAGATTTGAGATTTAATATTTGAGATTTTAATAATTGAGTTTCAAGACTTGAGACACCAAAATATGAGATTTTGTTTTTGATATTTGAGATTTAATATCTGAGTTATGATATTTGAGATTTGATAATTAAGATCTGAGTTTCGAGATTTGAGTTTTAAAGTTGAACGTTTATTGGAAAAGACAAATGACAGATCACTGGGATCGGAATGGCAAAATAAACTGAGAAATATAATAGATAATGAGTTGAGAATTGAAAGCTTGTCGAGTACCGCAAGACATGCCGCTGCCAGTGGCATCAGTCCGGTAATAGCTCTGTAACCATGGTGGCAGATGGTGAGCTATGGCGACGGGCTGATGATGATGATGATAAAGCACTGTGTGTGCAGAAACGAATAGACGGTCTCTGAGCTTGTTGTACTGTAGACAATCTGTAATGAAGGAAACTAATAGATAGTTATTGAGTATCTGAGCTTGTTGATCTAGTCACTGAGTTCGTGGTAGATAAATGAAATGTTAACGTATAGTCTCTAAGCTTTCAGATCATAAGTTATAGTATTCCTGGAGAGTTCTGTTTTAAATAAATATTTACTTTTATTAATTGACATTGGTGCATGGTTGATTTTGTGAAAGATCAATTCTGCGCCCAAATTGCTCTATTTACAGATTATGAATTAGGTGAAAACTTTCAAGATGCAGTAGAAGATAAATGGTGGACCAGCTCAAGAATGGAGATCCTGGTATGCAGGATGCTGTTACTGGTATGCAAGATGCAGAATGCTGTTGTTGGTATGGAGCAGACCATTGGTGGTATGCAGGTTGCTGTTGCTGATAACAACAATGCTGTTAATGGTGTGAAGAATACAGTTGCGTCCCGAGAACGTTCCGCATGTCAGTCTGGCCGTGTTAGCGAAAATATAATTATGCAACATTTATCCTTATTAACGATCGTGGGGTGCTATGTCGTTGCTAAGGCATATTGTTTTTATGTAAATAGAATAGTATAAAATATATCATATGATGTGGAGACGTATTAGTTGATCAATAAAATCATGTCTTATTATTCATAAAATACCTTTTTTATTAATATATATATATATATATATATTCTTTATTTCCCTAGGCCTTGCGGCGTTCAGGGTATTAGCCATTACAAAAAATAAAACCAAATAAAAAATAGAATAAAAAAATAATAAAATAAATAAATGTATATATGTATCTATATGGATTACGGAAAGTCCCGGTTGGCTGTAGTTTAAAAAATATTGATATTGATATTTCTTCATTTGTACTTACTCTGTATAACCCTCAAAACTCTCAAAACCCTCAATCCTCAAATCTCCTACATAATGAGTTGAATATCCATGAGGGATTTCGGATAAGAACTCTCCAGTAGGGTTCGTTGGCTAGTTTCAATGATTCTTAGCGGGATTTCAGATCAACAGAACACTTGTTTACTGAAGATGACTGCTTAGCACAGGGGTCGGGAAACATTTTTACCCATAACCCAAAGATATATTTCTCTACACCGACGTTACCCTATTGGCTTGCAAAAAAAAAAAAAAATTAAGTGACGCAAAAAAAAGGTCCTTACCTCTCAAAATCCAAATGACGAAACGAGTCCAAATCCAAAACGAGCAAAAAAAGGTACCCACCTCCTAAAATCTAAGTGATGAGCAAAAAAAACCACTTTTGCAATGGCGCCCCTTAGTTATTTCCTTATTACCCCCAAAAATTTAATTTTTACCTCATTTGGGGTAATTTACTCCGGTTCCCCGACCGCTGGCTTAGCATGTCGAAAAGAAATTTAGAAAATTAATAAAATAAATAAAGAAAAGATACAGTATTTTTACTTATAATTATTAAAATCTTCACGTTAACACACCTTACAATACTCATTCATATCTGACTTTCTATGTATTTAGGAATTGTTCAACAATCACCAATCTGAATCTCTATGCCTGCACCCCTTTTTCATTTAAACTAATGAAATACAGGATGAATTAATGTAACCACCTCCGCGAATGAAATGGAATTAATAAGTTAATAATTTCTCGTACGAGGTAAATTGCATTATTCACAGAGTAGTAATGCATTCCGCTGCAAACAGCAAGCAAACTCCGCCGCACTGTGTGCTTAAATATCTAATAACACCAGTCTAGACTTCCCGCGAGACCAGCCACAAATCGCGCAATCTTTTATATTAATTACATTCACAGATTCACTACAATGATTTATTAGATTTATTTTAAAATGGCATTGTCTAAAGAAAATTGAATTCTAGTTTAAAAACTAAAATTGAAATTACTAATGTAATATTGGTATATCGAACATCTCAAATGTTTTTGTTCTAAATTTGTTCATTTATTATGATGTGCTAGTTTTTTTCTTATTTTTGTTTACTTTCTTTCATGGCGACACATCATGTGGCCAGTTTTTCCAATTTATTAAATTTTGGATATACAGTTTTACTATAACAAATTTATCTTCTCATTTCTATTTAATTTTAATAAAATTTTAATATATAGTAGGGCTTCGTACAACGATCTTAGTGGGTTTCACAAACCGGAACGAGGTATGAAAAGTTTGTGGTACAAAAAAAAAAAAAAATTCCATAGGAAGCTATGGGAAATAAATTAATTGGTATTGAACCTTCCATAAAAAAGACATGATTACAAGTTTTTCATGTACAGACTCAGGTTCTTCAAGTTCTTCTGCCTGTTTGTTCTTTTATCAATATTGAAGAATGTATCCAGTGTTGTTTGCTTTTCTCTCTTTTTAAGGAGGCTCCTGAAGTAGTGAAGCGTTGTGTCATTGTATAGGTCCCATCTATTCACTTCAGTTGTGTTGGGTTGTCACTTGGGATGTCACTGAAAGATGTCCTTGGTAGTATAGTATAGTAATGCTTAACTAAGCTTGGGCTTAGCGATTGGGCCTTTGCTGATGTTTTGCTCTTTCTCCTCCTCTGCGGATTTTTTTATGTTCTATAAGCCTAGAATTTTTGCGGTCACCTGTTGGACTAAGTGTTTAAAGTACAGGAATATCTCATGGAAAACTTCAATTTGAACTCTGGTTCGTCATACGAAATTTTCGTCGTATGGGGCGTTCGCTGTATAAGGCCCCACTGTACTGTATAACAAATAATTCAGTATTTAGAAGAAAAAAAAAAATGCGTTATTAATTGTATTTTTTAATTAGATAGAGTAATTTGTACCATTTTACATTGTAAGTAGTTCCCTGTTGAAAATATTTACCTGTGTGTCAATAGTCTTTTTCCTATTATATCAAGAGCTAGCGGCAGTTATATCGCGCTACCTGCTACTTGTATCGGGTCTGTATATGTATGTGTATTACAAAAAGAAGACAATTTAAATTCTAAGGTAATAGACGAATTTAGCAAAACAAAGAAGAGTAGTATCTCAGTGTCAAAAAAAGGGGCTTGAATATTTACCTTTGTGCCAATAGTCTTTTTCCTATTATATCAAGGGCTAGCGGCAGTTATATCGCGCTACCTGCTGCTTGTATCCGGGCTGTGTCACATTTTTCAAAAAATCAGGTCTAAAATACCTGTTGAACTATTGCAGTTCCCATCTATATGGGTATACATGTATAATACTGAGATTATTTTGGATTTTTAGATTAATTTCTCTGGGAAATAGGGTTGGGAACAATAGTTTTTTGACACATTTTTGAGAAAATCCCATAAAATAATTGCATTTTCAAAAATTAGGACCTGCTGGGGGTGCCCTTAAAAAAACACTAAAATAAGTTAGTGCCTTTGGGGAGCCAACATGTTAATCAGCGCCAAAATATCCACATCATATTCCGTTTATATTTCATGTTTCAAAATTAAAATTTGAAATTGAGATGTAATGTTTATAATTGGAGTAAGTCATAAACAACTGTCAACATTCGTAGACAGAAATCTGGATAATGTCAACTTAAATTACATTCGGAAATAGAATACAGAATTTGCATCTAAATCTACAAACCAAATGTTCTTACTCAAAAATTTCCAATTTTATCTGCAACCATATGTTAGGTATATCATTGCGTACAACTGTATCTAATATATTTATTTAGAGATGTCGGTGTTAATATTGCGAGGTAGTTTGTTGACGTATGTTAGTGAAATGTTCTGTCAACATCAGTCAATCAAATGTTATGTTGTGCTCTTCCTGGTGTCTGCCAGGCATCACGTTATACGTTAACTATGCACTCGCTCAGACTTCTCTACTCCGTTTTGCTCACCAGTTACATTCTATTTATTCTTTCAGCAGACTGTGCGAATTGCGCACAAAATAAAACGTTTTGTAATGTTGATGGATTTGTGGGTTGTCAAATTGTTGAACTGATGAATGAGGGAAATTAGAAATGTTTGGTTAAACAAATAAAGAACATTCTTTTTATCTCGACAAATTTTTATAAATACAGACATAAAAGGATAAAGGATCAGTAGCGCTTGGTGAGAAATATATTTGGGGAAACACATTTTGATACGTGGGTTACCTTTTATGTTTTTACAAACGACCACTAGATGGCAATTATCTATATTATTTTCGCATACCCCCAATCGGTCCTTCGCGTACCCCTGTGGGTACGCGTACCAATGGTTTGGAACCGCTGCTATATAGAATTCAAAAAGCACATTACGGTATAAATATAAACAAATATGTATTTAACGAAAAAATAAGGGTTACCTTTTATGTTTTTACAAACGACCACTAGATGGCAATATTAAATTGTATCATTACTATATTCGTAAAATTTGACATTTGTTATTGTGAAATCAGTAGCAGCTTATAAATTGACCGAATAGTTGGTTGACAGTGAGCGTTAAAAAAAACAAGTTTCTGAAAAAATGGATATTACTCGTAAAGGTTTTCGTTGGATGATTTTTTACGATTTTAGTTAAGGCCTAACTCAACAACAATGCATATATTCGCTTCGTTGAACTTTCGGTAATAAAGCACCATCAGAAAAGACTTTTTATAATTGGTTTACAGAATTTCGTCGTGGTCGTGCGTCCGTCAGTGATGAATCTTGTGAAGGTCGACCAAAATCGGTTGTGATTCAAACAAACATCGATGCTGTGCGCTGATTGAAGAAGGTCGGTATGTGACCGTGAGATAGAAGCATCCTTTAGTATATCGCAGATTGCAATACATTCGATTTTGCATGAACATTTAGCTGTGAAAAAAGATTTGTTCCCAATGGTTTCCGCATAATTTGACCGAAGCTCAAAAAAAGCTCGTGTTTTTTGAGTGTTGATTGATGTAACGTAATGCTAAAAAAATCTACCTCGGCACTGCAAAATCCGTATACAACATCGTTACAGGTGACGAAACTTGGATTTATTCATATGAACCGGATACTAAGCAAGAATCCACTGTTTGGGTCTTCCAAGACAAACCGAAATCCACAAAAGTTGTTCGTTCACGAAGAACTTCCAAGAACTGATCGTTTGTTTCTTCGGTTGTACTGGCCATGTCGCAACCATTCCTTTAGAGGATCGGAGAATAGTTAATTCTGAATGGTATACAACAATTTTTTTGCCAGAATTCATTAACAAAATTAGAAAAAACAACCAAAAACGTCGTATCATTCTTCATCATGATAATGCAAGCTCCCACACAGCACGTCAAACAATTGATTATTTGAAGGAAAAATGAATTAAGGCCCGTATTCACATGATTTATCCCGTAAAGACTTTTTTTTTCCCCAATGTCTTTTCTTCTGAATCAATGGTAAAAATGAATTTAAAAGATCCCTAATTTTACATTTAAAAACTATACCTATAAAGACTGTATGATTGACAGTCTCCAATAGAAAAGAGTGAATAAATATTATTGTATATTAGCTCTCATCAATCTCTTAAAAACTTCTTAAATTCTTCTTTTCCAGAAACACCAAGATCAGGTTCTACAAATTATGAAACGCCAAGAATGAAGAAGACTCCAAGAAGATTTCCTGACATTGAACTGAAAGTCGAGAAACAAGATAAGTGATGAAAACAGAATTGCGAATGGCGAAGAAGATCTCAGAAAGCATAAGATAGAACATCTGTAAACCAGTGGTCCTTATAAAAGATCGATAAGAAATCCTGCGATAATTTATAGACAGGATATTTGGAAAAATTAACAAATGAAGATGGAGAATTTTTGTGAGTTAAAAGACTCGAATGATAGTGTCCAAGAAGAAAGATAAGGGTAAGAGAGATGGACAGTGATAGTAAGCGTGAGTGAGAGAGAAACAGATTGGTAGAGAACATTTTTCATTATCTTACTCTGACATTATACATTAATAATTCACCGTTGCTTATATATAAAAATGCAAAAACAAAATTAACTTATCCATTGAAAAAGAATATTTTCGCAACGCAATAAGCATAAATGAGTTTTAAATATTCGCAAACCATTTTATCTTTCATATTAAAACAAGCATCCAACATATTAAATTTTCCATGCCATATTTAATATAAAAGACATTTTGAAAATTGAACTTGTTATTTTTAGATCATCATATTTAAACGGACGTGACTTTATTACATAAATAAAAAAAAATACTTGACAACTTGTCTCCAATATCTGTGGGCGTAAAAGTGTGCTGTGGCTACTCTCACAGGGCTTCTAAAAAGTTTTCAATTATTTACGATTTCCGGTTACAAAGTTTTCGACAACTTTCGGGTTAAAGCTGGTGACATTGGTTACGGTTTGGTTAGTTATGTTGTTGGTTAAGTTGGTAGTTTGTCGGTACATTTCCATATTGGTTTGGGTGAAAATTATTTTTCAACCTTTGTTTTTCAAACCTTTTAAAATATCGAAGTTATTCATTGCTGTTTAAAATATTTAGATTATTATACAGAGTAGATAAAAGATTTCTTTAAGCTATAATTTTTTTAGGTTTTGCAGATGGCATGTTACAGTTGCATACAATTCAATCCATTATTTCAAAAAGAAAAAAATTTATTATCCAAAAAATTAATACTTTCAGCAGGTGGCGCAATCAGGGGGTCCGGGGTAGACCCCCAAATTGCTTTTGTCCCCCCTCCCTCAGAAATGCTTGGAGAAAATTGATAAGGCGTATAAGGGCCTTTTATTGCTTGTTATCACTTGTGTTTTAGAGGCAACGACCTTTTCTTTTTTAGGTCAACACTTGTATTTTAGAAGAGAGGTTCTTTTTTTTAAGTCTGCACTTGTATTTGAGAAGTAAGAGGATCTATGTTTTAGTTCAGGTCATCACTTGTAAAGTAAACATCAAACAAAAGTAAAATGTAACATATGAACAAACATAGTGCTTATAAAATGCTGGTAAAGTACTTCGTATAGGAAGAGTGCGAAATACAAATGTGAAGTATATTATAAATACTGGCGTTGCACAAACTTTTAGTGCCTGCAATTTACCAACAGATGAATCAGTTTGCCGGCATTCGGTCGATGGTTGAATGTTTGCTGGGTACGTATAACCCCCCATAGATTATGAGAGTGTAAAAAAAAACTAACAATCTTAAATAAAATTAGTAACAAGCTATGCATCAAAATTTGTACCTTATGTTTATCAGAACAGGATATTTTTAGTTGCAGATTTTTTTATTTTGTCACCGTACTGAATAACACTCTCCACTTGAGTTCAACCACTTATTATCTGGCTGATGTTGAATGCATGAAACTGGCTTATTGACGACCTTAACTTGACTAACTGTTCTTAAAGACTAGCCGAGCATCGCTGTCTAAATACTGTTGAACCTCCGGCTTCAGGTCGTTCGTCTTATAAGCGCACCCTAAAACGTTCCATAAATTTTTAGGACCTTCGAGCAACTCAGTGTTCATGGTTCGCTGTCCGCATCAAGGCTACTGTATTCTTTGGTAGGGTCGTATTCGTAACAATGCAATACTTTCTACGTGCTGATTAGAAGAGCGACTGAAATAGAACAATAATTTTTCTTAACATTTGGATGTTGATAGCTTAATTTTGATGTCGTAGATTGAACCATACCACTTTTCTAACGGTCGCCGGGAAAGTAAATCCTCCACAATTATACAACTGCGATCTAATCTAACACCCCTAAAGCAATCTATATAAAAGATATTAAAACTCCCAGTTTACTGTTTTATTTTTGTTATCCATATCCCAAAATCTGCAACGCAAGTATTTTTATGTTGAACGCAAATTCAATGTCGATCGAGCCAATAATAGTATTACTTCCGGGCAATCATGACCCTCGCTGTATCTATTCAGGAGCGGAAAAAATAACTGTGTCCTTGAACCTTGGCCGTCAAAAGAAATTTCTTAAGTTAGTCATCAATTTCCCTTTGACGATGCGTATGCGAAAATATATTTGACAATCCTGAACAAAACACCCTCGGAAAAACTCACTATGTACGCTTTTAGAAAAAAGTTTTCATTCAACAGTGGTGGTGCGTGAAGATTTTCTTTATGGATACAAGGATATTTTATTGAATATCGCGTTAAAGATAAGGTCATCAATTTTATGTATAAAAATTGTACGATCGAAGTGACCGTAATGTGATAGTGAAATATACGGGGCTATCTTGAAATTCTCTATACAGAATATTGATGGAATCGTAAGAAAAATCTATATTGGTTTTTATTTCGTAAGTATAAACAAGAAACCATTATAAAGTCACTTATTATTATTATTATTATTTATTACAATATAAAGAACAGAAACTAAAGCTTGTTATACTCAAGAGTACAACATAATTCAAATATATTAGTACATACTTAAAATTATTGTAGCGGACATTCATTTAACATAGAGTTTACAAATTCAATAAAGGGGATATTCGTGACTTGAAGGAGTTGCTAGACTGCTGACACGGCGCTTTCGGGCAAAGCGT
This sequence comes from Liopterus haemorrhoidalis, assembly GCA_963971575.1. Taxonomy (NCBI): domain Eukaryota; kingdom Metazoa; phylum Arthropoda; class Insecta; order Coleoptera; family Dytiscidae; genus Liopterus; species Liopterus haemorrhoidalis. The sequence goes on along the minus strand of OZ020611.1, from coordinate 34,714,060 downwards.
TCCATGGATTAAACACTCGATTGGTAAGAAAATTCTGTAGTTGCTTTCTGTACTTTTTGTGGCAAAGCTTGAGAGAGAAGCCCCTGAGACGTTGGTCGGCGTTGATTCCATCTGACAGAGGCCACATGACCGTAAATAAATTTCCAATTGTTGTTCTGTACATCTGAATGACGTCACCCCCGAACTCTGTGGGCTACAAGAGAAGGCAGATTTTGCCTCTCAAGCCACTATTAGTATGAGGGAACTTTGAGACATCTTGCAAGACGAGAGGTTCGTCTCTAGACTGTTTCCAGTAATAGAATGTCGCGTTGAAAGTACGGGAACCAGACTACGAAAGCAAACTTAAGGAGATATAATAATGAAGATATGTGTCTTTCTCTGCCTGCCATCGGTCCGTATATTTGCATGCTTGATACTGTGACCAAAGGGCTAGACCTAGAGATTTGGTATTCAGGAATAGTTCTTTGACCCGCATTTTTTCCTATATGAGAGTTAAAGAAACAGGTCTAGTCGTTTGGACACATTTATATCGAAAAGACAGACTCAAGAGTGACAATGTCAAGGTTTCTAGTTTTACCTACGAAATCCTATAAATTATCTTCTTCTTCTTATTCTTTCGACACTGTCAATCGGGTTAACTTTTGGCTTCACTCACATATGTCCTTCTTCTTGATTGTCAGGTCTTTAAATGTGTCCTGTATATCAATTCTTCTCAGATCTTCGGTTAGCTGCTCTTTCCACCTCTTGCGAGGTCTTCCCACTGGTCGACGAGTATTCAATCTTCCCTCTCATATCTTCATAACTATTCTATTTACCCTCATCCTTACCACCTGTCCTATCCACTGTAATGATCTTACACGGTGAAAAATTGAATCTTTTAGTACAGGAGCTAGCTTTTTTACTAATAACTGGGTCAAAACTGGTTGTTTACATCTTAGATACCATGACAAAATCTAAAACGTTTCGCCCGGTGGGTTGTAATAAAGGCAAAACGCGAGGTTATGATAACTAGCGAAAGTAATTTGTAAATACACAATTCGCAACCTTTCGTGTAAGTAAAGCAAACAAAAGCAAACTAAATAAAGCTTTATTATATGCTACTAATACTTCTTCTGGAATTGCCTCGATTACCTCAGCATCGTTTAATTTATTCTCTATCTATGATATTTAGTTTCGGATTATTTTATAGACAAATGAATGCATGATAACCAACGCTTTCTTGTCGCCAAACGTCACCAATAATTTTCATAATCATTTCAGAGTATATTTGGAATACAACATTCCAGTAGTGCATTTTGAACCAGTCGTGCGTATAACATTGTATGTACCTTAGACCGAAAAAAATTTACACCCTTGTACGAATAAAGGTTTACAGCATACAGTTACACTTGAAATTCCGTACGATGGTATAAACTTTCTTATTTAGTCCTTTACACGCAATTAACTATTACGCCGCATTCATTGGCTTCAACAGAATTATTTGGCGGACCAAATTTCTTTTTACAATTTCAATCCTAGGCTCTGCTTACGGTTTTATACCATTTTTACACTGGATCAATGACTTAAAAATGCGTATGGTTCTATCAAAGAGATTATCAAAATAATGCGATGTCATTGGTACGGAGATCGAGAAAGAAAATCGCTCCGTTTCAACATCTCTTTCTACCATCATGGTGGGAGGGTTCCATATTAAAAACACACATATTCTGATGTGAATATATTCACATTTAACAAATAAAGATAAAAACTACGGACGTTTGTTGGTACTAGTAGTTCAAATACGTTATTGATAGTTTACATTAGGGTGACCATTCGTCCCGAATTTCGCGGGACGTCCCGCATTTAGATATGGTGTCCCCAGGGCCGAATTTTGCTCTGTAATTATATTTGGGACGTGAAGCCTTTTTTTTGCTCTTTACTTATATTTGGGAGGTTAGTACCTTTTTTTTGTTTGCTCTTCACTTATATTTCGGAAGTGACGATCTTTTTTTTGCTCCGTCCCGCATTGCCGTCTCCAAGAAAATGGTCACCCTAGTTTACATAGAATAGTGTGAAATAAAGATAGTTGTTTATCGGTTCTCAATCGTTCGATTGGCCATCTGAATTGTAGTAAATTGGAGTATTCAGAGTAAATAGGTAAGAAACGTTAAGCAGCAGCGGTAATGTGCTGGCTATGCTAGATAAGGAAAGTTAACATAATATTTTCTTATTGGTGGGCCACCGTTTACCGACATCTGCTTTAGTACTTAAAGATATAATTAAAATTACAGATTATACGAGATACTGGTAGGGACACATTGTCCCCATAAAAAACAGACAAAGCTGTTTTGGTGTACTAAATTCTCGAAATATTTCAGAAGGCTGGATGCTGAAGGATGATAACTTTAGCAGACCTACCAACTGGAGGACAAGTGAGCTTGTGTGACAATGAGTATTTACACCAATGCTGAATACATTACTTCTATGATGTTAGTAAAAAAGTTGTTTCACTTTAACCTAAAAAGATCAACATTTGTTGTACGCCACTGTGCCAATTTCTATTCGCGTTATTCTTGCTAAGTGAATTTTTTATTATCCGCGAAAAAACTGGCTAGTATAATGACGCAAGTGATTGAGAAGTCTTTTTTGTAAGGGTTTTTTGTTTGAGGGGACAATGGTTGTCTCTTTGATAATGGTAGGGTGGAAGAATTTAAATGAAGTGAATTTGAATAAATTGAATGAAATAAATAACACCATTGAAGTGAAATCGGTTGTGAAAATTTTAAATTCCGGATTTGTCAACAAACATTATACTTTCTTTCACAGTTTTATACTATATCTCTTTTATTTTAGGGCATCTTCCGTTTTATTTCAGATTTTTTAATGTTTTAATTTATGATCTGAGGATTTTTTTGTCAGATTATTCTTTATATTTTTTGTTTGTGCGTAAATAATTATTTACAAAAATAGATTAATTAATGTCATAGCGTTTAGTATTCGTCTGTCAATACTGCTATCAAAAGAACTTTGATTGTAATCTATTAAGCAACTAGGCATCAATTTTTTGTCACCAATCATTTGATGTTGAAAATTATGGGTTCTATTTGGCTAAGAACCTTTTTTTAAACCACAGAACAGAACTAAATGTCCCAATTACGCTGTGGTTCACAAACATCCATGTCCTGACCAAGATTCAAACCCGGGCCCTTTGGTAGGAGCGCTACCAAAGCCTTTAAAATACATAGTCTCTCTGGACACCGAAAGATTTTAATTCATTCTCAGCAGTTTCTAAATTAGAGATGTTTTGAAAATTATAACTGATCATTAGATCAATATTTCTTTGCTTTTCCACTTTAGTGAGAATATTAAAAAATCGCTGTATAGAGAAGCTACATGCAGAGTTATACCTAAGGTTAAGCTAGGCGACCCTACAAATATTGCTAATGGGGTAAAGCAAGGCTGTTTTTAGCTCCTTTTCTCTTCAATTTACTGCTGGCCTGGATCTTACGCAAGGCTTTCACGAGAACAAAGAAAGCCTAATGAAACCTCCAGCACCAACTTGACACACACAATTATGTGTATGGCATATGCTTGTTATCAGCGCCAGCGTTACATATAGGCGGAGCAGGCTCTCGCCTATACCGGCAAATTTAAAGGAACAGCCGAAAGCGTTACTCATATTGTTACTACTTCATATTATATATCCTTGCGGCGACATAAACAATCTTGCCTGTGGTGGCAAAAAATCTAGCGCCGGCGCTACTTGTTATCATATTAGAAAACAGATATGCAAACGAATGTAGACCGAATAGTTGCAAAGCCGACTGTGTGAATAGTGGTTCACACAGTTAGCTAGTTTAGTAATGTTAACACAAAATTCATGAGTATAAGTACTTCAATTATGTATGTACATACTTTATGTTAATGAGGAATTTGAAAATGTGGGAACACTGGACTTAACGATATTCAAAATATAACAAATAGGACGCAGCATGGGTATGCTCAAGAAAATATAGAGCTCCTCGCGCCACAGTAAACTCATGTTTAAACACACATGACTTGTGTTTTTCTCAATAGCTGTGAGACATTAAAAACAACCAATGAAATTACGAAAAAGCTCCAAGTAACGGGTGTTTTTTTTAGAGGTATAGAACTTTAAATTGCAATAAAACAACGATGGATTATTCGATTGACATGATTTTTTTTTTATTCGAAAGATAATCTTGTGGCATTACATTAAATCATACCAACAAGACGGCGCAACATGTCACACAGCTCGTGCCACAATCGATTTATTGAAAGACACGTTTGGTGACCGCCTAATTTCACGTTTTGGACCTGTGAATTGGCCTCCAAGATCTTGTGATTTAACACCGCTGGACTACTTTCTGTGGAGCTATGTAAAGTCATTGGTCTATGCGGATAAGCCACAAACGTTTGACCATTTGGAAGACAACATTCGCCGTGTTATTGCCGATATACGGCCACAAATGTTGGAAAAAGTCATCGAAAATTGGACGTCCAGATTGGACTACATCCAAGCCAGCCGTGGCGGTCATATGCCAGAAATCACATTTAAAATGTAATGCCACAAGATTATCTTTCGAATAAAAAAAAATTCATGTCAATCGAATAATCCATCGTTGTTTTATTGCAATTTAAAGTTCTATACCTCTAAAAAAAACACCCATTATTTGTGAATAACTGTCTTCGCAGAATAATTGAATTAGAAAGCAAGATAAAGTTAGAAACATCTTGGAAATCTTTGGAACCCCAAACAGGTCAAATGGAGATTTGCAAAAAAATTAGAACAGGAACGTAGATTGACCACAGATTGAAACTGGATTGACCATTTTTTGTGTAAGGAGCAATTTGATATTACAAGGATGGTTCTGGAGTGAAATCCGCAGGTAAAACATAAAAGAGGCCCCTTATTATTTGGTGTAGAATAACATTCGGTAAATCTTGGCGCCAAATTAAGACCTTCTCGTATTACAGATTGAGATAGAGAAACTTTGTTCAAGCCCTATACTCCAGCCAGGGGATTCATGAATCTATATATTTATAGTTGGGGTATTAGTATATATTTCGGTAACTATTTACCGAAAATTGCGAAACGCCGATAAGATACTAGTAAAAGGAAAAGAAAAAATAATGTGTATTGAGAATTTTCATTGTATTTTTCGAAAAACTATTCTGATCAAAAATTCCTGTTGAAATATTCCTGTTTCCATAATTGTACATTGACAATGTTTTCTGATTTTTAGGGTAATAGGGTGGGAGACAAAACTATTGTTTGGTGTAAATCCCATAAAAAAATTGTCTGCCTATCCAGGCATTCAGAGGTTCTATTTGATACCCCCAAACAATTTTTTTTTTTAATATTTATTTTTTCATTAAATACATATTTGTTTATATTTTCGCCGCGATGTGTTTTCTTAACTCTCTTAAGTTTTCCTATATGTGAGACAAAGAGTTGTACAAGCGTGCATAATTTCAACTTTCTATGTTCAGCCGATTGGCTACAATTTCTAACGAATAGACAGACTGACACATGAGTCAAAATCCTAAAAAGAATAATTTCTTATAGCCTAAACTTTAAATTAATGAAGTTGTAAGCAATAATCGTATTTATATGAAAAATGTTTATTTTCTTCATAAAAAGTTTTTATAAGAAGGCATATTATGCTTCAGGAATTATATAACTTTTACTTCCGGATTTCTTTTATGAAAAATGAAACTAATTCAAATTTTTTTGGAGATAGTTGCTATCACAATACCTGAAAAGTTTCATAATAAATTTATTCCTACAACTTCTAACAAATATGTAAAGTTGAAAACTTTTTTATTAGAGGTGAACTTCCGATATTATAGCAAATTTATTCAAATAATCTAGCTCAGTCTGAAGAATATTGAAAGCACCATAAGCTGAGGAAAGTGGAAATTGAACTTAATTAGATATTTAGTTTGTGTAAGCTATTAAGATCGTTGCTATTAGTATTTACTTTTCTATTTGGAGCACAAAAGATTAGCTCAAATCTTTCATTGAAAATTTGGATACAATATGAGGAAGTCAGTTTGGACTTGCTTCGTGGCAACGATCTTCCTAGAACCCCCTAGTCCAGTTTCAGCCTAATAGACCCTTGTTGCCACAGTCCCCGGAAACTGCTCGCTTTCAATGCTCTGTCGGGGACACTCCTTCCCCTCCTTACATGTCATAATCTTCATTTATAAGAGATAAACTATTGTCAAAAACGAGCTTAAACAAAATGCTCGATAAACACAAAGCAGATGTTCGATTATATAATGTAGAACTATTATAGCTCAGCAAGAAACGAAGAGAACTTCAAAAAAATGGAAGCAGATCATCACGAAAATTATCTACCAGCCGAATTCGTCTATGGTTTCACCATCATTAATTCTCCAAACATTTCTTTCTTGGTCTAGCATTAGACTATTTGATAAATGATCTACCTCTACTCCTTACTAGAGTGACGTGGTGTTTATTCAATTTTTCTTGTCAACCTAGAACAGTCAGTATCTAGCCTATTCCCATTTCAAATTTTCCAATATTTCTATTATATGACATATCTATTGTTATAATCTGTTTATTTACTGATCCAAAAATATGTTTTGCGATTCAAAAGATGAATACTTAACTTTGATGTGAAAAATTATATATTAAATGTGAATTTTTATATATTTCAGGATTTCATTTAGAGGTATTTGGTAAATGACAATAGATACCAGGATATACGGAAGAGTGCTGTAAGCGAGAATATAGGAAAATCTTCAGATAGTAGAAGGCCAAAATGGATATAGAGCAGAAAGTTCTTGTGTAGACGGTATATTTGAGCTTAGTCAACTAACAGAAAAAAGAATGGCGAGAAATAAATGGACCCATCGCATCTTTTTAGATATGCATAAGGCTTATGATCCAGTCCCATTAAGTAAGCTGTAAGTTAGTATGGAAAACATAGTGAGACTTACGTAAATCCTATTCGCAACCTTTTGCAAGATATTCCTGCTGCGTAAAACTAGGAAACAAACTATCTTCAAAGTTTCCAGTGAGCAAAAGATTCAGATAAGGCTGCACTATAGCTTCCACTCTTTTCAAAATACATATTGAGGAGGACCTGAAAGCCTGGAGACGCAGTAATGGGAATAGATATTGGAGGTAATCCACTTAATACCATGTTATTCCCAGACGATCAGGTCCTTATAGTGGAAGACAAAGATAACTCCAGTTATATGGCGAGGAAGCTAAGACAGAAATATAAAAATGGGGTTTAGAAACAAACTCGCAGAAGACTGAGTATATTGTTGTCGGTGAGGAGGCAAGAGATCTTAAATTATGATAGATAATGACAACTGCCAATCTTTCAAATATCTAGACGGAACCCTATCACGCAAAAGGAAGAGCGAGGATGCATAAATAATAAAACAGGGCAAGGAAAGCGTATCATCAGGCAGTTAAGCCCAGTGTTGTGGAACGACAATATAATCAAAAAAACGACATCGGTTATCTACAAAACTATTTTCGAAAGCATCTGTACCTACGTAGTTACAGATGCCTACTACGTACTACGTTCTACTACATACCTACTACGTAGGTTTATGAACCGTACGGTTCATAAACATGGGGGCTCACAAAAATAAATAAATCTCGATTTAGCGCCGTAGAAATGATACCATAAGAGCAATTATAAACGTTGAAAACACTATCATAGAGACGGCAGAGAACAAATGTCTCTTATGGCATGGACACCTACAACATATGCAAGATGACCAATGGCCCAAGAAGATATGGAAGTGGATTCTTGCGCGCATAAGAAGACCAGGACGACCTACAGTTGTCACAGGAAAGTAAGTAAATATTCAAAATTTTGCCACCTCAGTTGAGAAAATAGAACAAAGTATTCATGTCAAAATTATAAAAACGTATGTCAAAATTAAAACATATAAACTCTATTTGCCGGTTTCTGAAAGCTTAGCCGAGTTTAATCTTTTGGTTAAACTTGGTTACAATATAACAACCCCATAAGTAACCATAGCAACAATTTTCTAACTATTTGGTTATAGTTAACTAAGCTTTCAGAAACCAGCCCTATTTCGTTGCCAATCTCAAACTCAGTTTGTGTTTTATTTAAAACTCTTACAAAACGACGATTTAAGAATAAGCTTTTCCTTCTTTATATTCACTCGTCGATAACCAACTACGTTATATCTATTAATAAATAGATATAACGTAGATATAAAAATAAGAGAATTTTAATTCTTAAAACAATTCATTAAATTCTTTTCTCATGTTCTTAATCTGATACAAAAATGTGATTATTCCACATCATATAAACCACCAAAAAAATCTGAACAAAAAACACAAGATCAGCAATAAAAAGTAATGATTTGAAACAAACGGCTGAATTTTTTCATAAAATTGTCAAGCGTAGTCTGTAATGTACAAAGAGATGTGCTTAGAGACGATAAATAGTGTTGATATGTGTTGAAGCCGGCATGATGAGACATTCAGATCTCCGGGATAATGTTATGCGGGCAGACCAACTCGCGGAAGTTGGCGATATTGCCGAAAATAGAGAAAGAAGAGAACATTTTTAACGTGTACACGCGCTGTTGAATGTTGATAATACACGAAGGTTGTTAATGCGTCATTAGTTGTGCTAAGGTTGTATTTTTTCCTAATGTTTTATTTTTTGTACACGAAACGTAGTCATAAAGTTTTATATGTATCATAATTTTGGTTAATGTCATATGTTATCTGAATTTAAATGTGGTTTTCTATTTTTATTTAAATTTAGATTAGTAGATGAAAGAAATCGGAGAGAAGTAGACGCAGAGTTCATATTTACTGTGCTTAACAACATATATTATAGAAGTTTAACGCAGTGTTTCTCAACCGCCGAGCTGCGGAAATATCTAACTGATCCGCGAAAGATGATCCTTTAAAAACTTGCAGTTTATTCAAAATTAACTCGGCGCATTGCTAATTTTGTTATTTGTAGAGCTACGATTACGTTTACGAACTAGGGTTGTAAATCGAAGGCAAAACATCGATGTTTAACATCGATGTTAACATCGGCGCCTTACTATCGATGTTGAAAAAACATCGAAGGAAAAACATCGATGTTTTATTAATATTAAAAAAAGCTATTTATTTATATTTTATAGGTTTTAATAATGTAAAGATAAAATACGAAAAAAGTAACACATAATACACAAAAAGCATTTATTAGATTTTGAAATAGAAATATTCCTTTTTAATAGTAATTAATTTCACATTAATATTATTATAACCAATTAATAATCTTAATTTGTACCTACAGTCTATTCCATACAATTTAGCGGAACTAACCGCAATTTTCATTTTTGTAATTTGTCATTAGATATTTTTTTATATATTAACGTTGACTTTTCCTGAACAAAATTATTAAAAGCTTCAATCAATCGGTAAAAGTAACTAGAATTGAAAATCTAGTTCCGCCTAAACCAAAGGAACAGACCTTACTATTTTTATATTTCTAAAATGAAATATTAGATTTTATTACAATACTAATATAGTAATCTTAATGTTAATTTTATATTATTTAACATAAAAATAACACTGTCATACACAATTATTTTTATACTTTTTTAAGTTGAAATAAAGTCTGTTCCTTTGGTTTAGGCGGAACTAGATTTTCAATTCTAGTTACTTTTACCGATTAATTGAAGCTTTTGATCATTTTGTTCAGGAAAAGCCAACTTCAATATATAAAAAAATAGCTAATGACAGCTTACTAAAATTCAGGGATTGGAGGAATAACAACTGGGAAAGTGTCAACAAGACTCAAAAAGAAAAAGTGTGTTGGCGTCGTTGGTCGTTCGCATTGGTTGCAAAAATTAGAAGTTTCTTCTTATTTTTTCGTATTCTGCTAACTGCTAAGAATAATAAGAAGTAACACTATTAGTATTGTTATATCACAATAGATGGCGCTTATATTTTGTGTACTAATTTTAATAAAAATTAAATTTTTAAGATTCCAGCGCCTCTAGCGGTAGTTTCTGAATTTCAAAGTTTAAACATCGACATCGGTAGTAGACATCGATGTTTTATCGATACTATCGCCAGCTGACCATCGATGGTAAAAACATCGATGTTTTTAAAACAAACATCGATGTTTTTTTCCCATCCCTATTACGAACAAACTGTAGTTCTAGGCACAAGTTACGGCGTTGGCTGCAACCAGAAGTATAGGCAAATGGTCATAAGAGAGACTCTCTCTGGCGGAATTATGTTGAACTAATATAACCAAATAGATACTTTGTTATTGTTCTGACGCACTTGTTACATTTGTTTGAATTTTTAGATTTTGTATCTGTTTGGCATAAGTGTGAAATTTATTAAGAAAACACAAATCAAGACAAAAACATTAATAAATTCTTTCTAAATGTCAGATTGCAACGTATTGGTCCTATGTCAAAAAGTTGTTACTGTCCCCAGCAAACATTCAACTAACGGCCGAATGCCGGCAAACTGTTTTTATGCTGGTAAATTACTGGCACCAAAAGTAAGTGCAACGCCAGTATTAATAATGTACTTCACATTTGTATTTCGCATTCCGCCTATACGAAGTACTTTACCAGCATTTTATAAGCACTCTTCTTCACTCATACTTTTTACTTAAAACCATCAGAAATAAATCTTGCAACTAATGCGATTATTTTGCACTTTACCGTTGCTGGGCCGGCAACTGATACATCAATGGGCCAATAACGGCCACGGGGACACCGGGGTACTAGCCCATTACTTTCAATGTCGGGGAGTATGTGCTTTACCAGTACTGGCCCGTATAAAAATGTTTGCTGGGTCTATTTGATTAGTTTCGCTTTTGCTACTTTGGCGCTGCAATCTTAAAAGGGGTTACTTTTAAATGAGATTTGGTTCCGAGAAAGAAAATCATTATTACGATGGACTTACATTTTTAACTATATATATGTTTATAAATAAAATCTTATAAAATATAGAAATATTACATTTTATGATTTAATATGTACTCTTTTAAGGGCCAAGAATTCCAGTTCCTAATAAACTAGCTTATAGTTATTAGACACATAATTTATTTAAGAAGTTTTAGGCTATTCCAAACCTTTAGGCGGAACTAGGAATTTTTTAAATTTGTCATAAGCTTAGTTTTTCCTGATCGAAGATGGCTTTTGCTAAATAAAATTATCAAAAACCTCATTTAACCGATAAAAATTACTAGTTGTCAAAATCTACTTCCGCCTAAACCAAAGACACTATAATAAATTTATGGGTGATTTCCAAGTTATAAAATCCTTTTCATAGTTTATTAGTAATGTAATATTTTGTTTTTGTATTGATATTTATTATGAAGATAGTAACTCGGTGCGAGAGGGATAGAGCTATAAGTAAATTTGTAGAGCCAGAGTGAGATAAAATTTTGAAATTAAATATTTTGACTTAACATTCAATGATGTTATGTATATTTTTTGAGCTACTTTTAAAATGGCAATTAAACGGCTTTCAACAAATTTTACCACAGATATTACCGCAATAATTAATAATATAAAAGTGTTTGAAAATAAGAGGACAGCAATGTTTTGCTATTTTTATTTAATAAACTTTCCTTAACCAATATGAATTAAACTAATCAGCAATTTTCAGCCACACATTTTTTTTACTCTGCCAATAACTGCGTCTGTCTTTTTATTTTCTAATTTTTATATGAATGCTAATACCGTGCGATCAAAATTTCTTCTCAGTTATATAACAGTAAACAGTGAGTTTAAAAATATCAAAACTGTATTCTAATCCACAGCTGAAAATCCCAATTTAACAAAGAACCAATCAGATTACTTCATTCTTCCGAACTTACCCCAGAAACAACGAAAATATGTGTTCCTAACTTAATACCTGTTGTTAACTCTTTGGCGTGTAGAGAAAAATAGTGTTCATTTAATAATCAATTCGTATAAAGTAATAAAAATAGAATGTACGCCTATGTGTAAATGTCCTTGGAACTAAATGTTTCTGTCAACTATTGCATAACGGACAAGATTTCTTGATCGCTCTGTACTTAATGTTAATAACTGCTTGTAATGTGTTGTAATCATATTCAAAGAAATATGTAATAATAAAAGATAATGTTTATTAAAAAAAAAAAAATAATAATAATAATATAAAATTAAACGTCTGTATTGTTTATTTAATTTTGGAACAAGCAGCAGCAGCTCGCACGCATCATTAATTTACATTATTGAGAATTTTTTCAGATTTTTAGATCAACCCCTCTAAGGAATAGGGTGGGGGACAATAGTTTTTTTGACACATTTTTGGCGAGAATCCCATAAAAAAATATAAAAAAGTGAGGGACAGCGTTAGTAACTTGTAGAATCCTCCTGCAATATTGATTTTATTAAATTGGGATAAATTTTTTGAGATAGTATCAAAAATAAAATAGTAAAAAAACATACAGGTAATTAATTTCAAATATTTTTAAAAATAATTTTAAGAATAACTCGGTATTCTGATGCTCTATTGCATGGGTCGACAACCTTTTTTAAGTAGCGGGATAGAGTTTTTTTTTTTAAATTTTTACGTCGGGGGTCGCATTTAGTAACAATTTTGTTTGGTGGGCTATACTTCGTTTTTAATTTCCATTTTATACTCTCTTAAATTCTCGTTTATATCGGTTTACACGTATTTACTTCGGCGCAAATACGCCCTGTATAAGAAACTTAAAACAGCGCGACAGTAATGTGTTGGTAACGCTGGATAAGAAAAGTAAATATTATATTATCTTATTGGTGAGCCGCATAAAATAGTTTAGCGGGCCGCATTCATCCTACGGGTCGCCGATTGCTCTATTTTCTTGATGTTTACCCCATCATCCTTACGTAAAAAATAGTTAATCCATTTAATAGTAACCGTAATCCCTCCGAGTATACTTTGAAGAGTAGTGGCAACAAGACACAGCCATGCTGAACCCCTCGTCTTATTCTAACTTCATATTTAAAATAAACAGAATTAAAAAGATATAAATGTTTGAACCACTATCTGACTTATGGTCGACGCTTTAAAATCCGCGAATTTAATACAGATTCTACTATAATGCTACTATTGTAAATAATTGACATAAATGTTATGAATCAAGAAGTATTAACTATGCTTTCCCATTAGCATTGAATTTTATTAGCCTTAAAGCCGCATTTATCCAAAATCTTCCTTACAGGTGGGCATAATGTTTAACATATTTATTTTCCACATTTTCAACAACATAATACTATAAGTACTTTACCTAATAATATGACGTAATAATGAAATTAACATTTAAAATACCTGCCATTATGCTTGTGATAAAACTGTAGTAAATCGTGCGTTAACCTGTTTCTTGTGCGACGTCGAAGCCTGACGTCAGCCGGAAGTTGTATAAGGGGTGGGATATATGTCTCAGGATGTTGATACGGTTATACGTGGCGCCGAAAACTCTCTAAGTCTGTCCACGAATACGCACACACATAGAAACGCACTAGACGCACAATACATGTAGAAGATTCACACACAAACACACACATGTATGTAAACACTCAGTGGAGTGACGTGATTCTTTGGTGAAGGGATGCAGTGAAAACAAAAGCATGACCGCAAAAAATTTCTCACAAATGTCAAGGGTCGACTGTACTGCAGTTTTTTAGGGTTTTGTAGGTATGACCAAAAAACCCTTATACCGTCATTTTGTCGTCTGTCTGTGTGTCTGTCTGTCTGTCTGTCTGTCTGTTTGGTAAAAATTGTAGCCAAACGGTTAAACCTAGAGAGTTGAAATTTAGCATGCTTATACAACGCTTTGACCGGCACATAGGAAAAATACTAAAACATCTAAAAAACATATCCCCCTAAAAATATAAACAACATGTGTTCATCGAAAACAAAAATATTTTTTTAAAATTCTGTGTAGGGTATCAAATGAAAGCCCTTAGTACGTGGATTAACGATCAAATTTTTATTTTTGCAAAATAAATTATTTTGATGCGATTTTTTCCAAAATTGTACAAAAAAAATTTTGTCCCACACCTGTAGATGGTTTAAACTAAAAATCTGAAAAAATTCTAAGTAATGTACATTGGTGTGAACCGGAATAGTACAACAGGGATTTTTGATCAGATTATGTTTTCGGAAAATAACGCATTTTTTGTGTTTTTAACTAAAATATGTTAAATATTTAATTCGCTATGTAACACACAAGACCAATAGCTCTAATAGCGTAGTTGGTTTTGTCGTGGGCTTTGTGATTTGCAAACTAAAGTTCGAATCCTGTTAATTTTATTTTTTCTGTTTTTTTTTGCATTTTTATTTTGTTTAAATTATTTTATCAAAATTCTAGTTATATTTTGGTAAATGTTGCATTTAATTTTTAAAAGAGTAAATTAAAGCGTAAAAAAAAGCGTAAACCAGTGGGAAGTGTTGAAATTATAATTTAATTTTGTTTGACGAAATCAGAGGGCGGAGCTTATGATTTAAGCAACCAATGGAAGCCATAGGCGCAATTTTCAAAAGCTTCATGAACCTTGCTATATAAATAAAAATACTGCACATATTTAGAAACTTAAATAATGGTATTAGGCATTCGAATTAAAATTCATAAAAAAATATTTTGACATAAAATTTGTTTTGGCAACCCAAATAATCATCATTCAGTTACTAAATACCTGCAAAACCCAGAAATGTGTGAAAATTCACACTTCACATCAATTTTTTAATGACAGTTTCTTAGGCTTTTATGGTTCAGGTTAAGGTCTACGTCTGTCAATAAGTAAATTTTTATTTGCAAAATTTAAAGTAACAAAAGAAGTTTTTGTTAATTCATAAATTACGTCTGTATTTATCTGTTAATCGGTTTATAAATCGGTTAACACCGCCAGATATCGGCTCTAAGACATTCGAAAAAAATTATAGAGATTTTAATGTGTTCATTTCATTTAAAAAAATTTATAATTCAGATAACAGAAAAATAGAAGAAGATCCCAGCACATGCGAAAAGTGCCATGTTAGGCTACCAGTGGAACATATCCTAATCACATGTCTAAAATACGATCAGCAAAGACAGAAAAACCAGATCCCACCAACTCTTAAAAAAGCACTCTCACCGGACAAAAAAACCAAAGATTCCACCATTAGCTTCCTGAAAAACATCAACATGTATAGCAAAATATAAGCAAAATACCATAAATATACTAGACCTGTGTAAGGAACAATGTAAGATGTAACCTTATAAGTAACAATGTGTAATCTGAGTACTCTGGTGCTAATAACCTAGATGTTACTGCACCAAAATAATAAATAAGAAACAAAAAATAAAATACATAAATTACAAAACGTAACTTGAAATTTTTTAAATACTTTTTTTAGTTCAAAATGACTTTTATTCAAAGTTATTGCTTTATATATTTTAATACTGAAATATCCTTGGCCAATTTTAGACTTTGGTTCCAGGAAATGCTATCAAAGCCCTTATATATACACTACTCTCTCTGAAAATGAGGTCCGAAGTATTCGGTTCGGCTCGCGAGTAGAACTAAAACTGTTGAATTCTTAGAGCCTCTGAGTCGATTATCTGGTGGCTTAGTTGATCCTGTTTTTATCTAAATTATTATATATTTTCACTTCAACTTATTCTTGTAAATATTATACAAGGTGTCTCAAAAGAAATTTTATATTTAGTGGATCGATTAAAAAAAAAGTAAGCCGTATATAGAAAAAATGTTTATTAATTATTAAAATACACTTTTTGGGGATTTATTTCTTAAAAATAATATCGTCTAAATGTAGACCCTCGCGTTCTCGGCACTCATTTAATCGGATAGTAAAATTACTTATGACGTCTCGGCAGGTGGACTCAGGGATGGCTGCCATTTCGTGACGGATATTTTCTTTCAAATGCGCCAGTGAAGTCGGTTTATTGGCGTAAACTTTAGATTTAAGATAACCCCATAGGAAAAAGTCCATAGGGGTTAAATCTGGACTGCGTGGAGGCCAATTTATGTCACCTCTCCGGGAGATCAATTTGCCTGAGAAAATTGCCTCTGACATCTTGGGGCTTTAATTCTTGCACCAATTGAATTTTGTAGGGGTGCAGCTTTAGGTCTTTGTGCATAATGCGATGTAATGATGATCTATGCACATTTAAAGCACTTGCGCGCTTCCGAATTGAAAGGTTCGGGTCGTCACGAACAGACTGATTAACATTCTCCACGTTTTCTATCGTTCTTGATGACCTAGGTCGCCCGGATTTTGATTTATCCAGCGTTGTACCAGTCTCTTCAAACTTTTTAACCCAATGTCGAATGAGAGGAATGCTTGGCGCATCATTTAAGTGGCGAAAACCTCGAATACTGCAGAATTTTCAACGCGCTATAGTCGCCGAATCACCGTTTTTGTAAAACTCTCGCACGCATAACGCGCGGTCTGGTCCCGAGAAACGCTCCATAGCGACTGAATTCCCAAGAGCCAGGCTACCGATTGACATAACCCCCGCGCCCCTCGGATACGTTGCGTTCACGCAGTAAGCTAAATAAATATAAAATTTCTTTTGAGACACCTTGTATTAGAATAAATTTTAAAATTTTATTTTAAACCATCTAACTTCTAAAGTCTAAAGTCAACACTACCAACACCACCTAAAAAGAGAAATAGTACCATTTTTAACGCCACATTTTCTTCAATAGTTTTCTTGAAGAGCTGTTCGTTGTTTAGGATTTCGAAGGTATAACCAATCAACCTTTATATCTAGAGCCGCCTCGAGCGAGTATTCAGGGTATACATTCCGCACGGGTAGGGATGGAATTTATTTTAGAATATCGATATATGCGCGATTCGATACATCGTAAGTGTGGTATCGATATTCGATATATATTGAAGTAAAAATATCGATATTTTTGATATATCGAAATAACTAACACGTAACATGTAAGATACATAAATTACATATTTTTTGGTTGGCTTGGCGGGAAAAGAAGTCGCCAAATGACAGACAATCACTTTACAGTTGGTACTCACCCAGCTACCAACCAAATTTCTAATATTATCCTTGTTAACAGCTCTCTTAATTAAATATATATATGCTGTTCACTTTTGTAAGGACAAACCAGATTTTTTGGTTACTTTTATAGTGTATTACGGTATTTAAATATCAATTAAAAATATTCCTTACACTGTAAAACCGACTTTAGATTTATTGGTTATGATCATTATTAAGAAAGTGACATTTTTTATAATTTTTTAATACCAACATGTCAATTTCAAAGGTGCAAATTACTGAAATCAAAATTTCGTCTTACAGGCTATTCCAAACGATTAGGCGGAACTAAATGGAAATTTGGTTATTTTAGGCTGTCACGAAAAGGGACCTTGCTTGGGTTATTTCATGTTTCAGGTTTGGAATGTGAAAAATTAAAATTCCAACAGTGAAACCATGGAAACGAATGACATATGTCAAATATTTTAATATATTTTTCCATATTTTGAAGACAAAAAAAAAAATAATAAATGCGAAATTTTTAATAAGAATGACAAAAAACTAAAATGTAATGAAAAGAACATTTTATAATGAAAATCAATTTAATCTAGAATTTGCAATGTGAGCATGATTTTCAAAGCCTAAACAAAATGACCAAAAGTCTGAATTAATTGATAAAAGTTACTAGATTTCAAAAACTAGTTCCGCCTAAACGTTTGGAATAGCCTATAGGTTGTTTCTACAAAAGTGAACAGCATATATTTAAATGTAAAAAATATACAAGGATACCGATATTTTGTGCGAATATCGATATTTTGCGCGATATATCGCATTTCAAATATCGATATAAAAATATCGATATATTTTTCTAAAGTATCGATATTTTCGATATATCGATATATCGTTCCCATCCCTACGCACGGGTGGCTTAATAAAAGGACGGAATTTGAAGTCGATTCTAGTAGAAACCTACTAGTAGACGGCGTTCTTATGAAAGTTTGCACATGGACGATTTTTGAGTTCATTTCTTGTAGAGGGCGGTCTTATGATTGTTTGCACCCGGGCGGCACCCGCCCACGCCGCGGCCTTGTGTATATGTCTGTCTGTCTTTATTAAAATTATTATTATTAAAGAGGGAGAGTTTGTAGTTCCGCAAGTACCGTCCAGGTTTGTCCGTAACATGTTCGGCACAGATGAGACACTCTCCTCTTACCTTCACGGGAAGGTCGAGAGAGCTTTATCCCTGCAATCGGTTGCATCCCAAACCCTGGCGATATGCGACCGATGAGCTCACACCAAATCCAGCGTCTGCACAATGAGACGCGATCCGAGCAGCTCTGTTTTTTACAATCTTCAGACCAGAGAGGTGTAGCAGAGAGGTGTAGAGGTCTGCACACCAGTTCGATGGTCTGCAGACGGGAATGATCTCGATTTCCCTCTTGAAAGCAGCTTTAAGGCCACTAATAATCCCAAA
This sequence comes from Liopterus haemorrhoidalis, assembly GCA_963971575.1. Taxonomy (NCBI): domain Eukaryota; kingdom Metazoa; phylum Arthropoda; class Insecta; order Coleoptera; family Dytiscidae; genus Liopterus; species Liopterus haemorrhoidalis. The sequence continues at coordinate 34,695,577 of OZ020611.1, read as the reverse complement.
ATCAAGACTACAAGCTTCACAAAATAACCCGGGTAAAATTTTCTTAGCTCGGTCAAGAGGTCCAGGTACTTCGTTCTATTCTCGTCCTCTTTGAGAGTGTTTTTTTTTCTCTCTCAGCTGGACAGGATAATTCCAGGGATAAAAATTTCTTTTGTCTCGAAATCCAGCAGGACGATGTCCAGTTTATTGGCTGAGAGAAACGTAAGAGCGTAAAGTAAGACTGGTATTGTGTCAATACCATATTTATATCTCAAAAAGAAGTAAAGGTGTGCAAACCTTCACCTTTAACAACTGAAGTGATCAGCTACCCAGATTATTACAAGATACCTGATCCATCGGTTGGTAAGTACTAAGAAGCAAAAGATGCAGTGCATCCCTTCCTTCCACGGACGCAACGCCACTGGAGACACCACATATATAGGCACATAGACATTTCATTACATATAGAGACGCACACACACGTTATGTGACATCGCATATATCTAAACGTAGTTTAAATTGCTTTCAGAGAGAATTATTCACAAATATTGGATGTGTTTAAATGTTGTCTTAATTTATAAGTTTTGGAAGTTTGATACGAATATCATTAAAATTTTGTGCGTCGCTTGTTGGATAATATAAACAAAATTCTAACAAAGAATAATATTTGTAAAATAATTTTGTATTCATGTTTGTTTTAATTAAATATCTTATATCATTATATCATTTTGATAAATATCTGCCAAATAATAATAATAATTATTATTTAATCACAATGTTTTACATTAGTCCATGCATCTAAAGCTCTTATTACGCCCCGCGAAAAACTAAAAAACAAAAAAAATCATATATTTGTTATGCTGACTCGACAGGCATTACTCGAGTTAAAACACTTAACTCGTTCTTTCGTAATAGGTCATAAGTATTTTTCCCACATGCGGGTCAAAAATCTGTATATGCATGTTGAAGATACTTCGACATATTCTTGATATGAAATCTTTAAAAATCTTATATTTTGGCTTCATACAATCTGTCCTGAAGCTACGGTATATTAGTTTGGGGAGGAGCTTTGGACTGTCATCTTAAAAAGCTCGATATAATACAAAAATTACTTCTCAAAATAATTTATAAAAAGGACTTTAGGTACCCCAATCACAGATTGTTTACTGAGACTAAAGTCTTTGATTTAAAACAACTTTATTTTTTGGCAGTTACCAAGTATATGTTCAAATATAAAAAAAATAATTTATTGCGTTTCTCGAATCATACATATTCAACAAGAATTAAATCTCAGAATCTCAGTTACTCATTTGATTCAAGAAAAGTCATTGGTCAAACCTATTTTTTGTACCACATTCCTTTAATATACAATTTGTTAACAAAGTACACGAATTTTGAAAGTATTGTCATTCTTAGCTACCATGCATATATCAAGACTATCAAAAAAATTATTTACTCAGTCGACAGACAAATAATTTCTCTTACATTTCATCATACATAAAACCAGATTTACTTTGAATATATATATATATATATATATATATATATATATATATGTTTTTTTTTTGGTATATATAATTTTGTATATTATACATGTTATATTACCTTGGCATCACGACCTAGCTTCGTAATGCCAGCGTAATAAAATAAAACTGTACTCCTATATTATTAGAATTTAAATTTAAGTACATTTATTTACGGTCAATAATTTTTTTTTTCTTAACTGTAATTAATATGGTAAATAAATAAATGAATTATTATTATTATTATTCATATGAACTTTTTAGGATTATTTAGCTGTTCTGCTACAATTATACCCATAGGCGCCCTCAGTAAGGGGCAAGAGGGGTACTTGCTTCCCCGTGGAGACTCCACTTTTAATTTTTTTTTTCAAACCCTTATGCTGTTTGTTCTCAAATATATTTATTTTTATATTTGTGTATTTTATATTACAGTAATACCCCGCTACTCGACGTTAATTTGTTCTGAAAAAGCGTCCAGTAGCGAATCCGTCGAGTGTCGAGTCAAATTTCTCAAGAAATAAAGGGAATCATATGTATATATACACATATACATATATAGACCAGGAGCTCATGACATTTTTGGTCTCCGATTTCATACAGCATGCCTTTTGGAGGAGAGAATATTTACCCTGTGACAACAAAAAAGGGATGGCATATATTTAAAAGACTTTAAATTTGTTATAACTTTCTTTTGACAAAAGGGCCAGCAATATTAAATCAGAGAAAAGCACAAAAATTTTGTGTTTAAGTGGAAATTCAATTTTCCTTATGACCGGAAAGCATGCAGGGGTTTAGTACCATCCCTTTTTTGTTGTCACAGGGTAAATATTCTGTCCTCCAAAAGGCATGCTGTATGAAATCGGAGACCAAAAACTGTCATGAGCTCCCGGTCTAATAAGGAAATACATATATGTATATGTTTTCCTTTTAGCTATGCTTGCATTTCTATACTTTGGACCCATTTTTATAAATATAAATCACTTATTTTAGCAAAAAATAAAAAATTTATAGCAGCGCTAATTCTTAGTTGTTTTCGTCAAGATATCTAGGCGCGAACTGCTGGCCATGCGTTCATTTCGCTATTTTTACCAAAACATGTATCACGTGATCGGTACTCGATCACGCGTCGGGTAGCGATGCTCCGTCGACTCTCACTCTAGACATTTACGTCGAGTGGCGAAACCGTCGAGCTACGAGGCAGTCGAGTAACGGGGTATTACTGTATAACTATTTTTATTATGTATGTTTCATGTTTGCTAAGAAATGTTAAATAAATTTTAGTTCATGTGCATTTACTCGATTCAAGTTTGTGTTAGGGGCCTCGCAACATTGGAACATCTTGGGTCCTGGAGTAAGCAGGGCACTCAGAGAGTCCCGGTAATACACCCTCCGGAAAACGGTAATTACGGAGCCGCTGACAGATAAAAAACCGCGCGTAGATAGAAACTGAACTTTGTACAATTGTACAGGATTGAAAAGAGTTTGAAATGCTGCCAAAAAATTGCGTACTTTGTATGTACCGGCCGATTGATCTAGAGAGAGGTGAATGTTTTAATACTGAAAATTTTTAAGTTGGCACTTTCACCCTTTACTATTTCCACTCTTCAGTTTAAAGTCGATGGTTAAAAATTCTCATCCCTCTCTCTCTCACTGAAATGTGTTTTACCTACGAAATCCCTAAAATGTAATAATAAAATATCAAAGAATTTTAAGTAAACTCCAACCTAACAAAAAAAAAATACCATCAAAACAGAAATTTATTTCCCTTGATTTTTTGCGGAAGGTGAAAAAGTTCTATCATTGATTAGACTTGTAAATTTCCTCCTAAATTTACAAATGCCATCTCGTGTTCGGTGCCACAAATCACACACAGTCATAGGTTGGGGAGCTAGGGGAGTTGTTTTTCTCGGCTAGAGGATTGAGGTTTTCCCGGAAGAAGATCCGTGTCCCTTTGATGTTTAGGATGTCATATATCTATCCTATTACCATTCGCATTTTTTAAAGTAATCCTATTTTAGCGGATAAATCACAGATATAAAATTTACTATGACAGATTTAAATTTTATTTTAGATTTCTCTTTTCTTGGACTGTCAATCAGAGTGACATTTAGTTTCAGCCACGCAAATATTTCATCTTGATTTTTTTAAGTGTCAAATATTTCCAGGTATCTTGTACAGCAATACACAATAGATCTGTGGCAGCATGAATCCAGATGCATCACCAAATCACGTTGCCAAGATATCACAGATCTTGTTGTCATGGATTTGAAGAAAAGGAAAAAAGGCATAACAACCGAATAACAATATAATAAAAATAACTTGTCAAACAATTCTGTCAAAATAAACTATTTTAAATAAGATCTACTTTAGTATTTTTATTACACATTTACAATACTCTAAAGATCTTTGGTCAGCCGATTTCTTTTGTATGTATGACCGACGAAAAAATGCTAAAGAAAAAAAATGCTGTGAAGTGTCATTTCCGATATATTTTAGGATTTCCTAAGTATTTAATATGAGAAGTAGGCCAGTAGTTTTCCTTCATATATAAACTCTTTCATCCTCATCACACGTCCTATTCACTGCAATCGTATTCATCTTAAGACATACCATCACACAAGTTCTTGTGTGATGGTATGTCTAACCTAACCGAAGTTCAGAGCGTGATTGTTGCCCAAATTGCAGCTGTAGTTGGACTTAAATTGACGAAATAATGGGTCAACGCAGTTTTTAATGTGTAAAGTTGTAGACGCTAACTCCTAATACGATTTGTCTTAAAGTTGTTGATTTACAAATTGGCTCTAAAGAATACCGATCGCTTATGTTTTAACATGATTTTTAAAAACTGTCTTAAATATAATCTAAAATGATAATTTCCTAATATTCTAACCTGAACCTATGTCAGTTTTGCAGATTTTGTGTTCGACTGCATTTTTGTATATCATATTTCCACATCCAATTAAGTAATCAAGATGATAGTTTAGTAGTACAGTAACATATATATCTTTAATCAGTATACCAAACAACAGGCTTTCCTGCTTATCCGTCCAAAAATAATAGTCCTCAAAATTGGACCTCAACTTAAATTTGTAAATTAAGCTTTTTTGTCCAATTTAACCTCTTACCTTTCAGAAGACAATATATTTTGTATGTTCAGCATATTTTTCTGATTCACAGCAAAATGATAAATTTGAATACCCACTTTCAAATCAATAATTGCTTTGGTTGTAGAGTAGACAGTCAATCTTTATATCTAATATTTTGCAGCCTTTCAACTATGTTGCGAGACAGGCCTTAAAACAGCAGGCCATATCTCCCTGGATATTTAATATATCGGTCTAAAAATTGGGAAGTTCATTTCTAACCCTGTTCTACAACCAGTTCAAATTTCAGTCAAATCGAAGATGGTCGACCATGGGCAATTTTTAAAATCAGACCACTTGACATGGAATAATCTAATTGTAAGATGTTTGGATGCAAAACAACTTAACGTTACACCGTCCTGTAATTATATATATCAACTAAAGCAGTCTACAAGAAAAATGCAAACTCTTCGAAGAGCTCCTAGTTAGGTATACCCAGTGATGGCATCCTATTGGTTCGGACGGGTTCACGCGAGCCGTTTCTTAAAATTATTGAAACCTTAGGGAACCGGTTGTTAGAATTATTAAAAATAAATGAATTACTCTGACTTCAGTTTTTAATCGTTCGCCGTGCCCTGCAGTGTTGCAAATGTAATATTTATTTTATAGGTAATTAATAATACGCTCTTAAAATTTTTTCCTTATATTTAATAAATGGAAGTAAGTGATTTGTTTTCACTCAATACAGAATAGGTTCCTAGATATCACATGACTAGAACCGCTTCCTGAAAATTTAGGATGCCATCACTGGGTATACTACCATGCACTAGTAAGCAATACACAAGTCAGCAGGAGAAGAGGACAATCTAAGAACACCTGGTGTCGATTAACACTGTCAGAAATAAATGCTCTCAAAGCCATAAAAAATTACTCTCCAGTAACATCACTGACTTTAGCTCAATGGCAGATAGACGGGTTAGATGGAAAATTTTTATTGACAGCCTATGAACTTGTTAGAAGTAGTTTAACAAACGATGATGGAAAAAGATTTAATGATGGTGTAAGCATAGACCTAATAATTCAAAAACTTTCATAATACCTATCAAAATAGACATCTTCAAATCTCAAAACTTCAAGTTTGAGAGTCATTGTTCTGATATAGAGCGATAAACAAAATTATTCTGCCTGTATGTAAACATAGACTTAATAATTCAAAAAACTTTCCCAGTACCAATCAAAATAGACATCTCCAAAACTTCGTAAAGAAATATAATTTTATATGTTTTTACAACACCCACTCAGAATCATCTTCTACTATTAAATAAACTGCTTTTCTTCAAGTTTTTTTCCAATCTCACTATTGCTCCACCCACCATCTTCTCCACCCACAAGGGCATCTAGTGACCCCGCGGCGAAACAAAAACACAAGAAAATTGTAGGAAACAGTGTAATCCTATGAAGGAGATCGTTGCAACAGGGCAAAGTGTAATTAACTGTGCAATAAAGTACGCTGCAGCTTCGTGAGACAAGATATCGGGCTTTGGAGGAAAATTCCTGAAGGAAAATTTACGCTTGAATAGTTGTCTGATTCCAGTTACTTAAAAACCTTGCTTTCTAACTAACTACTATAGCTAGTAACACGTTTAAAAAATATATGTTCAACTATAAGACCATTGACCAATGATGTGAGTTTGTAGGAGAATATACGATTGATCAATTAATAAGGTTGTCTATTTTTTTGCATTCATTCAAGAATAATAGGACCGGTCGAAACGTCACACTGACCACGTGGCTTTCATATCTATGACCGGTGGTCTAGAAACGAAGAACGTACCTTTTCTGCCCCTTATGCGCATATTTAGGCGTTGGGAACCTATTATTTATTTATTTTTTATACATTTTTCGATTATGTTGTACGGTAAATAAAAGTACAGTAAGACCTCGTTTAGCGCTTCCTCGATTAACGCTGATTCGATATGACGCGATCAGCTCGAAACCTAAAGAAAAACTCAAAATTTACGTTGATTCAAATTATCGCGGCATTTCATTGAATCTTATCCAAGTATTCTCAACGAGACGAGCCTATCGTTGGTCAAATTGTAAACCTAATCGATACAGCAGGACTAGGAAATGTAGATGAACAAGATATTGAGGAGTTACTGCAAGTTTTTGGTGAGAACCTTACCAATGACGACCTTCAAGAACTGACAGAACATTTCACGTAAAACTTGATAATAGTGATTGTAAAAAGGAAGAAACCAAAGAACTTGCTACCGACTTCCTTAGTAAAAGTTTGGCAACGATAACTGAAATCGTTGATCAAATTATACCGGATTTTGAAAGGAATACAAAAGCAAGACGTGGCGTTTTGGATGCGATCTCCTGCTACCGATATTTGCTTAACGAAAGAAAAAGAAAGCGAAAAATGATACTGGACGAATTCATCGCAAAAAATCAAGAATTTCAGAAAAGCCAGGACCGTGTACATATAAAAGAACTTGATTGTTTGGCAACGATAACTTAAATCGTTAATCAAACTGTACCGAATTTTGAAAGGAATGCAAAAGCAAGACGTGGAGTTTTGGATGCGATCACCTGCTACCGACATTTGCTTTACGAGAAAAAAAGAAAGCATCAAATGACACTGGATGACTTCATCGCAAAAAACCAAGAATTTCAGAAGAGCCAGGACCGTGTACATGTATGTTTGCATATATATGTATATGTGTTATGCAACATATATTATCATGCAAATTAATATATAAATAACTAAAAATTAAAGTAAAATTTGTTTATTTTTGATCACGTGCTCCCCTTTCCTTATATAGGTACTATATGTTAAAATGACCTCGTTAACGCTGTTTCATTTAGCGCTTTGTCGTCTAGTAAGGCATCCTAAGCGCTAAACAGGGTCCTACTGTAGAGCTATTGATCTTCACGTTATCTTTCAAAATCTGAGTGCTTCTCATTTCATCTGAGCAATCGATTAACTAACCTAGTACCGGAAGTCTATTTTCGATGTGCTAAACTAAAATATAACCCTTTGCAAGTCTATTTTGAAGTAACTCTAGACAGATTGCTAACTTACAAGTCTCACGCTATTAAACTGCGCAGAAAATCAAGAGCAGAAAATTAAAAACTTGCTGATACTACATGGAGAGCAGATGCTAACTGCTTTAAGAGCCTTGGCTTACTGTGTTGCCGAATATTGCGCTCCAATTTGGAGTTATAGCCATCACACCTCGAAAATAGATGAGAGCATGAGGATAATTTTAGCTACAATTAAATCAAGTCCAACGTGGCTGCCAGTGTAGCGCCCCCAGCCCTTAGAAGAATATCTGCGAGTAAACGTGAATGAGATAAAGAAGGCTAATGTGATTATGTTCCGATTAAAGTTGACTTAGACTCGCTTCCTGACTTACGACTAAAGGCAAGAGCCCCTATTTGGATTGATCATAAACTTAAAACTTCTTTGGATACCAAAGTAACGAGGCAAGGGTGAATAATTGCGCTATAGTGTCTGATGCAGCTGAAAAACTTACCGGTTTAGATCTTCCTAGATTCCTCAAGATGGAAACAACTCAAGCGCATAAGAATTGGTCGCGGAAGAGGCAACTACTTTTTAGTGGAGTACATCATCTTTCTCAGAATATGATTGTGGAGCGCCTTCTCAAACTTGATTTCTTCTACGAAAATTTCCTGGCGGTATTGTAGAGTTGAATGAGATCTTCCTAGCTACCATGCAGTGGTTGGTCTATCCTCTTCTTCTATTTTGTGACATCCATTCCGCACTTTGGATATCATTAATCGCTGCGTCCCGGAATAGTTCTGTGAATATCATCCCGAATCATTTCCTCAGGTTAGCGAGCCACAGGACCTTTGGTCTTCCATGAGTTCTTCTATACATTTTTCTATATAATTTTATGAAGGACATGGTATTTGTCTCGTTCCACATTACATGTTTTATCAATTTCTTTAAGGACCCTGATGTAAGCACAGGTGTTATAGTTTCGCTAGGTCTGATATAGGGTATTAGATGACAGCACTGCATACTTAGATTAACAGATATTTTTTTTTAAATACAAACATAATTAAAGCTAAAAATTGTCCATAAATCCAACATTCAATTCTTTTGTTAGCCCTCTTCACTTGTCATATACCTAATAAACTCTGTAATGTACGAAAATTAACGCTTCACAGCAATTAATTTACTAATTTTTTATTTGTTTATCATCCTAGATATTTGTCAGAAAATTGAAGTAAACAACAACAAGGCAACAACCCTGTCTCAATCTGATCATTTGTTGATAACTATGATTGGTACTGCGGAAAGTTTTTTGAATTATTATTTGCTGAGTTTTTGTTTCTCCAAATTGTGTATTATACGCTCCGCCTTAAAAGGTTTCTGTAATATTTTCACTTTTTATAAATCACAAATACCTTTAGCGTTTCCTTTTGTTCTCGTTATATTTTTTATTAATACTAGTGCATCAGTCAAAGTCACGTTCTCTATTTGTGGTTCAACACAGAAACTTTGGAGATAATCTCCTAATTTCGTAAAAACATTTTTATAAACAGAGAGAAAAAATTTGACACATACAAATTCTAAAAATTATACGACATCTTATATTTCATCTTACTAAAATATAAAATAATTCTAGGAAGTGGTGAAGTGCACATTTAACTTATACTTGTTCTAATAAAAGATTCAATGAAATACTTCCTTAAGAGATTATTATTATTTTTTTTTTAAATTACAATATTCCATGAAACTGTTGTGAAATGAGCATTCTTTTTGGGGTTTCGTATGAATCAAGTAAGAGGAAACTTATATCGTGGCAGGGATGTAACCAGTAGCAGACTGGGCTGGCGGGACATCGGGACAGTTCCGGATAGGTCGGTTACAAATAACGTTCCGGCATGACAATCTTATAAAACAGAAAAGTAAAAATATAAAATAAATAAATTGAGCAACACCTTTTCAACATCTAGTAGTACTAGACAAGTGAGTCTTTTTAAATTGAAATTGATGGTTATATGATTTGTTAGTCAATTGACCAAATTAAAAGATGCCATTTAATAATGAAAATCTTAAGAGCGATGATTTTAACAACCTTTTTTTCGAGATAGTCAAGAAATTACCAAGGAGTCTACAAATTTCTAATTTAAGTCAAAAAATTCATCTTAACAGATGTACAAATTAGGTCTTCCGTTGTTCCAATGATCCAACGGAGGTAAACAAAGCAGTCTTCTCGTTGCCGAACAGCAGTGCTGAAGATGCTTATTGCTTGACTAGCTCAATCTTACAAATTTGCAAATTACCGTCCCGTTACAACCGTGCCAACATTCTCAAAAAAAAATCTCGAAACTCTTTTGAAAAATAGATTAACTGGCCGCAACTGAACTTATAAATTTTGTAACAGACAGCTTTGAAGAATATTCGGTCAATTGTGCAATTTTTTGTGATCTGTCAAATGCTTTCGACTGCATACTTTACGACCTACTTCTTGAAATGCTCGAATGCTACGGAATTCGCAGTTGCTTAAAAATCAAATCGAATCCTATTTGACCAATAGAAGTCAATTTGCTATCTGCAATGGAACTAGGTCTACTACTCTCACGGTAAATTTCGGAATCGGCCAAGGTGCCATCATTGGGCCACTACTATTTATGTTTATAACGACTTCGTCGGAAGTTATAAAAAATTGTAATTTAGGACTTATATTTTATACCGACGACATTATTTATTTATCGATTTTAAAACTGATTGGGACAACATGAGTGCCACATTTTAACACATTCTACTGCAACATTTTAAACAATTTTAACTATTTTTTTCTTTATTTCTAATAGATTGCACTAGTTGTATGATTTTAACTATCCACTGTTTTCCTATTCAAACTCGATTAGTTAAAAGATTATTTTCTGTCAGTTCAATGACCTTACATATTAGGTCGATGTTGCATTTTATATCTCTGATATTTTTATTTTATTCTGTGACTTTTTAACTTAGGTATGTAAAAAATTTAATTTGTGGTTTATCGTATTATTATTTCATTTATTTATTTATTTATTTTCATTCGTAGTATTACTATATTTTTAACATTGATACTGATTATATTATGTAAAATTTACTTAGTTAACTTTATATTTAAAAAACAAATTGTAACATAAATTATAGCTACATTTTTATTCTAGCTATGAAGAAGATTTAAAAATAAATCGACGTTAGCGAAGCTAAAATATTGTTTTAATTTAAAATTTCTGATCAGTTCAAGTCCCATTACTTCCTATTATTACCTACTATATCCTACATCACATTATTTATTTTTTTTTTTTTATTATTATTTTTTTTTTTTTTTCTATAAGGCCGGTAAATAAAGTTTTCCCGGGTCAGTTTAATTTGCCAGTCCACCACTGATGTGACCAATCTAAAGAAAATTAAATTAAAATTAAATTGTATTTTTCAAATTTATGTACGCTGCTAGCACGTGGACGTTAAGGCTTTAAAGCAGGAAAATTGACGCAATGTAAATGAGATGTTGGCAAAAACTGCTTAGGATTCTTTAGTCAGTTCTTTAGACGCACGAACGAATTGATCCTCAGGGAACTGTATGCAGATCAGTGGCTATCAGCAGGAGTGCAAGTTCGCAGTTTGTATTACTTCTGTCATGTCATGAGGAGGATTCCGACCTCAGAGAAGATGGCTTAACCATAAATTGTAAATTTCACTAATACTCGTTGTTGCCTATTTCTCTTTCTATTCTCATTTAAAATTTGATTGTGCTTCATGAGTAATCTTAATTTTACCAAAATTTCTCTGACACGTCTCCTAAAATTATTCAGCTCTTTAAGTAAAACATAACCTAACCGCATCAATCCCAATATTTCAACATAACCTTCAATTTCCATCTCGAGTGAAAGGGTAATAAATTCGTCTAGGGGTAGACAAAATTGTAGTGAAATTGAGATGTGATGCGAGCGGGGGTTGAAGAGTGGAGAGCAATGTCCTCGGGAAGCAGCTCGTTGTCCGCTGTCTCGCCGCAACACACAGCACATCACTCAACGCAGTCTGCAGACACCGCCACCGTCTAAAACCACCCTCGGATATCCTCTCTCTCTATAGCTGACTACACAGGCACAGCTGCCTTAAAATATTATGCAAACTCTATAGTTTTTTGGGAAACAGATAAAATTTATTAAGAAAAGTAATATTAACATGACTTAAGTATGAATTAAACTAAATAAACATGCACTGGCGAGCAAAAAAGGCGAGTCCAACTTCACTTCTACATTTGGATTTTTTTTTAAGATCCTCTATTATTATTGCAAATTTTGGGTGCCGTTGGAAAGCTAAGGAAATACTCTTTCAAACGATACTTGAATTTTCAGTATTCAGTAAATATTTTTTGGAATATTAACCCTAGCCCGGCTAAAATAATTTGAATTTTTTTGTACCTAAAAGTGGGTCAGCCGTTACCCACTTTTCAAAATTTCTGTAAGACCCATTTTTGAAGTTTATGTCCACTTAAGGGGCCTATTCTCTTATTTTTAACAAGATCTTGCTAATTTTACATTTATATAGTATATGTTTTCATAGATACCTAGTAATATAACACCATCTCATAAAAAAGGGGCCTAAATAATTTAATTTTGAGTATTAAAAACAAGTAATGCATTATAAAAAAAAAATATTTTGACATTGCGAAGATGAAAATCACACAGAATTAAAAAATGTAATGTATAACAAAATATAATAATTATGTAAGAACAAAAATATTGTCACATAGGTAATCCTAGGTCAGGATTACGACATCTAGACATTGTGACGGTCAGCTGTCAGATTAAAAACTATTCGTCAGCGTCTGACGTATATGGCCGGATTACGAAATGCAGACACTGCATTTTCGTAATGGGGAAATATTTGTCATGACGAATGAATATTGGAACTAGTTTAAACTTTCGTTACAAAAAGGCTGGATGAAACAGAATATGGAAGCAGTGGAACATAGCCAACTCCGCTGCACGTCCACAAGGTGACGACCAAGACACTGACGCCAGATTCTTGTATCGAGGGTGAAGCCAAGCAAGTAGTGACCATGTGAATGGGAGAAGACTTCTCCAGGTTCCTCGACTCCCGGATGGGTAGCCCCCGCCTCGGAGATAGGTCCAAGCCGATCCTGGCCAACACGGGGTGGACCGAAGACTTCCCCAACTCCATGGACCAATTCAAACATTATATTGTAAATTTGACAAATGTTTAATAAATATGTTATGTTGAAACCAGGAGTTGTATCTTAATCAAACCACCTACGTGACAATATAATTACTTACATATAACATATTATCAGAAGAATTTTAATTATTCCCCATCTTCATCTTTTTGGCAGTATTTACAAGATATTGTTTTTACTTCTATTACAGTTGAATGTTTTGGACAAATGAATTTTTTGCATTTATCACATATCTTTGAATATTTGTTATCATTTCCTATGTGTACTTTTCTTATGTCTACTCTTGTACTCTCAATTTTTTTGTATATGTTGAAAAAGCAACTATAAAACTAACAAACTTGTATTATTGTGCGTTTGAAATGGGCATTACGTATTAATATACTAAAAAATCGGGTCAGGCTAGACCAGTACTGTAAAACAAGAAATCAGATCGATAAAAAAAAGTTTATCATCATAAAATAATTAGTTATAATATATAAGGAAAAGTCTTAGTATGAACACTTATGATAACACTCTAAAATAAAAAAGTTATTTTAAAAATTCAACTTTCGGGTCAAATTTGACCCATAAATAGTGCCACAAGGGTTAAACTTAAAAGGGAAGATAGTAAAAATTGATGTGCAGTGTGAATTTTCACAAATTTCAAGGCTTCGCAGGTTTATAATAAGTGAAGGCGGCATGCTGAGTGTGTAGAACAAATTTTGGTTTGTAGTAATCGTGGCAAAATGAACGAATGAAGGTTCATTAAAATTTTGAAAATTGCGCATATGGCTTCCATTGGTTGTCATATGCTCCGCCCCTTTGGTATCGTATACATGACACATAGAATGAAAATATAATTCCAACATTCCAACTGGTTATTAAATTTACGCTTTTAAAAATTAAATGCAACATTTGCCAAAATATAACTAGAATTTTGACACAATAATTAAAAAAATAAAAAAGAAAAAATAACAAAAAATAAAACTGACTCCTTTGACCGGGAGCGAACTTTCGTTTCTTACGTAGCAAGCGAGCAAGCTAACCATTATACCAGGATACATCTTTCGGTCTAGTGTATTACATAACTATAACTTTTGTACATTGTCAACCAAAAAAACACAGAAAAAGCGTTATTTTCCGAAAACATAATCTGATGAAAAATTCTTGTTTCACTATTCCGGTTCACACCAATGTATATTACTTAGAATTTCTTCAGGTTTTTAGTTTAAACCTTCTGGGCTACAGGGTGTGGGACAACAAATTTATTGCATAATTTTGACAAAAATCGCTTCAAAATAATTTATTTTGCAAAAATAAAATTTTGTTCGTTAATCCGCGTACTAAGGGCTTTCATTGATACCCTAATCAGATTTTTTTTTTTTTTATCGATGAGCACTTATTCGTTTATATTTTTAGGGGGATATGTTTTTTAGATATTTTAGTATTTTTCCTATGTGCGGGTCAAAGAGTTGTATAAGCATGCCAAATTTCAACTTTCTAGGTTTAACCGTTTGGCTACAATTTTTACCGAACAGACAGACAGACAGACAGACAGTCAGACAGACGACAAAATGACGGTATAAGAGTTCTTTGGTCATACCTACAAAACCCTAAAAATGGATTTATCACTTACTTTGTGTTACATTGATCTACACTACAATAATGTGGAATTGGTTTGATGAAATAGTGTTATTTTGTCATTTAATAAGAATCAGTTGATATTTAATTTAATAGTGGCTTTAGTCACTCTTTTCGGCTTGCGGTTTGGTATTTGTCTTTCCCACACCGACGGCACTCGCAGAGTGTAATATGCGAAATGAAGCTAATTTTCTGTCAACCAACAATATCGAAATAAGGCAATTCGATAGTAGCCATAGGAAAAATATATTGTTATATAACGAAAAAATCGTAAAGTGTACATTGTTTTAACCTTTCGACCTGCACAGAGCTCCGGCAAATATAGTTGCCGCTAGTGTCTAGACGGGTTATTTACGACAAACAGACATAATACCATGTAGTAAGTAGGTTAGTTAGTTAAAATTTCTGCTACACATTACCTACGGATATAAGACCCCACGGATGGCGGGTTTTATGTGGAATTGAGGATAACATAATTCTTATTTAGAACTTCCCGAATTTGGATTACGATACAGAAGAATAAAACTATTGTTTCTCCAGATGTATAAAAATACAAGGATAGTTGTATTATCTAATCCAGTGTTTCTCAATCTTTTCTGGCGTGGGACCCCCCTAAATTTTGTAAATATTGTCTGCGGCCTCCCTATATATATGGTGTATCAAGATAGAGAGAACACGATTTTTGTCGAAAAGGCGAAGTGTGAGCAGGTTGGGAAAAACTATTTGCTAACAAAAATTTATCAAAAAAAAAATAATAATAAATAAATGGTATCATTTAAATTTTCCGGAATAAACCGAAAGTACGGGATATCAAGGACAATTTCGAATTTTTAAATGTCATATTGGGTATCTTTGGATAGAGCTTTTGAAAAGAAACAACTTTAACCTAAACATTTTTTTAACAACTTTTACGGTTGACAAAAATTTGTGAAATTTTTATATGACGATTATATTCCCCATAACGACTTGAAAGTAAAGTTCAAAGTGTCATCCATTTTGATTTAAACACTTTCGTATCCTTACTCTTGAATTATCCGTAGCTCAGATCATAATAAAAAAAATATATATAATAAAAAATATTGCTCTTTCAAGTCGTACTTATTTGAAAGTACTTGAAGTACCTGCAACGCAAACCATTGTCATACAAACGCATCAACCGACACATACACTTTATTTGACTTTGATATAATTTACTTATAGTCTGTTTCCTTGGTTTGAGCGAAACTAGATTTTCAAGTCTAGTAATTTTTATGGATTGAATGAAGCTTTTTATCATTTTGTTTAGCAAAAGCCCATTACTTTACTCATTATAAATTTAGTTCATGACAACTTAAGAAACATAAAATTCCATTTAGTTCTGCTTAAATGTTTGGAATAGCATGTAGTTTAAATTAGTTGTCAAAATAAGAATATTAGATATAATAATAAATAAAATATTTTTTTTTTTATGTTATAAAGGTATATTTTTATATAATATAGGTACATGCTAGATATTTATATGGATAAAATTTATATCTTGCAAGAATGAGCGCATTTCTATTAAATTTTCATGTTTCGATCTTGTATGACTTCGCGGCCCCCCGACGAAGCCTTCACGGCCCCCCAGGGGGCCGCGCCCCCCTCTTGAGAAATGCTGATCTAATCGACTTTTATTAATTTTTTTCAGTAACTATACTGATTAATCACTAATTTCTTTAAGACTTTCTTAAATAATTCCGTTGTGATAATCTTCTTGTCATCTCAGTTCTGTAATCTTCCAATCTGTTACGTTATAACAAAAGTATAAAACAAATTGTTTATATTCTGACAAACAGGAGAAGAAAAGAGTAGCTATGATATATGAGATGTCGAACCAATATTGATGGGTCGTGAAGGAACAATAATTTAGATGAACGCGCATCTTATACGGAAGATCGCGCTTCACACCTAATCCATAAAAACTGATGTTCTGTCAAACTGCTCTGCACAAGATGAACGATGGAAAATAATAATAGAACAGATTACAAAGAACTTTATACAAGAATTTTCAATTAACAACAAACATTTATTTAATGATGTCACTGTTTTTGATGTATTTGTTAATAAAGAATATCAGTTTATTTAGTTTATTTAATTCATTAAAGAAAATAAATAAGTACTTACAGCTCTTCAAGATCTTCAAAACGTGAAAAAGAATCTTCGTTTATTTCTGTTAAGTTGTTGCTCGTCAAATCCCTGAAACAAGAGGAAATATTTAAGAATTTAGGATATTAAAGGAAATAAGAAGAAGAATAGCGAACACAAGTATAAAGTAAAAAGTGAAAGTCAGGAAGTAATAAACAGAAATTGTGAGAGATATTGAAACTAATAGAAAATGAGAATGTAAAAGAGAAACAAAAAAATTGATGTGATTGTGAATTTTCACACATTTCAGGGTTTTGTAGGCATTTAATAAGTATGAAGCCAACATAATACTGGAGGTCTAGGAATATTTTTTCTATAATCACATCAAAATCAAGCTTTCATTTAATTTTTGCAACAAAATTTAAAAAATTTGCCATAAATCGTTCTTTTCTGCATTTGCTTACTATTCAAGTCTTCATTAGATTAATAAGTAATTAGATTAATAATTTCAGAAACGTATCTCTCATTATTAATAATGTGTTATTTGTTTTATAAGTATTTCATTATTTTAAATGATTTATTCCTCTTTGATACCTTAAAAACACAAATCTAAAGTAATTCAAACAATAGGTTCAGTCACAGCGTATAATAGTATAATAAAATAACTGAATACTACATACTACATTTTACAGCAGGGGTGGCCAACACCGCGCCCGCCATACGATTCCCGATAAATTAAAATATTTTTTAAAATTTAATTTCCAATCAATTTCGTTCTCCAACTTTTAAGCAAAATTTTCTTGGAATTAAATACTTATTTATTAACTGAAATTTTCAAGTGATTTTTTACTATGCCATTAAATACCTCCCTATATAATAAAATATAAGTAGTTACTACAAAACATATTATTTTAGCGAATTCTATCGAATTTTAGCGCCATTTTTTGTTTCATTTTATAAAAACTGATCATTGAATGACAGTTTAAGAGTAGCAGTATCAAATTACTGTCCTGATTTTGAAAAATTATGTCAAGAAACAGTCTCAACCTTCTCATTAACGAATAATAATTTATCATATATTATGTAATTATATGTAATAAATGTCGTTCAATAATATTATTATTATTATTATTTTGTTGCATTATGTTGTGTTAAAAATGAAGAAGAGCATTTTTTCAAAAAATAATAGGATTTTAACCTATAACTAAAATCAAATAAAAAGATTCAAAATTAAAAATGACAAAAATTAACAAAAACAATTTTTTTTAAGACATTAAAATTAAGAAATGAAAAAAATTAAATATAATTAACTTGAACAATAAAAAACAAAACATATATGATGTCATTACATATCATCCCGCAACGTCTCTGAAAATTCTTAATTGCGCCCTTGCTTCCAAAAAGGTTGTCCACTCCTGTTCTACAGTGTAGAGTGTAGTGTGGCATTCATATAGTCTATACAGAGGAACCCGTTTCTCAGCTGCTCAGCTGTTAAAAAATTTGTATTATGTTTTTAGTTTTAAAAAAAGACACACACTATCTAAGCCATAAATACAAAAAATCCATAACATTGTCAGCCATTATTTAGCCATGAATTAAAATAAATATTAATTTTTTCAAAAACACAAAAACATTTTTCAACATTGCAACATTGCAACGCAATCTGATCAAAAATTCCTCTCGTACGTTTCCGGCTCAGATCAATAGTATATTACATATATTTTTTTTAGATTTTTATTTTAACCCCTTTGGGTAAAAGGGTGCAGGAAAAGTACTTTTTAGCACATTTTTTGCTAAAATCGTATTAAAAGAAATGAGTTTTAAAAAACAATCTTTCGTTCCTTAATCTACATCTTAAGAGCTTTCTTTTGGAAATACACAGTAAATTAAAAAAAAAAAACATATTTTTTTAACGACATAATAACATCTTTCGACATTTTTCGGAAAATGTATCTGATCAAAAATTCTTGTTGAACTATTTTGATTCCCGTCAATGTTCATTATTGAGATTTTTTCAGATTTTTAGATCAACCCCTCTAGGATATAGGGTGGAGGACAAAAGTTTTTTGACATATTTTTGGAGAAAACCACATAAAAAAAAATGATTTTGCAAAAATAAAAATTTGCTTGTTCATTTTTGCATAGTATTTCTTCTCGAGAATTCTTTCTCGAGAATTAGTTATATTTCAAGAAAAAGTTATAATTTTCATGATAGAAATGTAAATTTTTTTCTCGAGAAATGTAATATCTTCTCGACGCCAGGTTAAACGTATTGCGCTTTTAAAAATATTTTAAAAAAATATTATGTAAATATTAAAATATTATGTGTCACTGATTATAATTGAATTTTAATAATATTTGTCTTCTGTCTCCCGCAACGCAACTGTGGCAACAGATAAGAAGCGATTTATAATATTTAGCTAATTAGCATTTATTGTTAGAATATTTTATTTTAATTTATAACAATTTATAACAGAAACACTATTCTCGCATTAAGAAGTTTCATTTGATATAACACTCAAATTTAAAAAAAATAATATTTTTTTTTCCTTTTATTTGTTGGCTTTAGCAGCTTTGGCTATTAGCCAGATATAAATAAATACATTACAGGTTTTTAAAATTATACTTATAATTTGATATTGTTTTAATATAGTTATAAATAATTTCATAAATATCTAGAGAGTTAGTAGCAAGAAGCGTCTGAATATTGGTAGGTAAGGATATTTTTTGGAAAAAAAAAATATTTATTTTTTTATTAAAAACATCTTTGTTTATATTTATCTCGGGATGGGTTGTTTTGAACTCTCAGTATTTTTCATATATGTGGGTTAAAGAGTTCTATAAGCATACTAAATTTCAAAATTCTATGTTAAGCCTTCTGGCTTCAATTTCTACCGTACAAACAGATAAACAGACAGACAGACAGACATACAGAGTGACGTATATATACAGATATGATGTAAAAACACTTATCATTTATAAAAAAATATTTTATAAATGATAAAATACCAAAATGACCAAAAATTTTCAACGTTCTATTTCGTTTACATCAATATGCATTACTTCCGATTTTTTAATCAACCTCCTTATTAACCAATTCCTTTTTTATATGGTAATAATTATGGTAATAATAGAAATTTTGGCTAGTATGGTCGAAGCACAAATGGACAATAACACGACAAAAATAAAAAAGGGAATTTGCTACAATTTATCTATATGTTAAAAATAACTAAATCCACTACAACTTTAATCACAGTTAATCATCACATGATTACTATATATAAGAATGTAGACAAATGGGCCTCCTGGAATCGATGATTATATACCTCAACATATAGAAAACCACATAAAATTCGCGACTCAAACTAACGTTGGAGGCGCAGAAGTTTTTTCTTAATATTTATCTGTTCAAACAATATTTTGGCAAAAAAGCACTGTATTTAAGTCACTATATTTAAAAATACGTCTTAATTCACATAAACTGCAGCACAACACACTACAAATATTATACAAATATATGCTTCTGTTTAATTTACCAAGCCGCCACCAGATGTCTCACTGTTATTTCGAGTCGCGAATACTGGAGAATAAATCTAGACGTTTGCAGTATCAGAAAATAAAACCATGCATCGGCCTGCCCGTGCGGCGCCTTGTAATACAGGGCTGCTTTTCATAAAAATATATTTTAAACGAACTATCAAAAAGTTGTTTTTTTAATCCTTTAATCTGCTGATCTTAATATTTTATGAACTAAAAATTAAATTAAATTTCATTGTAATTCATCTTTTGCTTCCGCTGAAAGGATTCTTATTTCCTCGAGAGAACGGAAGTAGGGCATGTTAATTATAAAAGTGACAAGTATTATAACATATGACCCCAGAACTTTTATCCTTTAACCCACTCTTAACCGCTACATTCCATTTATTTAACAGCCTCAGGCTTTTGGAAATCCTTGCAGGATTCTTATAATTTTCAGGGAATTATTACAAAGATATGTAGATTTAAAAACACCCCAATGAATATAACTTAAAACTATTTATATCGATAAATATTAAAGGGCGTTTAAAAATATTTATAGAAATACCTGAGGGGGACATTTACAAGGGTCGTAACAGTGGTGGCTCGTGGTCACTAAAGCAGTTCTAAAAAACAACCGGGTTTTATTAAAAACTACCAGCCCTACCCTTTTTTTTTTAGTTAATTCTAATTTGCAAATTCTTATTTCCAAAAATTCAACTGGAGAGCACTAAAGCCCCATTTAAAGGCGTATCACACTACAACGCTATCCAAGTTTTACTTTTGTAGGTATTTTTTCAAGATTCACGTCTTTAGGTTTTGACTTATTAAGCTCTAAGACAAAAAATAATGGTTAAAAATTGTTTTATGTCATTAACCAATTCCTTTGTTATATTTAAAAAAATCACTCGCTAACCCAGTTACTACGAACATACCTAGTAACTTATTTAAAATTTCTCGCTATACTGTATTTGTTCTGTGTAAATCGTAGAGTATAGATCTGGTTTGTCCTAACAAAAGTGAACAGCATATGCAAGGTGTCTCAAAAGAAATTTTATATTTAGTGGATCGATTAAAAAAAAAGTAAGCCGTATATAGAAAAAATGTTTATTAATTATTAAAATACACTTTTTGGGGATTTATTTCTTAAAAATAATATCGTCTAAATGTAGACCCTCGCGTTCTCGGCACTCATTTAATCGAACAGTAAAATTATTTATGACGTCCCGGCAGGTGGACTCAGGGATGGCTGCCATTTCGTGACGGATATTTTCTTTCAAATGCGCCAGTGAAGTCGGTTTATTGGCGTAAACTTTAGATTTAAGATAACCCCATAGGAAAAAGTCCATAGGGGTTAAATCTGGACTGCGTGGAGGCCAATTTATGTCACCTCTCCGGGAGATGCATTTGCCTGAGAAAATTTCACGGACACGTGGCAGAGACATATTGGACGTGTGTAAAGTTGCTCCGTCCTGTTGGAACCATGTTCTTTGGTTATAGCCAGGAAAGTTTTGCAGTTCAGGTACCAAGAAGTTGTCTAACATCTCCACATAACGCTCTGAATTCACTGTAACTGCACGCTCCCTTTCGTCTTCAAAAAAGTAAGGGCCGATAATTCCTCGCGCCGACATCGCAGCCCATACGGTCACTTTAGGCGAATGTAGGGGTTTCTGATGTTTGCGTTTCGGATTCGTTGCACTCCAGTAGCGGCAGTTCTGCTTATTTACATGGCCATTAAGATGAAAATGAGCTTCATTCGAAAACAAAATGTTGGTAAACGTTGAAAATCGCTCAATCACCTGATTTACGAAATTAAGCCTCTGACTGGCATCTTGGGGCTTTAATTCTTGCACCAATTGAATTTTGTAGGGGTGCAGCTTTAGGTCTTTGTGCATAATGCGATGTAATGATGATCTATGCACATTTAAAGCACTTGCGCGCTTCCGAATTGAAAGGTTCGGGTCGTCACGAACAGACTGATTAACATTCTCCACGTTTTCTACCGTTCTTGATGACCTAGGTCGTCCGGATTTTGATTTATCCAGCGTTGTATCAGTCTTTTCAAACTTTTTAACCCAATGTCGAATGAGAGGAATGCTTGGCGCATCATTTAAGTGGCGAAAACCTCGAATACTGCAGAATTTTCTACGCGCTACAGTCGCCGAATCACCGTTTTTGTAAAACTCTCGCACGCATAACGCGCGGTCTGCTCCCGAGAAACGCTCCATAGCGACTAAATTCCCAAGAGCCAGGCTACCGATTGACATAACCCCCGCGCCCCTCAGATACGTTGCGTTCACGCAGTAAGCTAAATAAATATAAAATTTCTTTTGAGACACCTTGTACAAGATATAAGTTATATTTTGAGCTAATATATAAGCTAATAATATTGAAATTAAAAGAAAATACACATTCCTATGATATTTTTAGGTCTTCGTAAGTATAATCAAAAAATCCTTATTCCATCAAATGAATCTGTCCCTTCGGTAGAAATTGTAGCCAAGTGGCTGGATTTGAACACATGTACGAGAAATACTGAGACTTTAAAATATATCCTGCGAAAAATATAAACAAATATGTATATAATACCGAAGAAGAAAAAGTTGGTAAAATTTTGAAAAATATTAATGAAATTTATTAATCAATAAAACGTTTGTCTCATTTTCTTTTTCTGCTTTTTCTACGTATGTACAATCTATAATAAACCTTAAGATTTTTCCTCGGAAGGGGGGGGTTAATCTCCTCTTGGCTTCGCCCTTGCCGCCACTGCTCTACTAGCTGGTCCACCTTCAATTAGATAATTTCGCCGCATTCTTAATTCTTAATTCACAATTCACATATTTACCGACCGCCAACATATATAAGGGAGGTATTGTGATCATACCGATTTTGACATTTCGAGATTTCGATGGATCTCCACGAATTGAGGTCCCTACATAACGTTTTTGTCCCTACATTCCGTCCGTCCGTCCGTCCGTCCCTCCGCCCGTCTGTCTGTGTACACGTGCAGAGCGAATTCGGCTGAAAGGATTTGTATGAAACTATATTTAAGCTTTTGCCATCAATAGCACGAGTTGATCAACTTTTGGTAAATATCGGTTGTCTAAAAATGGGAGTTTAGTCGTGTCGATTTTAAGATTTTTGTGAATATTAAACAACAGAAAAATATTTCAAAATTTATTTATCAAAAGTTGCTATAAAAGCAATAACTAACAACTTTTATTTGAGACATTTTTAGATAAAACGAAAAAATATTGAAAAATTTTTCGAAATTTTTTCCATTTCTCAATTTTTTCATACTTATATGTAACGTTTCCATTATCATGATAAATAATATCTCTGTTCACTTGCATTCTAAATTCACCCCACTCCAACAACAATGTTGTTACAACATATCTCCTAGCTGCTTCGGGTCTCGCCAGCGACATCCTAGCTCCCGTCAATCATCCTTCCCCCACTCCTACTCATGTACATAAAATAAAATAACAAAATAGCTCCATACCAATTGCCCTAAATGCAAATTTCAGAAATGAATATAAAAAATTTCTCTGTTAGAAAATATTAGGCCAAGTTATTTCTAATCTGCTGTTAGAATGTATTTTATACAAGTACTTTATGATGGCGGTCGGTCCTGTGGTGGCCACAGCTGATTTTTTTTATTATTATTATAAACTAGAACTGAAAGTTAAAAGTATTATTACAGTGTATTTCTTTTGGGATGTCTCGTATTCTATTAAAAGGTTATTAGCATTTCTAATTTTCTTACAAAATTTTAAAATGTTTGAATTAAAGTAAATTAAAAATGAATTGTCTTACTTCCGCGATCGTACGTACAAATTAAAAAACAAACATTTCATTTTTAATTTCTCTGCTTCTATATTACTTATCCATTAAAACAGAAATTACACGAGTCTAAAAATGTAATTTAATATTAAAAATTGCAAGCAGATGGAAACCAAACCACCCCTAACTTAATGTGTTCAGTTCCGTTTTTCATTTCATTATACTAATGAACATTTTAACAGCTGCCTCTAGTTCCTACAATATACTTAATGGCCGACCACTAAAAAATTGCTGGAAGATGAATTTCTGACAGGATTACTGTCTGTTTTATTCATTTAAAGGGCGTAAGTTGAAGTTCATTGCTTTATTACTTGAGGTCAAAATGATGGAGTCATTTAAAAGCTTTGTCAATAGGCAAAATAATATAAAACATATTGAATAATTAGTATTACTATACAGATCATTTACTTGATAAAACTCGAATCTAGGTAAAAAATCAGCTGTGGCCTCAACAGGACCGACCGCCATCATAAAGTACTTATATAAATTACATTCTAGCAGCAGAGTAGAAATAACTTGGCCTAATATTTTCTAACAGAGATATTATTTATCATGGCCATGGAAACGTTACATATAAATATGAAAAAATGGAGACTTAGAAAAAATTTCGAAAAATTTTACAGAATTTTTTCGTTTTATCAAAAAACGTCTCAAATAAAAGTTATTAGTTATTGCTTTTATAGCAACTTTTGTTCAATAAATATTTTCGAAATATTTTTCTGTTGTGAAATATTCACAAAAATCTTAAAATCGATACGAGTAAACTCCCATTTTTAGTCAACTGATTTTTACCGATCAAGTTGATCAACTCGTACCATTGATGACAGAAGCTTAAATATGAAGTTTCATAAAAATCCTTTCAGCCGAATTTGATCTTCACGTGTACACAGACAGACGGACAGACGGACAGACGGACAGACGGACAGACGGACAGACGGACAGACGGACAGACGGACAGACGGACAGACGGACAGACGGACAGACGGACAGACGGACAGACGGGCAGACGGGCAGACGGACAGACGGACTGACGGACAGACGGACAGACGGACAGACGGACAGACGGGCAGACGGGCAGACGGACAGACGGACAGACGGACAGACGGACAGACGGACAGACGGACAGACGGACAGACGGACAGACGGACAGACGGACAGACGGACAGACGGACAGACGGACAGACGGACAGACGGACAGACGGACAGACGGACAGACGGACAGACGGACAGACGGACAGACGGACAGACGGACAGACGGACAGACGGACAGACGGACGGACAGACCGACAGACATCATGCTAAAAATAGTCAAAACGTTGTATAGGGACCTCAATTCGTGGAGATCCATCGAAATCTCGATACATCAAAATTGATATGATCACAATACCTCCCTTATATATGTTGGTGGTCGGTAAAAAAGTTTATTGTTCATACAATTAAGAGATACACTTTACTGAAGTTATTAAAAATATTATCCATGATATTTTCTTTTGAGAATTACAAAAAATACTAGACGTAATGTAAAAAAAAAAAAAAATGGAGAGCGTAAAACTTGATTTCGATTTAAAAAGGAATCGCCATTCTACCTATATCACCCCTTAAAAATCAAAAGCGGTGGACATTTTATTTTTTTCGCAGCCCTGTGTAATTGTAACAGAAAGCTGAAAAACTTTTGCGCGCACCTTTAAATTAACAAATATTAATAGTGTTTGTTGACAGCTAATAAACAAGTTAAGTTTCTTCAGTTTCTTCTCTGCTATGACTTCACACACAAGTCTTTAACGCTAGTTATCAGCAGCACTATTTATAATTTCCTTCATCAATTGCCAATTTTTATGTAAGCAGTCTTCAATCAAACATCAAACGCATTTAAAATAATCTAATTACATTCTAATATAAAACCAACATCACTTTACTATAAATATCAACATCAAACAGCTTTTATGATGTATAGCCGAAAGAAAAACTAAAGCAAACTTAAAGCAGGATAACCTCAATATTAGACAATCGAGATAAAACAAAAACATTTGAAAAGATGGACTCAGATATCAGATACCGTGATATTTCCTTTTCTTTAGAAAAACAATACACAACTGTCATTTCTGAAGTAACATTACTCATTTCTGTTTGTACAAAAAACAATAAGAAACTATTGTAAATGACAGTTTTCAAGTGATCTACTTCCTCCTTGTATTATCAAAGTTGAAATTGCTATTAAAAATAACTCAGTGCATTACTGTTATTTCCTGAGTTTTGAACAGAAAAAACTGGTGCAACATATGCATCAACGATGCTGAATGTATTGGCAATATCACAAGAATTTCACAGAAAACAAATTCAAATATAAATTGAGTTGTAAACATGCTGCTATTAATCTTATATTAATAACTCGAACAACATGACCTACGAAGAAATCTCTTCATGGAATCGAATTTAATTTTAATTTTGATTCTGAAAAACATGATGTGAACTGTGAATATTCGCACATTTCGGCATTTTGTAAGTATCTATAGAGGGTGCATTCGAGTACAGAGTAGAGCGAGCGCTGAGCGAACAGTTGATGGTGACGTCATGAATAGAGCACTAACGGAGCGAGCGTTCTTGTGACGTAATGTTTATAAAATCTAACCCTACAATTTTTGGCGGCGTTTTTACTGTCAGATTAGTTCACGTCAGTCATGAATCAAAATTATATACCTCGTTTTTTCCTTGATTTTTTTTCAATGATGAAGAAATAAAATTAATAAAAAATTAAATAATAATTAATGAATTAATTTAATGAATTTTTTCCATTTTAATTTTATACACGGTGTATTTTAATAATTTTTTTGCTGTTTACAGAACGTCACAAATACATAAAATGGCCGTACTCTGTAGCTATAGACAAATAACAATATTATTTGTCTACTGTTATTTGTCTAAGGCTATTATTTTTATTTTATTTATAATTTAATTTTAAACTTTCATTTCTTTCCCGCCGTTCCCCCACTTTTTTAAGTCATACTCATATGTTCGGTCTTAAAACCCCGAACACATAGAGCGCACTCTAAATGCTCGCTCGATCGCAAAACGAATGCAATTGAGTGTACTCCGAGCGTCAAATCGAACACGTTTGAGTGTACAGAACGTGCTCGGAACGCTCGGAGCGTCAAATCGAATGTACCCAGTAACTGAAAGCGGCCACCACAAGACTCGAATACTGATGTCGAGGACAATATATCCTTTGCGATATATATTGACATTTCTATACGTAATTATATTCGAAGATACTAAAGGGAATAAATCTGCAAAATATTGCTCATATCGGTCAAAGGATATAGAAGTGTCTAGAGTTTCTTGTTTATTCCTACGAAACCTTTGACATTTCTATATGTAATTATATTCCTAGATACTTAGGGAATAAATCTGCAAAATATTGTTCATACTGGTCAAGGGATATAGGAGTGTCTAGAGTGTCTTACTTATATATACGAAACCCTTGACATTGTTATATGTAATTATATTCATAGGTACCAAGAAAATAAATCTGCAAAATATTGTTCATACCGGTCAAGGGATATAGGAATGTCTAGAGTTTCTTACTTATACACGTACGTATAATGGTATTCTGTAACTTAAATTTCAGTTCTAGTTTTTATTTTCAGCTCTAATTTTTTCCAGATTTTGAAACTAACCCCTCCGACAGATAGAGTGGGAAGAAAAAAATTATTTATAAAAATTGCATAGTTCAAAATATCTCAAAAATCGATTTTTATGTATTAATCTATGCATTCATTTTATTTGATATCCACTCAAAAATTTGTTTTTTAAAAAATATTTACATATAAGTATGTATTGTATGTATCCAAGATTTTTTCTTGGGGAGGGACTCAGAAAATTGTTTTAAAAGGGTACGAATCGGGAAATTAGTTAGCACAAGTGCACTTTATTTTCTAAAAAGCAGGTCCTTACTTCCAAAATACAAGTAAGACCTAAAAAAAGGTCCTCGCTTCTAAAATAAAAATGATGACCTAAAATAAAGGTCTTTATTTCCAAAATCAATTTAAAAAAATCAGCTGTGGCCACCACAGGACCGACCGCCATCGTAAAGTACTTATATAAAATACATTCTAGCAGCAGAGTAGAAATAACTTGGCCTAATATTTTCTAACAGAGATATTATTTATCATGACCATGGAAACGTTACATATAAGTATGAAAAAATTGAGACAGAAAAAATTTCGAAAAGTTTTATAGAAATTATTCAAAATTTTTCGTTTTATCAAAAAACGTCTCAAATAAAAGCTATTAGTTATTGCTTTTATAGCAACTTTTGCTCAATAATTTTTTTCGAAATATTTTTCTGTTGTGAAATATTCACAAAAATCTTAAAATCGACACGAGTAAACACCCATTTTTAGTCAACCAATTTTTACCAAAAGTTGATCAACTCGTACCTTTGATGGCAGAAGCTTAAATACGAAGTTTCATAAAAATCCTTTCAGCCGAATTTGCTCTGCACGTGTACACAGACAGACGGACAGACAGACGGACAGACAGACGGACAGACAGACGGACAGACAGACCGACAGACATCATGCTAAAAATAGTCAAAACGTTATGTATGGACCTCAATTCGTGGTTATCCATCGAAATCTCGAAATGTCAAAATCGGTATGATCACAATACCTCCCTTATATATGTTGACGGTCGGTAATTATACGGGTAGTAATGTAGTAATGACACTAAAAAAAAAAACCTCTTGAGCTTTAGAATGCAAGTATATTCATTAATAACACTAAAATCACGTGTTTTTTGAGCTCTTGGGGGAGGGGGGGTTCAAGTCGATGAGCCTCCCCCTGGATGCGTTTCTAATAACTTATGTATACATATATTTTTCAAGTGTTATATTTCTTTGAATGAAAGTTTGTTTTTTTTTTGTTTTTTTTTTATGGCCTACTGAGGCAATTAGCCAGGACAATTTTTCGAAAATTCCATGCTTGAACAGGATTCGATCCCGAGACGATTAGTAACGCAGAGCACTTGTGTTACCACACCGCTACGCAGGTCGGCTTGAATGCGGGTTAAAGAACTGTATTTGCATGCAAAAAATTAAACACTCTAGATTTAACAGTTTACAGACAGATACTCTCAAGTCGGTTTCTAGTCACTGTGGGAGCTACGACATTAATTTCATCGAAATCGTTCTAAGTACGGGCACTCTTCCTTTCAGGCTCATTATATATTCTGTTCTAAAACATGGAACTTAAAGAAGCTAGATTGAAAAAATTATCAAAAGAGTGGCATAAGTAATAATATAATAAATATGAATATAGTTAAAAATTACATATTAGAGAAACACCGAAGAGCAAAGTCCTACTATATATACATACTGTATACATTATCGCTAATATTTTTTCTGCATGCAAAAACCAAAGTTTATAAAATCCTTTTAAATGATTAAACACTGAGATAATATCACATTACACCATAATTAACAAACAAAAATAGAACAAACTTGAAGATTTATATCAGTCAGTCAACTTTCTCAGCAGGAAAATTAAATAGCCTAGGATATTGTCGCGTGTCCATTCTAACACTCGGCAATTACAGTTTACAGATGTGGTCTGGGTCCTGCTGAGAAGGAAGCTCCGGCCAGCCTGCCCTGACGGTTCACGTGATTTATGTTTGTCGGCCAGCAAAACAGGATGTGCGTGAAGATGATAACATTTCTAAAAGGTTGGGAGAATTTGCTGTTAAACAGGATACATGAAAACTTAGATAGAATCAACTGTTTTTAAGGAATTTATTTACTTCGAAATGTCGCGATTTTTTTCTGATTTATACTGATATTCAATCAAATAATTTCGTTATTTAATATTTAAATTAGCCAGCGGAGTGGCCGAGCTCGTTAAATCTCAGTTTTGACTTGTAACAACAGTCTGAATTGTGAGGTTGCTAGTTCAAGTCTTCGTTGGTGATAGTATTCGGGCAATATTTTATTTTTTATTTTTGAACAAAAATTTTTTCTCTCTAATTTACTTCAAAATGTGTATACTCACGTATTTTGAATCGTAGATCTCAAAAATGATCCCCATTACATGCTACAGTTTACCGTTTTTGAATAAATTTAAAAAAAAAAAGCGACAGAAAATATCCATATTTAATAAAAAAATACATGTAAGAAGGCGATTTAAATATATTTTTTAGACTCCCCAAATAACGCAGAACGATGATAATCACTCACTAGGTATTGAGAAGTGCCACATTCGAATATGCTAACTTGTGGCCAAATAATTGTACTAAATATTGCAATATACAATTTGAACTTATTATGAATATTTTAGAATGTTTGTTACAATGCCGACAGAAGTAGTGAAAAACTATACAAGCAGAACAAATTGTGGTGTTTTTTGCTGTCATTTAAGGACAAAGATAAGCATCTTAGTTTCTTTACTTTTCCTATGACAAATGGAGGGAATGTTAATATTCCAAGTCAAAATTTTCGGGAGATAATTGTTATATACCTCGATACATGTGAAGCGCTTATAAATTCAAAAAGGTCTCAAATATTTACTCTAATTTTAATAAAATAAAAAGGTATTGTGAATAATTTAACCGGTTCACTATGTGCAAATTAACAGCTAAGTACTTCTATCATTAATCATATTTCCTTCGATCACAGCGCCGCCACCGGTAATGTCACTTTTCAATAACAAATAACGACAGAATAGACAAACAGACAGGCAGACACACACAGAAATTGATTTTTGTGCATATTTTGTGGGTATCGTATATAAGTATATATATATAATCACTTATATATAATATACATAATAACTATAATCACGAAAAAAATATATAAAAACGTATATAGCTTTCACTTTTATTCATATACATAGAATATAGATGATGAGTAAAAATGCCATTAATGCATAACGAGTAAAAATTGAATTTATCAATGTTCTGTGTAATTCTTTATAAGTTCATATTTGTTGGAAATTATATTGTTAGTCAGTTATCAAAAGCGACGCACTTTTCTGTATAAAATGAAAAATGCCATAAAGTAGCGCCGTAGGAAGAGATTTATGCCAAAACTCGACGCATCCGGACGCCAGCAAAGATTCAATGATTAATAGTTTCTCGATACGATAGCAAGCGTCGCTACAGGAGCGTCGAACCCTGTTATTACCACAGGCGCCCGCAGATATTTTACAAAAAGGGGTGACATGGACAAAAAAATCATAGTAGCCAAAGTTATTTTAAAACTACTGAATAAGTTTGGTAAAAAGCTCTGAAGAGTAACATAATGACATAAATATTTAATATTGCAGGTATCGGTACGGAAGAGGCAGCGACTTTGCTCTAGGTGCCAAAGATTCCGGGTTCGAATCCTGGACTAGGGCATGGATATTTGATATCGTTCTTATCACCTTTTCCTCATTAAAATTAAAGAAACGATAAAGAAATCTCGAAGCAGGCTAAACATGTAACTTCGAATTAAAATTAAAAAAAAAATCTTTTGAATTTTTGGTATATTGGGTATTCCCGTCTGCAGACCACCTGCTATACTAGCGTCGGCGAATCAACGCAGTTACGTCACACGACGTAACAAACAAATGTATTGTCTGGAACATTGCAATCTTTTGTTACGTCATGTGACGTAACTGCATTGATTCGCCGACGCTAGTATACCTCTCTTGGTTGTAGAAGGCAAAAAGCAGTATTGCTCGGATCGCTTCACATTTTGCGGATGCTAAATTTGGTATGAATCCATTTGCTCGCATATCGCCAGGGTTTGGGATGCGGCCAATTACTGGAATAAAGTTCCCTTGAACTTCTCTGAGGAGGTTAGAGGTGAGCACCTAGCCTGTGCCGAACACGTTGCAGGCCAACCTGGCGGTACTGGCTGGACTAAAAACCTTCTTATATAATAATAATAACATTAATAAATAAACTGCTTAGTAAATAACAGTGATTTGAGTGTTTTTTATTTTTTGTTTCTAACGCACAGAAGAAAACAACAGAACGATTACTAAAGCAATAGTTTTCAATCTATTCAGCTGCACGGACAGACGGACAGACGGACAGACGGACAGACGGACAGACGGACAGACGGACAGACGGACAGACGGACAGACGGACAGACGGACAGACGGACAGACGGACAGACGGACAGACGGACAGACGGACAGACGGACAGACGGACAGACGGACAGACGGACAGACGGACAGACGGACAGACGGACAGACGGACAGACGGACAGACGGACAGACGGACAGACGGACAGACGGACAGACGGACAGACGGACAGACGGACAGACGGACAGACGGACAGACGGACAGACGGACAGACGGACAGACGGACAGACGGACAGACGGACAGACGGACAGACGGACAGACGGACAGACGGACAGACGGACAGACGGACAGACGGACAGACGGACAGACGGACAGACGGACAGACGGACAGACGGACAGACGGACAGACGGACAGACGGACAGACGGACAGACGGACTTTAACATCAGCATGTCGATAGAACTACTTTTAATATCATACAATTGAGTAAGTCTGTACACTTTATTCTGTTTTATAATGTACACTTATTAGTTTAATAATTTACATTATATTGTATTCTCTCTTTTTGTTTTGTCCACTTAGATCAACTGAGGAAGATAATAAAGTTATCGAAACCGGTATTTAATATTCAATAATTTGATGTTTTTTCTTATGACCTAAAATCCCGGTAAAATACACCAGTAATACAACTCCAGTAAGAATTGTCATTAGAGTTAGATGGCCAAAAGAAGTCAAACAACAGAATTTGATATTGGCGCGATTTCAATCATAATTTTGCCTAAAATATTTTGCCACTTGGTACCAACGACATCCTGAAATATGTAAAAATTCATACTTCACAACAATTTTTTGTTTGTACGCCTATGGTTTCTACTATGTCTCAGAATTGGACGAAGAGAAATTACCTCGACATCTCTCAGTATCTTTGTAGACCTTAGTAAGAAGATAAAGGAATGGCAGAAAAAAATATATCAAAGTATTTTTTGAACAACTTATTTAATATTGCACATTCTAAATTTTCCGAAATATATTGAGGTTCATTGATTCTATTCACACCTATTTTTTATTATTTTAGATTCAAAATATATACGTGGCGGACTCAACCACAACAACAAAGCAGCCATTGAACACCTATAGAATAAGGCAACTACGAATTTTCAGGAAGGACTGAGGATATCTAAAGCTAATATAGAGGGCGAAGGGATGATATTTTAACCTAGCATTGCATCATTAAATTGGCATAGTGCGGTTTTCTGGTCCGAACCTATTACCACTGACAGATAATCCTACATTGTACACACAAAGAAATCCCTGTATTTGTAAATAATCCATAAAAGGTTTCGATTTTAGAAAAAATAATAAAACAGAATCAACAAATAATATATGATCTTTGCATATATTTTTATTAGATTTTTAGCAAAACGGCCTGCCAACGATTTATAATAAGAAAATGCAGTCCACCAATAAGAAAATATAATTTGGCACACGTGTTCCTTATAAAAATTAAATCATTTTGACTCGCAGCACCTATTTGTGAATCAAGGCAAATTCAAGATGGCGGCTAAACTAGCGCGCCAATTACGATAACGATAACTAATTCTTATGATACAGCAAAATAGCTAAATAAATATTTGTACAATGGACCTTTAGCTACAATTTGCCGCGTCGTATGCAAATTTTCGTTACTTAGAGATTACAAGATACCGTCCATAATTCATTCTCAGACGCAAAAAAGTGATTTCCGAAATGGCTAACGAATTTCGTATGATATGGCTCGTTTTCTATTAATTTAATGCCGTAGATTACGAATCTGTTATCAAAATGGCGAAAATTTAAAATTTTGATAGATTTTTTTCCCGAATTCGAGACATGATGATATTCTCTATCACTGCAAATCTGCGTATATTAATATTTTGTTTCAATTCTTCCTAAATCTGTAGGGCATATCCTTGGCTACAAGAATATTTGCGGAATTTTTCTCTGCGGGGCGCCAAAATTTAGGTAGCGGCCGAAATGTGTTAAGTCTCAACTTAGTATTATTTTGACACTCTTTATATCGTTTTCGACCAAATCGGACCTATAAATTACAAAAATGGAATAAAAAATGGCATATGACTTGTTATTATTCGGATTTTGCCCGAAATGAAATAAAAAAAATTACATATCCGGCCGGAACGGCTGTAAATTATGACATCAAAGCTTCTGCCATCAATGGCACAAGTTGATCAACTTTTGGTAAAAATCGGTTGACTAAAAATGGGAGTTTACTCGTGTCGATTTTAAGATTTTTGCGAATATTTCACAACAGAAAAATATTTCGGAAAAATGTATTTAACAAGAGTTGCTATAAATACAATTACTAATAACTTTTATTTGAGACGTTTTTTGATAAAACGAAAAATTTCGAAAACAAATTGTAAAATCTATTTATTCCTACTTATTTTCCTATATACTGTAAAGATATTAGTTATCATAACCATGGAAACGTTACATTTCCATGGTTATGATAACTAATATCTCTGTTAGAAAATATTTGGCCAAGTTATTTCTACTCTGCTGCTAGAATCAAGAGATACTCGACTGAAATATTCGTAAACAAGTAGTTTGTGGTGGCCACAGCTGATTTTTTATTTTATAGTGTACTTAACAATGACTTGCATTACAAAATTAACAAAAATTTCTAGAAATACCTTTGCAATCATTCCAGTTTTGATCTCCATGCAGTCCAAAAACCAAATCCACACTATGCCACAATTTTTACCACTTACACCTGGCACTTTTACCACTTAATAATAACTAAACACGCCAGAAAAAATGCAATGCCTCTTGTAAAAATCACGTATCTACAAATCAAGATGGCTATCACTGATAAAGCTCATTAGGGAATTTAGTCATTAAAAATTAATAAATAAGATAAGTAACAGAATTGTTTAAAAATATTATTAATGGGAATAAACACATTTATTCCCATTTATTTTGGGATTTTTGCGGATATTTCACAACAGAAAAATATTTCGAACAAAAATTTCTATAAAAGCAATAACTAACAACTTTTATTTGAGACATTTTTTGATAAAACGAAAAAAATTTGTAAGTCTCAAGTTTTTCATACTTATATGTAACGTTTCCATGGTCATGATAAATAATATCTTTGTTAGAAAATGTTAGGCCAAGTTATTTCTACTCTGCTGCTAGAATGTAATTTATATAAGTACTTTATGATGGCGGTCGGTCCTGTGGGGGCCACAGCTGATTTTTTTTGTAATTGATAATTTACATTTGGTACAAATAGATATGGATAATAATCGAAACAAGCGTCAGCCGCCAAAATCGTGGTGGGGCTGGACGTGAGAAAATGGACATCTTGTAAAAAAAAATCTAAAAGTCATTTCAAGCCACTTGAAAATTTGTACAGTTATGGTTTAAGTGATAATAAAAAAATCAGCTGCGTGCATAGTGGGGAATTATACGTCCGTCGCTTGTATAAACCTGCGATAAAAAAAAAAAAATTATGTATAGTATTTTCAAATTCAATGAAACTTATACATCGAACTTATTATATAATTAGAATAATAAAAACAACAATCAGCTGTTTGCACAATGGGAGTAAGACCGTCAGTTGAGGGATTATAATTGCTGAGCGGGCATTTAGCCTAAGCATTTTATAATGTAATCAATGATGTAACTGACGATCTTTACCCCGTTATGTCGGCAGCTGACGATCATTTTTATTTAATATAAAATGTAAAGTATTCATTATAAAAACTTCAAGTGGCTTGAAATCAATTTAGCTATAATTTCATTGTTTTAATATAAAACTGTGGCCACCACAAGACCAACCGCCATCATAAAGTACTTGTATAAAATACATTATAGCAGCAGAGTAGAAATAACTTGGCCAAATATTTTTTAACAGAGATATTATTTATCATGACCATGGAAACGTTACATACAAGTATGAAAAAATTGAGACTTTTCCACGATAAAACGAAAAAATTTTCGAAATTTTTCGTTTTATGAAAAAACGTCTCCAATAAAATTTAATAGTTATTGCATTTATAGCAACTTTTGTTCAATAATTTTTTTCGAAAATATTTTTCTGTTGCTAAAAAGTTGATCAACTCGTGTCATTGATGTCAAAAGATTAAATATGCAGTTTCATAAAAATCCTTTTAGCCGAATTTGCTCTGCACGTGTACACAGACAGACAGACGGACGGATGGACGGACGGACGGACAGACAGACCGACAGACATCATGCTAAAAATAGTCAAAACGTTATGTAGGGACCTCAATTCGTGGAGATCCATCGAAATCTCGAAATGTCAAAATCGGTATAATCACAACACCTCCCTTATATATGTTGGCGGTCGGTAAAAATCGATTAAACTTGTTACTTTGGTACACTCCTCGCTTCGCTCGTCGTACTCCAAACAACTCGTGTGACAATACATTGTCCTATAAAACTCGTAAACTTGTATAATGATATACTATTATACAATTCAAAATAAAACGAAAGCCTAACTTCACTCGTCCACGTGTTAAACAGAAATACGATGGGAAACGTTATTTAAGAAGATGTGGCAACGTAGGAAAGAACTACCAACCCGTGGATCCAAATGAAACTACTGATTAATGCTTGCATGTTAGTTACATTACATTTCAACTATATTAACCAAGTGTGACGTTATTTCTTAGTTATCTTGAACAGACTTTACCATGAAAAATCAACAAATGAGACATTTTAAACTAATACGAAACCACTACCTCGATGGAAATTCGTGCTTATAAGCGGAACCATTATCCTTTGAATTTTTCTATTGCTAAAGCTCGAAAAAAATGTTGACACATTTTAACGACAACAGATATTAACGTAGAAAACACTTTTTTTAACTTTTCCAGGGATAAGATCTTATCATTCTGACACCCTCGCTGACTGGAGGCGATCTTAGAAACTCCTGACCACATTTCCTGTTCTTAACTTTAAGAACCAGGAAACAAAAGTTTTTAACCCGAGTCAGCATTTCGAGGTTATTAGTCTCGTCTTTTTAACATTCTACACTTATTTTTGTCAGCATTAAGTTAACGAAGAGGCGAAGAGAGATCCGGTGAATTATTCCTTCTAGTTGGACAATATATTGCTGAAAGTCCAGGCTTGTAAAGAATAGGGTACACGTGTATTCTTCGACTGACGTAAACTACGGACTCAAACTGAAGCGAAAGAATTGAGGAACATTCTCCAATCTATTAGATTCGTATTAAACCAAGATGATACAAGAAATACAAGTTGTTATACGAGGGTTACTCTAGAATTATTGAGAACTAGCTGGAGTACCCGTACTTCGTACGATTCTTTAAAGTACATTTTTCTTCTAATGTAAACGATGTGAGATGTTTCAGTTTCAAGAAAAACAGAAAATAATCATTCCTTTATTTTAAATCACTCTTTTAATTATTGACACTTCTCTTTATCTAAATCAATATTTTTAATGAATAGTTTATTAGATTTCGGGATGGTAGGTCAGGAACAAAAAATTACTCCGTATTGACGTAAAACTAGTTTCGATAAACTTATAATATCTTCTACAGTTACACTAAATAATTTGAAAAGAGAGAAACAACAAATTAGGAATGTTACAATAAATTAGTCAATTAAGTCTTAATTAAATATACAACTTACTCAATAATGGTATTTGTTAAGTGATGTGAGTAGTCCTCCCTTAGATGAGGGTGGATAATAAAAAACTGTCATATTATTATAGAATATTTTTAAAAACAAATAAAAACCAGATTAAAAACACTATAAAGTCATAAAATATTAAGTATCACAGAATAATAATTGTTATGAAATAAAATACAGTAAAATAGACAAAAATCAATCATAAAATATCACAGAATTTACATGGAAGCAAATTAACCTAGCTGACTAACATTGTGAAAACAGACTGCGACAACATTAACGGAGATAAAAAAATTAATAAACTAGTTAAGACAATCAGAAATTCGAATAAAACGCGCGTATAGATTTATTATCTTTTATACAGCTGATGACGTAGTCATAACAATTGTGCAAATTGGTAGTGTCTTGTTGGACATTAATATTATTTTTATTAGATTTGATGTATATCATTTCTTTTATAAGTCTTTTATAATAATTATTTTCAGTATCTAAAATAAGATAATTTTCAAAGTCAAAATTATGATTTTTTTCATTAATGTGTAAATGAATAGGAAGTTGTTTTAAATTTCTAATATATTTATATTTTTAATATATAAATATATAAATATTTTTAATGTTAAGTAAATAATAAGTGACATATTTCGTTTAAAGGTAGCTCTTCTCATGACTTCCCAAATATTTATCTTATTGAAAACTGTATTGAACGTAGAGGAATAGTCCTTTCTTCTCATATTCTTTTCTACGGTTAAGTACATGATAAATTAGATATTTCAACCTTATAGGTAATACTCCACTTGCCCCCTAAATAATATTTTTACTAAAAACGCCATTGAAGGGAAGATAACAAATATTTCCTCATGCACATTTTTGATGTACAGTATATATAATATCAAGTAATTAATAAAAAAGAGATATTTTAAGATTTCAGTTTTAGGGTGTCCCCCCGTAACTCCCGAAATATTAAACCAATTGAAAAATATATAGAACAAAAAAGATTTGATTTCTTAAAACATTTTTTGTCATATACGTTTTTGCTGTTAAGTCATTAATAAGGAAGATATTTCAAAACTTTAATTTTCGGTTGTCCTCCCGTAACTCCACAACTATCATCTAAATAAAAAAATGCCTAAAAAAAAAAAAAAGATTTGTTTTCTTATTATAAACTTTTTTTTATTAAATATGATTTTGATATTAAGTTCATAATAAGGGCGATGTATATAGATTTTAATTTTAGGGTATCGGCCCATAACTCTCCAAATATTCATCTAATTGAAAAAATGCGCTTAACAAACAAGATTTGTTTTTTTGTTATAAACAATTTTAGTATAATAAATTTTTTTGATAAGTCAATAATAAGAGAGATATTTGAAGTTTTTATAAATTTTTAACCCAGAAATACTCCCGTAAAATGAAATTTCTAAAATAACTTATAGCCTATGTTCAAACCCAGGTTTTATTATATCCTCATACCAAATTACGTGAAAATATGTCCAGCCGTTTTTGCGTGAATCTCGGACAAACAGACAGACAGATGAAAATTGATTGTTTTGCGGATATTGTCTTTTAATCATCTAAAACGTGTAGAAACCAAATATGAGGCCGAAAAAATAAAAAACAGATAGCCTCCAATTATATTTAAGTACATAAGAAAACCAGGTAGGCCGTGAAAAACCAAAATAACGCTATCATTTTATGTTGTTATCTAACGGTCATTTGAAGTTAAGTTGTAAAAGTTAGGTTAGTTAAAACTAAGTTAATTAATTTTTTAAAGTATCGTGCGAGTCAAAATATGGAATTAACAACAGAGAATTTTCGAATCATGGTATATTATAAATTTCAAAAAGGTTTTAGCGTTTATGAGTGTATAAAAAATTTACATTTAGTTTTTAAACTGTATTCAGAGCTCTTTAAATTAGTTGATTTACACACAGTGCATTGTGTCCTGTGGATAAGTTTAGTAGATAGTTTTAACATTCAAGGCAGCGTTTACAGCTCTGGAAATTAGTGAGTTAGGAATAGTGCGACCACTGTGTGTTTTTAAACCAACTACGGTGGCTTCGTAAAATGTTTATTATTCATTATCGTTTTCTTAATTCTGCTGTCCTAGATTTTTACTAAACCTAACCTAATTACCTAAATTGATCATATTTACTGTTTTTGTAATTTTGGCCGAGATTTGTTGTAATCGGCGCGATTACATTTTATTAGATTATGTAAAGGTATACAATATGAGCGTTCTCTGCGATGTAGACTGAGAAAGCCAATGTGTTTCTATGTCTGTCTCTATACTAACTATAAGTTTGGAAAACTATCCACAATCTACAACGCACAATCTAATAAATTTGGAGCTCTGAACGGTTGCTCGCCTTACCATATGACAAACTTGTAGTGACAATCAACAGTGCATAAGCTATAGCCTATAGTCGACTAATTTAAGAGCTCTGAACGCAGCTTTAGTGGTATAAAGAATTTTAACAAGGCAGGAATCTGTTCAACGACAAAAAGGAGCAGTGTCCTTCTACAGCTGTTAAAAAAAAACTTTTCTGTCAGGTGACATCACGCTAAAAACAGTTGATTAGTGTTATAAAAAGCCTAATTCGTGCTTATTTGTACAAATCTCGAGGAGTAAACATTGTTATAATCATAATTCCTTGCTCTATATGTGTCGATCGATAAAAATGGTTATGTGAATTAAATGATGAAATAAAAGAAATCCGTGAATAAAACTAGAGAAGTCTAACTCTATGCGTTAATGAGGAGAGGAAGGATCTTAACATGGTTTTAAGCAAAGATAACATCATTCTTGTAGGCAACCAAGCATAAAGGCATAAAGCAGGAAGATGTAATAAAGCCACAAATGCTGAACATACATCATCCAAAGTTAGAGAATTTTGCTCTGAAACTACTTTGCAGTTTATCTTAATAAATTCCACTGTTTCCGAGAGAATTTGATGACGAAATATGCAAAACTATGATGAAAAAATGCACTTTATACTATTTATAACTGAAGGAAATGTTTCGTTGCTGACACTGACTTTATTTCTGCAACTGTTTAGTGAATATTTTCTTTTTCTGTTTTTACAGGCTTTAAATCTCGAATATTTGACCTGCTTTTGAAAGAATTCTGTGCTGGATAAGTTTATTTTTAACCAATCATATTTTTACTTACTGCATATGGTTAAATTCACAGAATATATTTTCATAAGCTGAATAAAAACGTTTTAGTTTAGATATTCCGAACCGCAGCCGAAAAAGAATCTGTTACTAGTGTTTTGGATTTTCTGCTATAGGGGACGTAAATTTATTTCGGGAATCTTTATTTTAAGATGATTCGGTAAAGTTTGAAAATTAAGAAGTCGCGAAATTTTCGGAAACATGTTTACAGTCTGTATATTAAGACATCCTTGTTGATTTTTGACGAATTATAAGAGAGAAAAGGAAAAACTAAAAATAATTTAAAAATTTACTGTAGATATTATTACGCTACTACGTAATAATTGGTCCAATCCCCATTATTATCAATTATTGCTTGGCATCTTTTCGGTACACTTTCGACCAGCTTTTTGGCATACTTTGGTAGTGATCTCCATATATGCCGTATTTGACGAGTTAGCTGATCCAAATTTTGAACGTTTATTGTTCGAAGCTTATATTTCATGTAAAAACTAGATTTATCAGAGAAAACTACTTCACTCCAATCGTGGTCTAAATTTTCCTTGACCCAAGCGAGTCATTTTTCGATGTTTCACCGATAACAATGGTTTTGTTTGGTGCTCCTGAATTGAATACAATTTTCAATTAAACGATTTCTCAGGGTTATTAGACTTAACATAATGTTCTTTTTTAAGAAAATTGCCTGATATTTACGTAAAGATAACATAGGATTATTTTTAAAAACGTTAAAAATCACTTTATCTTGTTTTTTAGTAGTCACATTTTTTAATCCACGATTGGGTAAATTGTCAACATTTTTATTAATTTTATAACGTTTCACCCAATATTTCACAAAGTCTACTGATTTGTGCATATATTTTGCTGCACTTGAATAGGACATTTTTTGGCTCTTTTGGGTGGGTACATAAAAATACCGCTTCAAAACGTTTTGCATAAATAGCACTCTTTATTACATAACCGCACTACTGAAAGACAAAACACACTAATTAAACAATTTTTATTATCAGGCGTATTAGGTCTTCATGTTCTTATCATGTTTGAACCTATTTATTATTAGTGCACAAGCCTGATCCTGAGTTATAAGCAAGCAGGAACGTAGCCAGAATTTCAGGTTTGGGGGGGGGCAAAAATAACAAAATATTCTAAATTGATCGGTACGACCTTAATTACATGGCTTGGGTAGAAAATAATAGCGTTCTAGGTCTTTTATGGTATATTAAATAATAAAAGTCCGGTAAAGTTATAAATTTTCTTCACCTCTAGTGAAGAAAACTTATAACAACCTAAATTATATTTAGAGCCCTGCGCGGATACGTTTTTCTGTATCCGCATCCGCAAAAATATCCGCACAGGATTTGCTGTCTGTTTGGAAATAACTAACCTGTTTCGCCTATTAGAATATCGCTGCTTTAAAACTACTGAAATTTTTATCACATTACATATTACTGGGTCCAGAAATATGTTTTCTATCTAACGTCGTACTGAAATTATATAAATTAAAAAATAGATGGAAATTACAATTATTCGACTCTTAAACCAAGTTTATATACAACGTAAAACTTTAAACAGTAATATCTCAAAAACTTAGTTTTTTAAGATATCTCCCTATTGTTTTAGAGCAGCGATATTTAGAAATAATTAAACAGATTAATTTATCACATTTATGACCAATAAATAACAAGGAAAGTCTTATAAGATCAAAAAATTTATAAAAATGAGTTTTTAATAATAAAATAAAATTCTTAAATTCATCCTATTTTAAAAGATGAAAGTTATATGACGATTTCAAGATATTTTTATTTTATTTTATTTGATATGAGCTTCATATGTTTTTAAATGTGGCAAATTGCCATGGTTAATTTTGACTAATATTTCCAAAAATGCAAAATTAGGTGATACAGTAAAATCTATTCCAAATGATTAGGCGGAACTAACCGCAATTTTCATTTTTGTAAGTTGTCATTAGCTATTTTTTTATATATTGAAGTTGGTTTTTCCTGAACAAAATGATCTAGAGCTTCAGTCAATCGGTAAAAGTAACTAGAATTGAAAATCTAGTTCCACCTAAACCAAAAGAACAAACTTTACATAATTATTTTTTAATTAATAAACTGACAAATCCAAAAAAAAATTGTATCTACGACTTTTATTAAAAAGTGAAAAGTGCCGTAATGTATCATTATTTTACTCTTGCCATAAGCCCAATACAAATGCCAACGATACATTTTTGGGGTTCTAAACGCGTCTTCCGTAGGAAGAGGCGTCCAACTGAAGATTTTATATTCACGCGGATATTGCGGATAAGCGGATATGATATAAAATCCGCATCCGATCCGCATCCGCACAATTTAAATGATAATTTATCCGGATACGCCGAAAAATAGCGGATATCCGCGGATTTGCAGGGCTCTAATTATATTTTATGTAGGGTAAACTATCTTGGGGGGGGGGGGGGCAAATGCCCCCTATGCTCCCCCTGGCTACGTCCCTGTAAGCAAGTATGTCTTATTATACAGACTGTATTATGTGCTGTAGAACAAAAATATATTAATTTATAATTTTTAAATATGTGCCACATATTTTTACATAGTAGGTATGACCCTTACATATTTAAGGTTTTTTAGGTATGACCAAAAAACTTTATAACAACACTCATGTGTCTGTTAATCATCTGTGTGTACAGTAGAATTGGTTGCTAAATGATTGCACATAGAAAGTTGAAATATAGAATGCTTGTACAACTCTTTGATCCGCATATAGGAAAACTATAGAAAGTTAAAAAAATTGATGTGAAGTGTGAATTTTCACACATTTCTGGGTTTTGCAGGTATTTAGTAACTGAACGATGATTATTTGGGATGCCAAAACAAATTTTATGTCAAAATATTTTTTTATGAATTTTAATTCGAATGCCTAATACCATTATTTGAGTTTCTAAATATATGCAGTATTTTTTTTATATAGCAAAGTTCATTAAGATTTTGAAAATTGCACCTGTGGCTTCAATTGGTTGCTTACATCATAAGTCCCGCCCTTTGATTTCGTCAAACATAGAATTAAATAACATATTTTAGTTAAAAACACAAAAAATGCGTTATTTTCCGAAAACATAATCTGATCAAAAATTCCTGTTGTACTATTCCGGTTCACACCAATGTACATTACTAATTTGTTCAGATTTTTAGTTTAAACCATCTGGGCTACAGGGTGTGGGACAAAAAATTTTTTGCACAATTTTGGCAAAATCGCATCAAAATAATTTATTTTGCAAAAACAAAATTTTGATCGTTAATCCACGTACTAAGGGCTTTCATTTGATACCCTACTCAGAATTTTAAAAAAATACTTTTTTTTTCGATGAGCACATATTTGTTTATATTTTTAGAGGGATATGTTTTTTAGATGTTTTAGTATTTTTCCTATGTGCGGGTCAAAGAGTTGTATAAGCATGCCAAATTTCAACTCTCTAGGTTTAGCCATTTGGCTACAATTTTTACCGAACAGACAGACAGACAGACAGACAGACAGACAGACAGACAGACAGACGACAAAATGACGGTATAAGGGTTTTTTGGTCATACCTACAAAACCCTAAAAAACACATCGCGTATTTCTAACCTGAAAAAGCTTCCAACAATTATCAAATTGTGAACCAAGGGATATTTGACCGATTTCGCCAATAAAAACAAAACTGAAATTTACTTTTGGCGGACTTTCACGTTTTCACATTTCCACTTTTCAAATGCTTTTTCCACATAGGTCAAATGTACATCAAACTTGGTGTTATTTTTTTCTAAGTGCCATTTTGCTATAACTATAAAATTATTCTATCTCCTGAGGTGGCTAGTAATTTAATGTCTCATAAATTTTTAAAGCAAATTTAAAAATCAATTACAAAATATGGTGTCAAAACTTCGGTCGTTAAAAACATGCCCCGAGATATTGTATCATTTTCCTATCGCTCGTGATTTACGATCTCATATATTACAACACTTGATATAAGCGTATCTAATGGGTTATTCTATGAATTATCCGCGTCTATAACATATTTTTAAGACGCGCCCCTAGCCGAGAGCATCTCAGTTTGCTATATTTTTTGCTAGATGATGGTAAT
The DNA here is from genome assembly GCA_963971575.1 of Liopterus haemorrhoidalis. NCBI lineage: Eukaryota > Metazoa > Arthropoda > Insecta > Coleoptera > Dytiscidae > Liopterus > Liopterus haemorrhoidalis. Next base: position 34,650,647 of record OZ020611.1, on the reverse strand, counting down.
TATTTTTCCATTATTTTGGTATTCAGTAGAGTAAGAAAGCTAGGTGACCTGGATGTTATTCAGGAGGTCCTTATTTAGGATCTATCATTTAAAAATAGGCGTAGGAGATACAATTTTTACTTCATTTTACGTAGCACTTAGCCTTCTCTTTAAAATCTAAATCTTCGTTCACAACTCGCACTGAAGACAAGTAAAGACGCGCACTGTTGATTGTCACTAACAAATTTATCATATGGTAATACGAGTGATCGTTATCAGCTCTAAATTTAATGCATTATGCTTTGTTGATTGTAGTTAGTGCGTTGTTTTAATGAGACAGACATTCAGGGATGGATAACGTAACGTAACGATACCCGATAACGTTATAATAACGATTTAACTTCAATTTTTAATACAATAACGTAAAAATATTTTTATAACGTTATAATAACCTATAACGATTCATAAAAAGTTATTTTGTAATGTTATATAACGTTATGAAAATATTTTTTAAATGTTTCATCTGTATTAAATACATGTATTGCAATTTCAAGTAATTTTCTATTTTCGTAGATACTTTTATATGTCCTGAAAACAGTTTTCAACCACAAGACAAGTAGGTATAATTTGATATTTACCACCAAAACAGATCCCAAATATAGGTAATTTCAGAGTTACAAATAAAAATTATTTTTATAATCTTATAAATCATTAATTACATAACATTATATAATATAACAATTCATTTTTTTAACGTTATTTATAACGTTATGTAACGGGGAAAAAAAATAAAATAATAACGTTACACAAAAACGTAACGATTTGAAAGGTTATTTCATCCCTGCATTCATTAGCTATCTCACTTTACATAGCCTAAAAATACTGTCACACATATTCCTACAAATTTTGGAAATCGTGAAGCAAAAGATCAGTCTGTGCCAATCCATAGTTCGTTACATTCTCATGGGCTGAAACATGGACCTTAATGATACAAGACCAACAACACCTTACAGTCTTTGAAGTACTTACCTACTTACGAATTTGTAGTCACAACCAAATTAATGGAAAATAAGAAATGGAAAAACTATAAAAATGATAACATCCGAGCATTCTACTCGAAGTCAAGTATAACAAAAAAGTAGTTATGGTGGTATGTCTCGAGATGAGGAAAAAAGAGAAAGAATGGCACAGAAGATCTAGGAAGGAAGATTTCTTTCGGACAATAGAAAAACCTAGCTAAAGATGAACGTGTGGAGAAGAAACGTCAGAGTGCAAAGTATGAGAGAAACATGGGCCTGAAAGCATACACAGAAACTACGGAGGACTACCATGATGTTATCCGAATAGTAGGCTAAAACCATCACTTTTCATCTTAGTCAACTGTGGAGAAGAAGTATACTATAGAAGAGGTATATTTTTGAGAATTCAAATAATAAAATTTTAGAAATTTTATGTATCTTTAGAAATATATTTTTTAAATGGTTCTTTGTTCAGGGAGAAATCTGTTCAGAGTTATAGCTTAATAACTCTGAACACTAGCGTCCCCTTGAACAAAGCTAAACCCCTTTTCCACGAAATACCTAGAAACTTCTCATAAAAACACACGACTCTCTGAAGAGGAGATCAGATAGTATTCGGTTTTGTTAGTAGTAACATCTAGGTAGTAGCATTCGTAGAGGCACTGTGTCGATATTTTCTGGTGGTCTACTCAATTCTGTTTGTTTTATTTTATTAATTCCTTTAAATACATATTAAACTTTTAATCTTTTAAACTATTTGTAAATATTACTGTTAATAAATTTAATTCATTTATTTTAAACCGTGTTAACGAGTGTAAACCCTTCACCTTTAAGAACTTTAGTGAACAGCTTAGATCCAAACTTAAATACAAGATACCTGTTCAGTCGGTTGGTAAGTACAAATACATATCAATTAATTCACATATCGTAATGATGAACCCTGGATAACACCCACGCCTACTACCCGATCTCCTTTAGTCAGTAATCTCACTTCAGTTTGAGATTAGACATAATATAATAGCACAGGCTCGCTACCTAGTGGACAATAAATGGTACGTTATAAAGTAACGTTACCGGTTCGCTACAATATCTAACGACAACACACGTTTTATATTTTATAAAAATTATTTTTTTTGCAGTTATTTCAGTTCCCATATACAGCGAAACCTAAGGGGTAAAGGAAAGAACGACGTCGGAAAAAGTGCGCTTCTAAGGAGTTCAGCAAGGATGTTTTTTTAAAATTATTTTATCGCAGGAATCCAACCTGTTATTAAATGGTAAAATTAATAACTATTTTTACAAAATCGGTCAGACAGGCATTGATGTTTTGTCCCCTGGACTTCATATATCATTTTCCCAAAGTACTCTACGTTTGCAAGAGACATATTTTATATTTTACTTAATATACAAAAAAGGATTTCTAGAGAGCAGTAAGGTCTAAAGTTTTCTGAAGACAAAGTAATATAGCTTCTTTTAGTATAATAATATAGAGGTTTTTTATTAAAAAGTGTTAACTTCAATTTATCTCCTACAGCCTACTAAACATACTATATATATGAACGCTTTCTAGCGTTTGTAATAATATAAATTAAAACACACAGAATCAAGCACAAATGAGCGTTTACTACAACGTCTATTTACAATCTGTCATATACAGGGTGTTAGGTAAATGTCCAGCATAATTTAAAAGACAGCATGGTAACGTAGAATGCAATCGATTTTTCCTTTGCCAATTTTCTCTAAAATGTGATTTTCGTCCAAAAATAAACAAACAAAAAGTTGCCCCAAATTTTGAAAACCACTGACTTTTTTAATCCTCATATTAATCCAGTTGTTGTGTAGTTGCCATGGAGAAAATTTGATATTCTTTTATTGAACTACAATTAAAATATTGTTTTCTCTATGACAACTTCTGGATTAATATGAAAAATAAAAAATTAATGGTTTTCAAAATTTGGGGCATCTTTTGTTTGTTTATTTTTGGACGAAATTCACATTTTAGAGAAAATTGGCAAAGGAAAATTCGATTGCATTCTACGTCACCATGCTATCTTTTAAATTGTGCTGGAACCTGACACCTTGTATATGTCATCATATTATAGCTGCTAACATATTACAAAAGACGGCCAACAACTAGTCCTGATCTTAACATATATTTCATTTCACCTTTATTTTATATCTCCAGACATATCACAGAAAACTCGTATTCGCTTTATCTTGTTACACCCTGTATGTGGCGCATTTTTAAGCGCTTAAAATAGTATTTTAGAGCTTATTTGGATCCCTTAATAATAACCACAGACAATATTTAAGTTGTTGCACATTTAGCGACGAGCTATCAACTTTTTATTTTATAAATTCTGGTTGAATTTTAAATTACGTTTAAGAACCCCTCTTCGAAAGTTCCTAATTCATTTAAATCCCGACATTGAAACTGCGGTACATAAAACGTTCTCCCCTTTTAAAAAAGATATTAAACGTTTATTTTATTATACTTAAACCTTAGCAGTAAATCCAATTCATTAATTTGCAACGAAACCATAATGGTTTTCAATTAATTTCTTCACCTGACCTTGTTAATCACACAGATTAAATCTTTTAACCATTTTTTCTTTTAAAAAAATCCACGCTGCCCTACATAAAGATAATTAACAGATAATTTCTATAAAAAATTGTGCAAATTTTACGCTGTTATCTTCTCGTATATCCAATGAGGGTGAATGGAAGACAAAGTAGAGGGGGTGCGAATTATTGTTTCCGTAAGATTCCATGCTTGCTTTAAACATTATCATGATATACTGAGGTTACGCGCTTGCAAAAATTTGAATTTATATTTCAGGATTAAAAAATTGAGGTAACCATTCATTTTGTGGGCTTAAAATCATATTATATTATTTAAATTTTATTTGATTATAAAGTGTTTTTAATACGTGTCAGATAAGAATAAATATCTTTCTCGGGGAGAAGTAACATTATTAACACCAGACCAAGCTGAGAACTACATCCCTATTCTACCTTTGCTGCAAGTTTTAATTCTGGAGATTGAACAAATATACTCAAAGTTACCTTTATACCATCACTCATGTGTCTATATTCTACGAGAGGTGTAAATTAAGTAACAGGACTGATTGGTAGAGCTGGTGCAAGTAGTAGTACTTGCACAGCTCCGGTATTGTCTGACGAGTTACTGTTATCTTCTAGAACAGTGATTCTCAACCTTTTATGGCCTGGGACCCCCCAAATTATATAAATATTGTCTGCGGCCCCCCTATATATATATATATATATATGTGCCTTAGCAACGATATAGCACACCATGATCGTTAATTAGGGTAAATGTTGCATAATTATATTTTCGCTAACATATATATATGGTGTATCAAGATAACATGGATGGGAACACAAGTTTTTTCGAAAAGGCGACGTTGCTCACACGTCACTCACACATCAAAAATTTTGAACTAAAATTTATCCACAAAATTGAACAGTAGTATTGAAATTTTCTGGAAAAAACGGAATTACAGGACATCAAGGACAATTTCGAATTTTTAAATGGGAACGTATGTCATATTGGATATCTTTGGATAGAGCTTTTCAACAACTTTTCCTTAAACATTTTTTTAATATCTTTTACGGTTGACACAAAAAACTGTGATATTTTTAAAGGACGATTATAGTCCCTATAACGACTTGAAAGTAAAGTATTTTTATTTACAAATGCTCAAAGTGCCTTCCATTTTAATTTAAACACATTCGCATCCTTACTCTTGAGTTACCTGTAGTTCGGAGAGCAATTAAAAAAATATATAATAACAAATATTGCATTTTCAAATCGTACCTACTTCAAAGCACAACTTAAAAACACTTGAAGTGCCTCCAACGCGAACCCATTAACCGACACATACAATTTATTTGACATTGATATAGTCTACTTATAGTCTGTTTCTTTTGTTAAAGCGGAACTAGATTTTCAAATCTAGTAATTTTTATCGATTAATGGCGAATTGCTAACGTAAGAGTTTTCTCTAACTCGAGTTAAAATCATTTGTTTTTGTATGTTGTAGCATACAAAAACAAATGATTTTAACTCGAGTTAGGGATAATTCTTACTTTAACAACCGGTCATAAATGAATATTTTGATCATTTTGTTTAGTAAAAGCCCATTTACTCATTATAAAGTTAGCTAGGGACAACTTAAACATTTGAAATAGCCTGTAGTTTAAATTAGTTGTCAAAATAAGTATATTAAGTATAAAAATAAATAGAATATTTATTTTATTTATGCTGTAAAAGGTATATTTTTATGAATATCAATATAAGATACTCGTATTTATAAATATGAATAAAATTTATATCTTGTAAGATTGAGTGCATTTTTATTATATTTTCATGTTTCGATCTTGTATGACTTCGCGGCCCCCCGACGAAACCTTCACGGCCCCCCAGTTGAGAAACGCTGTTCTAGAACAAGGGTGTCAAACTCGCGGCCCGCAACTAGTATTTTTGCGGCCCGACCGTCGTAGTATAAGAATAGGATAGGTATTATCTGATAAACAGTTGCCTCGTTCGGGGTTGCCTATCTTAATGAGTTAGATATAAGTCGCGTGGCATCAAAGAGTACAGCGTGACTCTGTGTATGTTGTGAAATTACGTGCAGACGCATCTCTTCCCCCTCTTACACCAAGAAGTACTATGCACGAAGGTAATAAAAATGGAAAATGTATTATCATATATAAAAAAAGTTATTAATTTTATAAGATCTCGAGGCTTAAATCAGCGACAATCTTCTGCTTTCTTAAGTGAATTACAATGCGAATATTCAGGTTTGTCCTACTATACCGAGGTACGTTGGTTATCCTGCTCCAAGATTCTCCAACAATTCTGGGATTTGAAAGAAGAAATATGTCAGTTTTTAATAACTAAAAATCAAGACGTAAGTTTGTTTTTTGATCCAATATGGTTGCAGGCTTTATCTTTCATGGTTGATATAACACAACATTTAACCGATTTAAATTTAGCGCTGCAAGGAAAAGATCAGATAATTACGAACATGTGTAACAAAGTTAAAGCATTCAAATGTAAGCTAGTTCTTTGGGAAAAGAAACTGAAAGATGGAGATCTAGCGCACTTTCCGACGTGCAACATGAACAAATCAAGTTTAGATACAAATGTATCGTATCAGAGATATTCAGAAAAGGTCTTAAGTCTTAGAACTGTATTTGAAACAAGATTTGCAGATTTTAATTCTTTGGAAAGCAATTTTTCTTTGTTTTCTTCGATTTTCTCAATAAATATAGATTCAGTATCGGTGCGAGCAGATATTTACACTTAATAAGAAATAAGTCTCCTCTCAGATCCAGAATTAACGACGCTCACCTTGGGTCAGTTTTGAAAGTAATAACTACGAACAGGATTTCTCCCCGTCAGGAAGTAAACATTAAGTGTTTCTTGTTATTTTTTTTTTTTTATGCTTTACTATTCGAAATAAACCTATGTTTTTCCCCCAAGTTTCAAGTTTCCCAAGTTCCAAGTTTCTATGAATATTGATTTTTTTTTGCGGCCCACCTAAACTTAAACCTTTTTAATTTGGCCCATGTTAACCTTTGAGTTTGACATGCTTGTTCTAGAATCTTATTAGCAATTGCTATTTTACTTGAAATGGCGCCTTCAGCATAATCTTCCTCCACAGTTGGTTGAAGATATCCATCCCCCGTGACGTTTTAATGTTAACATATCTGCTCCGGCATCAGCTATGGTAATGCTGATGTTCTTCGGATGTCAGTTGTTTTCGAGTAGCCATGGAGATCTTGTAACATAAGAAATGACACATAGATGGCGCTAGCATCCAGCGATAAAAAAATAAGCGAATCGGTTTAGACCGAAAAAGAATTACTTTTTGGCAAGTTTGATAAAAAAGAACTGATTTGATATGGACACCCAAAAAATATTTTTAGATATTTAATGTGCAGCATCGTATGAAAGTTCTGGAAGACTAGATTAACAAACAAGAACTATTTTCAATAAATCTTTGCTGACTGGTGTAGCGTGGTGGTAACACACGTGCCCTACGTTGCTAAGGTCTCGGGTTCGAATCCTGTTCAAGCGTTCAAGCATGGAATTTACATTAAGAAAAATTATAATTGTCCTGGCTAATTACTTCAATAGCAAAGGCCATAAAAAAGTGAAACAATTTTTATTTAGGTACGAGTTTAGAAGAAAAAATTTACAAAACGAATTTGTCTCCCACCCAGAAGAAGAATGAGTTTTCCATGAGGAGCAGGTTTAAAGATAAAAAAAAAATCAGGGGAATATTCAATGGTCTAATCAGAAAAAAAAAATGATAAGATTTTTTTTTTTAAATACAACAATAAAAGAAACAACCTAGATCAGGGTTTCCCAAATGGTGGGTCGCGGTAAGCGAAATACCGGGTCGCGTAAAAACTCGCGAAACCTAGGTGATAAATTGTCGTCAGGAATACCCAGTTATCGCGGAAAAGGCAATAAAATTTCTAATGCCTTTCGTCACGACCTATAAGTGCGAAGGAGGATTCTCAACATTAGTCTTCCTTAAAAATAAGTACCGAAACCGATTGGAAGCAGAACCGGATCTAAGGATAAAGCTATCATCGTTTTTTCCTAATCTGAAATTATTAGTGAAAAATAAACAGCACCACACTTCTCATTAATAATTTATTGGTTCTCATTAATAATTTTTTTTAATTTCTACAAATTTTTGTAACGGTTAATGTTTTTTTATTATAATTATTATGTGAATAAATGAAAACTGTATGGATATCCATATGTTTTAGCTTACCTATGGGCTATTATAGGCGGAAAAATTTTAGTGGGTCACGAAGAAAAAGTGTGAAAATTACCGGGTCACGGAAGAAACAGTTTGGGAAACGCTGACTTAGATGATGGTAAATTAGAACGTTTGCGGTTCTGTCACATTTGAAAACGAAACACTAACTTATACATTTCTTGGTAATGCTACAACTAAACAGTTGGCAATAACTAAACAGGTAAAAATATACCTAGATTTTTTCGTCAATAAATTGTCCAATTTATTTATTTACTTATTTATTTATTTATTCTGATGAGTTGAGTTCGAAACGGGACATGCCCATAACAACAACTACATTTAAATACAATATACACAATTTAAACAATTGTTAAACAAAGTATAAACAAGAAAAGAAAAGTGACCGACTAACAATTAATAAAATTAAAAATTAAAAAAAGAAAGAAAATTATTAAAAAATGTTTTACAATGTGACAAATTAAAATTAAAATTAAAATTAATATTAATTAAAATTAAATGTGTTAAATGAAAAATTCAAAAAGTAGTAGACTATAAATATCTGTTTATAGTATAAATCACACGAAGGCGACGCTTCAATGTTTTTAAATTTGATGAAAATGGGTCTATTATCATCGGTGCATTATTTAAAGAGCTAGCAAAACGAAAAAGTGGTGATTTTTGACCAAGATGATTTATTGATGAAATTTGAACATTTTAGACACATCAGTAAATTGAACGTCAACTTTACTGTTATGGAACCATGTAAAATCCACTTTAGAGCCACGTGAAGGAATCAACACTGCTACAAGCATAACATCTTGTAAAAAATTGCTCAACAAACAATTTTTCTCAATAAATTTCGGAACCATATAATTTTCCAATTTTAAGTAAGATAAGTGAAAAATTTTGCAAGCAGTTAAACATCAGTTTGAAAGCGCCTAAGGTGGATATCCATTTAAAATATTTCAAGTTGTAATTTGCTGAAAATTATCCATACAACTGGTGCGAATGAATAATGATGATGGCCACAATATACACCAGTCACCAGTCAATGTTTCTCCATACTCATTTAAAACGTGTTAATAGATTTTATTTTCTCCAGCAGTCATTTTTCGTAACTGTAAAATGGTTTTAACTCAAAAATGATTTAAATGTTCTAATTTATCAATGCCATAAACATTTATTGATAGTAAAAAGTATAAATAATTTATATAATTAACATTTTATAATGAGTATTATGAATATTGAATTATTATTAAAGCGATTTTTATTATTTATTAGATCATTAGTTGATGTTAATATAATCGATTTCTTAATGAAATATACACTTTTATGACATAACTTAATAAAAAATTACTACTTTTGCAATGGGAATTTTTTATTGAGATTTTTTGCAAAAAAAAATATGTTAGCTGTCAATCAAATGTCTTGTAACATATGGGATATTAATTTTTATAATATATGTGCTGCAAATTGCACAATATTAATATACAGGGTGAGTACAAAATGCAGGTAATTTAGACCGTCTATTATGATTCGCGGGCATTTTTGTCATAGCAATTGTAACTTTTCGAGATTTTTACAGATAAGCAAGAATTATGTTGGTTTTACACAGTTCAATTTATTGATTAAGAATTAATCAATAAATTGTTCAATTTTTTTTTGTCAATTAAAGAAACAATTTATTGGTAATCTTGAAAATAAAAGGATCACTTTACACACATCAATTTATTTATCAATTCTTTTGAAAACTTTTACATTACCAACTGTAAAACATGTTGACATGTTTATTAAAATTAGAAATATTGAAAAATATTCACAAAATTACGAACTGCGAACATAAACAAAAGAAATAACCTAGATGATGGTGAATTAGAACGTTTGCGGTTCTGTCACAATTGGAAACGAAACACATAACCTACACATTTGTTGGTTATGCTACAACTAAACAGTTGGTAATAACTAAACAGATAAAAATATACCTACAATTCCCTAAAAAATTTACGAAAAATAGGGCTTGTTCTATTTTCAAAATAAATTTTTTTCGTCTTTCTTTTTTCTTTCTTTCAATTTTTTCGTCAATGAATTGTTCAATTTCGGAAAATTGATGAAAATCCAAGACAAGAACACTCACGAGGTTCTAATTAACGGGAATAGCATTACTATAATCTTGATCCCTTCTCATGTTGGTATATGAGGGTTATCTTTTATGTTTTTACAAACGACTACTAGAGGGCAATATTGAAATATGTCATTACTATATTCGTAAAATTTGACATTTGTTATTGTGAAATCAGTGGCAGCTTATAAATTGACCGAGTAGTTTGTTGAGAGTGGGCGTTTAAAAATCAATTTGAGAAAAAAATGGATATTACTCGTGAAGGTTTTCGTTGGATGATTTTTTACGATTTTAGTAAAGGCCTAACTCAACAACAAAGCATACATTCGCTTCGTTCAATTTTGGGTAATGAAGCATCATCAGAAAAGACTGTTTACAATTGGTTTGCAGAATTTCGGCGTGGTCGTGCGTCAGTCAGTGATGAATCTCGTGAAGGTCGACAAAAATCGGTTCTGATTAAAAAAAACATCGATACTGTGCGTATTATGATTGAAGAAGATCGGCATGTGACTTACCGTGAGATAGAGGCAGTCTTTTGCATTTCGCAGACTGCAATACATTCAATTTTGCATGAACATTTAGCTGTAAAAAAGATCTGCTCCCGATGGATTCCGCATAAGTTGACCCAAGCTCAATAAAAGACTCGTGTTGATTGGTGTAAGGCAATGTTAAAAAGAATCAACCTAGGCACTGCAAATCCGTATACAACATCGTTACGTTTGGATAAACTTTTATTTCGAGTTATTCATATGAATCAGAAACCAAGCAACAATCTACTGTTTGGGTCTTCCAAGATGAACCAAAACCCAAAAAAGTTGTTCTTTCACGAAGCGCTTTCACCAAACACTTTCAAGTAAATAATCGCTTGTTTCTTCGGTTCTACTGGACATGTCGCAACTATTCTTTTAGAGGATCGGAGAACAATTAATGCTGAATGGTATACAACAATTTGTTTTCCAGAAGTCATCGACAAAATCAGGAAAAACAACCAAAAACGTCGCATCATGACAAGGCATGCTCCCACACAGCACGTCAAACAATTGATTATTTGAAGAAGAAAAACATCCAAATAATGTCTCATTGCCCGTATTCACCTTATTTATCCCCTTCCGACTTTTTTTTTTGCTCCCCAATGTCAAACAAAAAATGCGTGGCCTTCGAAAATTATGTTTTTGAGATACCAACTTCAGAGTGGAATAATTGTTTCGAGAATTGGTTTGAACACAAGCAAAAGTGTATAAATCTTAAAGGCGAATATTTTGAAAAGAAATAAAAGTATTTGTTCTAAAAAAAAATTCTTTCTTTGATTTTGTAAAAGCTTAAAAGGTAGCCCTCGTATAAGCGTGTCCCATTTATTACGGCGAGTGTTTTTAAGAAATTATACGTAAAACGTTCACAAATTTTAAATTATGCATTTCTCTTAAAATATTTTTGAACATATTTCGGTGACATGAAGCAAAATATTTCTTAGAATTACGAGAAAAATTTCATAAAACTCAAACCTTAAATTAAATTGTCATCTTTAATTACGAGAGTTTTATTTAAAAATGTCTAAACTTTTATTTTTTTCGGGATGTTTGTCTCACGTTACACGTGTTAAAATGATCGTCTCCTGTCATGTTTCTTGTCATGTTGCATGTAAAAACACAATTTTACTTTAGCATTTTAAATAATTTACATCGTTTCGAATATCGCGGCATTTCGTGTTAATTGCTTCAAATTACACACTTAAAATTAAAGATAAAATTATCATAAGAATTTTTAAGTTATGTATGATTATTTTTTATTGTTTCTCGATTTCGCACTGTATTTTGGCAGGTTAATAACGGTGTAATAATGATAAATATGAATTTTAATGTTGTATGATTGATATGTGAATCTTTTTCTCACAGAATATCAAAAGTTTTTAACATGTTATTTAGGTCTTGTTAAATTGGAATCATTTTAATTTTCGTAATAATTAAGAAGGACAGTGCAAATTATAGCGAAAAGTTATATTTTTTGACATAAAATTTCAATTTTACATGCAATTTTAAATTTTTTCTTTGTAAGGCTCCGGCCTATCGCCCTAATCTTTCTCCAAATTTTCTCCTGTTCTTATTCGTAAAATCTATACCACATATATTTGTCCACACTTGGAATATGCTTTTGTTGTTTGGTTGGCGTATTTGGAGCGTGACGTACTTCTTCTTAAAGGAGTTCAACGACGAGTTACGCGTATGCCTTCAAAACTTCGATATCTCTGCTTTGAAGAACGCCTTCAAGTTTTGAACTTGCCGACCCTTACCCAGCGCAGATCTCGTGGAGACCTTATCCATATGTATCGCATCACCACTGGCAAATTCTTAACAGGTATGTTCACACTATATTCACTCAGTCTCAACAGCGCAACGCGTGGACATAGACTGAAACTAAAGCAAGAGATCTACAAGAAGAAAAATAGGGAAAACTTCCTGTCGAACCGTGTCTTTGAGTTATGGAACTCTTTCTCTGAAGATGCTATTTCGGCTCCGACTATTAATTTTTTAAAGGCCAAGATTTCGCCCATGTTCGAATAAAAACTCATTATTTTGCTCTGCAATATTTATATTTTACACTGTATACTTTGTATTTTGTTTTTGTTTTTTTTATATATATATATATATATATATATATATATATATATATATATATATATATTTGAGCTTAATAAGCCATTTGGCTTCAGCTCTTATTGTAATAATATTAATTATAAATAGTAATGAAGAGAGATCGACCACACCACCCTCTTTGACTATATACCATTTCCAAACAAATTTAAATAGCTAATTCAATCTTATTTCACTTTCGGCCTTTTTTGCAAAGAAAACTTTTCCTAAGAATCATCAAGATAAAGGTAATTAAACTATAGTACGTCCCATACTCATGTACGATTTCGATACATGGCATGGATGCCGAGGTCTTAATCAGACCAATTCTGTAACTCAGTTACTATGAAAATAGGAACTAAATTCGTCACTATGAGCAAGGTCAGTTACTACCATGAATGAAAGTCATTGTACTTTTTATAATATTTTATCTCGTAGTAACGTTCCTACACAGTAATTTTTTACAGAATTGATCTGATTGTATTGTTTCATCTGTATTCAGAGTGTTTTTGGGAACTGTTCAAGCAGTGCTAACTTCTTTATTAAAAGACATACGAAGGAAGTTAAATTAGGAAGGATGAAGTATTTTACTCTACGAATAATAATATTGTATTGGAAAAACAATTGAACTTATTAACAAGTATATATATTTTTAAATGGGACTATATTTTCTAGTCTATGGTATAGAAAATATACTGTAACAGGCGGGGGGGGGAGGCAATGAAGATGAATTTACCAAAATGTAAAAACGGGGGGGGGGAGGCTGTCACCACCTAGTATATATAAAACTAGGAAAATAAAAAGGGCTGAATTTACCTGCTTCTCTGTTGATAGGAATTTTAAAGTCAAACAAGTGGGAAAATTTTAACAAAGTAAATTTATTGTACAAAAAGAAAAAAAAATCAATACATGAAAAACAAAATTTAAAGTTAGAAAAAAAAATATATATATTAAATAAATGAAAAACAAGACATTTTAAAACAGAATGATATTTAAAAAAAATAAAATATAAAAGTTACAAAAATAAGCTTACGTGGTTGACCGGACTCTGATCTTGACTGGATTTTATGCATTAAATATACACCAGACCTCAGCCAGGAACCGAGTCCGTCAGCAACAATAATCAAACAATAAAATATAAGATAAAAATAAAACTTGCATGATCGACCGGACTCAGTTCTTGACCGGATCTGATGCATTACATATACACCAGACCTCAGCCAGGAACCAAGTCAATTACAATAAATTTTGATTCATATTTATACAACAAATTATAATTTGCTAATTTTATTATTTATATTCTGTCTAACCTTCATGATAAAATTGTTAACATGGCAAAATTATGAATTGCATAAACACTCTACATATTGTTATGAATAATATCTTTGTTATTAAAATAATTCGGATGGTGCAACTGTTACAATACTTTTACTTACTGTACTTAGGTTTTCGAATATTTGATGTACTTACCTAAAAAAAAAGCAAAATTAATATTTTTTTTATATGTATAGGACATAAAAAGGAATATGGGTGAATGATCCATTTTCGTATCACAGCCACATCTCAAAAGCACTTTTCAGATAGTGAGCCCTATATCAACCTGAGTGGTTGATAAACAAGTATGGTTGATCACTGACATTAAAATTACTGGCTTTAAAACGTCGAAACTAATATTTGAAAGTATTATGACACAAATCTTCACCAAAAACAGAGAAAATTGATTCGCATATTTTAGTAAATTTTTTTCTACCTCGTTGAAACTAATACCGAATGCTGACGACACACAGTCACCATATGCAGCTACGGGCTGTATAAAATTGCTCAAACTGGTTAGTACTCCTTCGAAAATATTCTTTCAATTTATCTTTACCTTCATTTAACTGTTACATCTATCATGAAATTCACCTAACTATCTTCTTTTCGTGATAACTTCGTATGACTACACGAAGAAAGTGGTTAGTTTGTTTCACGTTTATTAACCAACACATGTAACAACAAAACCCTGTCATCATTGTTATCACTTTCCAACGGGCAACTTACCAGTCAACATCTTGTACAAGATTAATAACGGCAGAAAAAAAAAATAGTTCTTTTTCTCTGCGTCTCCTATGAATCGTAATCATAGCATACATAGCACACAAAGCATATGTAGTATAAATAGTATACCGTGTTGTGTGGCTTCAGCATTTGAAAATTTCACAAACTTAAATTGTCAACAATTCAATATAGACGGGAGCTCATGACAGTTTTTGGTCTCCGATTTCATACAGCATGCCTTTTGGAGGAGAGAATATATACCCTGTGACAACAAAAAAGGGATGGTACTAAACCCCTGCACGCTTTCCGGTCATAGGGAAAATTCCATTCCACTTAAACACAAAATTTTTGTGCTTGTCTCTGATTTAATATTGCTTGCCCTTTTGTCAAAAGAAAGTTATAACAAATTTAAAGTCTTTTAAATATATGCATGCGATTCGGAGGGTCCCAAAGGGCTCAAACGGTCATGTGATCTTGTAATAAAAAAATATGATTTTCCGCGTTTTCATACAGCATGCCTATAATTAAAAGACTTTAAATTTGTTATATCTTTCTTTTGACAAAAGGGCAAGCAATTTTAAATTAATATTAAATGAGAGAAAAACACAAAAATTTTGTGCAAGTGGAAATGCAATTTTCCCTATGACCGGAAAGCGTGCAGGGGTTTAGTACCATCCCTTTTTTGTTCTCACAGGGTAAATATTCTCTCCTCCAAAAGGCATGCTGTATGAAATCGGAGACCAAAAATGTCATGAGCTCCCGGTCTAATATGCAATTTAGAACATTGCTCAAAATTTTTAGGTATATTACATAAAAGGCATGGCCACAAAGTAAGAGTACTCAATTTTTAAAAACTCAAAAAATCAATTTATTTGTATAAAAAATACTGAGTAATTTTAAGTATAGGTCACACTATTTTTCGACGTAGTCGCCTTCCCGATCGATTCACGTCATAAACCGAGAAATGAGCTTTTTGAGACCTGCGTTGAAAAAGTTTTTCGCCAGCTATCTTGTTCATTCTTTGACGCATGCTTGACCTCGTCCTCGTTGAAAAACCTTTTTCCGCCCATAGACTCCTTGATAGAGGTGAACAAATTGTAATACGATGGTGCCTGTGAGCTGGGTGGTTAATAATGTCTCATCCGATTGAATCCAAAACTTGCGTTGTGTCGTGGGCAATGTGGGGACGGGTATTATCAGTGGCGCAGCCAGGATTTTGTCTTGGGGAGGGCCGAATAAAATTTCGAGGGCACGCGGGCCGCATACTGCTCTCAACCTCATTTTTTGTGGCCCCTGAAGCGGTAATCAAAATCACTTGAGCTTATTTAGGGGAAAAATATATTTAAAAATGTAAAATATACTCTCTTCCCCTTTTCTGTTTATAAAAAAATGTCAAAAAACCCTTCAGGATATTTAAAGTTCCGTCACTGCTTATCATTTTGTATGTAAAATAGACTGCGACCCAAATCAGTTCGACACCCCTGCTGTTGGATATGGATGTTTATATCAAATATTAATTCCATTATTTGTTGATAAAAAAATGTAATTGTTAATCCATGTATCAAAAACTTTCACTTGATTTTTTCTTCGATAAATTCATATTTATTTATATTTTTCGCGGGATATATTTTTGAAGACTCAATATTTCTCTTACTTATGTTCAGTTCTCTAAATCAGCCGCTTGGCCATAATTTGTACCGAACGAACAGACTCATGTGACGGAATAACGATTTCTTGATTATACCTACGAAAACCTAAAAATAATATGTAAATATGCATTTTCTGTTAATTTCAATACTAATCATAATAAAATATAGCTTATTATTATTGTAAAATACATAAGTTATTTTGCTGTACGATTATGATAAATTTGTTACATTTTCATTTCATTGAACCTTCAGAAGAGGCTTGTGGCCCCCGCCCCTCTGAATACGCCACTGTTGTTCAGTACAACTTATATCAGCCCTTTTTGTGTGTAAAACATCATAATTTCAAAAATACCTAAGAAGATATTAATATTCACATTTATCTACAAAATAAAACCAAATACCGATTTTAGGAGCGCGATTGTCTCCAAAACTACTCTCTTTATTATATTTCTACTATTTCTACTCTATTTTACGTTTGAGGTGTCATTTTAAAATTACATTCTTAAGGTTATACCGAAGTCAGATTTACACTTTATCTTATCAGAATCGAGTAAATAGTTGTTTAAAACAGTTTTATCATTTGACTGGGCGAATATTTTAGTCGATGTGTCAGGGGGAAAAAGGATCAACGCTCCCCTTCATATAATTCGTTGGAGCATATTTGGAAAGTGATGTATTTTCACTTGAACAATAATTATGTCACTTTATCAAGAGTAGGCAATCTTAAAAAAAAATGTTTATTTACACGAAAAAAAAATGCCAATATTGTTGCGCCATTTGTTGTGGTTAACAAATTTTATCTGCAACTCTCCAAGCAGCGCCGTGTAATCTGTTGGTCCTGGGAGAGGCCCAGGCCCGTCGCCCCCCCACCCTTTGCTGCGCCACTGGGTATTATCAACCACCCAGCTCACAGCCCCGATCTGGCGCCATCGGATTACCAACTGTTCACCTTTCTCAAGGAGTTTAAAGGCGGAAAAAGGCTTTTCCAATGACGACGAGGTCAAGCATGCCGTCAAAGAATGAGCAAGACGGCTGGCAGGAGATTTTTTCGACACAGATATAAAAAAGTTCATACCACGGCTCACGAAATGCATCGATCGGGAAGGCGATTATCTCGAAAAATAGTGACTATACTTAAAATTACTTTGTAAATTTTTTTCAAATAAATTGATATTTTGAGTTTAAAAATGGAGTGCTCTTACTTTGTGGACATCCTCGTATATTCGCACAATATAAAGTAAAAACTATCTAATAAAAAGCTAACATCTTGTCGAAAAATCAAAACTTGGTAACTAACTCAGATAATGGCAATAACGTCTCTTCGTTCATAATCTTTATCGGACGGGATATTAAATCAGTGATTCCGGTGTGTGAAGTGTAGAATATCAATGTTCCGGTTCATTCCGGTGCTGATGGAAGTCACGCACTCTTCTCGTTATACGCATCACGAGGGAAGCTTACGTGCACTAAATCGGTTTACGGTTTACGCACTCCAGATTCACTATATTTTACACATGTTTACCTAAAAGCGTTTATGGATATTTGTCACTGAAATTTGCTATGCATATGGCATTTGTTTTAGCATATTTAAGCATGATTAGACACAAATTATATTATTTGGAGGTTATGATGAAAACATATATATTATACATGATTTACAGGGTGTATTAAAATAGAGGCAACACATTTTTTTCGAACACTTTCAAATTGTACTTTCGAATACGACTTGAAAGTGAAATATTTCATATTATTATTATTTTTTTTATTACCCTCCGAGCTACAGGTAGCTCAAGGGTAAGGATGCGAAAGTGTGTAAATCAAAATGGAAGGTACCTACTGTCAAGTCTATTCTATAAAGACTTGGATGTAGGTACCTAAAATTGTATACTCTATGTATACAATTTTTCGTAAACCGTTAAGGATATTAAAAAGTTTTAATAAAATTTGTTATTTCGGAAGCTCTATTCATAGATACCCAACGCGATATATGTTCCCATTTAAAAATCAAAGTTTTCGTTGATATCTTGTACTTTTGGTAAGCTCCGAAAAATACTAATATCACCATTCAAGTCTCTTGGTAAACTTTAGTTATCAAAAAATTCAACAACTGTCAAAAAAATAGTTGGATCAAAAATTCCTCTTATACTTTTTCGATTCAAGTGAATGTTCGGTACTAAGAATTTTTTTCAGAATTTTAGTTTAACCCCCCTAAGTTACAGGGTGTGGCACAAAACTTATTTTAGCATGTTTGTGGCAAAAATCGTGTTAAAAATAAATTTTAAAACTATTTTTCATTCTTACCTTTATGACACAAAAAATCGATATTTTTAGTAAAACTAATTTGATCAAAAATTCCTGTTAAACTACTTCGGTTCTCATCTATATATTAGGTCGTCAAGGATGAAAATTGTAGAAAAAATGGCAAAGTTGGTTGATAGCTTACAAATATAAGGAATTATTTTATTCATCAAAGTATGCACCCATATTGTCTATACACTTTTGCGGCATTTAAGCGGCAGGTTGTTCAGGCTGCTGGTATAAAACCCTGGCGGACGAGAGTCAATGAATTCCTGGTAGGCCAGTTTTACAGCATTGTCGGTATTAAACTGATTTCCTATTAAAAAGTTGTCCAAATTGCAGAAGAAGTGGTAGTCAGTGGGCGCTAGGTCTGGTGAGTATTGAGGATGATGAAGAAGTTCCAACTCCAATTCCTGCAGTTTTTCCACAGTCATTTGTGCAGTGTGTGGTCTAGTGTTATCATGCAATAAGATAGGAGTCAATCTGTTGACCAATCTAGGCTGCTTTTCTTTAAGTTTTTGCATCATGTCGTCCAGTTGGTTGCAGTATATTTCTGCTATGATCGATGAGCCGTTTTTTTTTTTTTTTGTTCAGTTTTACGTTTTTAGAAGTTACCTGTACAAAATTTGGAGAACCAATTTGATATTGTCTGCTGCGTAGTAACAGCAGAGCCAAATACACTATTAATGTTTCTCGCGTTCTGCGATGCCGTAGTTCCACGTAAGAACTCATACTTCATAATAGTGCGAATTTCCAATCGTTTCATTTTTAACAAAATAATTTTTATTTAAAGTTTTTGATATTTTTATAGCATACAATGTTTACTTTAACCAGGCGAGTTGAGTAGTTTTTCACAAAAAAAAAAAAAAAAACAACGGTAAAATATTAAGCCAATATCAATAATAAGCTGTTAAAGTTGGCAATATTATTAACTACAAATTTCATCATTGACGACCTGTACATTATTGAGATTTCTTTCAAATTTTTATACCAACCCCTCTGATAAACAGATTATGAGACAAAAGTTCTTTAACACATTTTTAGAGAAAAATCGTGTAAAAATATTAGTTTTCTCAAATTAAAATTTGGTTCATTTACCTATAAGCATTTCACTTTTGTAAGAACAAACTAGATCTGGTTATTTTGGTTACTTTTATAGTGTGTTACTGACTTTAAATGTCAATTAAAAATATTCCTTACGGTGTCAAGCCGGCTTTAGGTTGATAGGTTATGATCATTATAATTAAGATAACATTTTTCATTATAAAAAAGTGACATTTTTTAATACCAACATGACATACAGTTTCAAAGGTGCAAACTATTGAAAACAAAATTCCCTCTTAGTTTGTTCTTACAAAAATGAATTGCTTACATGCATCAAGAGGTTTTGATATCCTACTCAAAATTTAAAAAATAATCTTTATATTTTTTCTATGTGCGGGTCAGTGAACTGTATATGCAAGCCTAATAAAAAAAGGAATCTAAACTAGTTATTTAGCAAAAAAAGGTAATTTAATCTAGCTGTTGGACAAAAAAATATCGAAACTATTTTTGCGCCCTACATACAACTGGGCCCGTGGCAAACACCTCCTTATTCTTGTTACGAGGGCCTCTATTTTATCTTGATATAGGATCGTACTCCCATACGATAATCTGTCGTTTTGCATTCAGTCGAATCGATTATATCTGTGTTGACGGATATCATTGTTCTGATTTCTACGTTTAAAAAAATGTGTATCCTCCACTCTATTTCCCAGAGGGGTATGGTTCAAAAAAGCGAATAGTGCCACCGCCATTTTAGATGCAATAAATTTTTGATGCAAGAAAAATAATGAAATATTGTATTTTTTAAAGATTTAATGCAAGTTCTTAATTCTTAGAGCAACATTCGAAAAGAGAAAAAATACTTCATTAAATTTGGACGTGAAAGTTGAGAAAAATGTTACCTAAAATAGTACGTACGGAATTTTGAAGCACACTATTATTTCGAAAGATATCAAATTTTATGATTGTTTAAAATATTTTTTATCTTATGCGAGGTATTAAATGAAAGATTTTAATAAGTAAATTAACTTTAAAATTAACGCTATTACAATTAAAATTATACTAAAAAATTGTTGTGACTTATTAGACACAGACCAACACGCAAACGTGTGATTATTCACATTTCACATCTTTTTTTATAACCAATTTTTGGATGGTATGTTAAAGAAAGTTCTAAAACAAATCAAAGTTTCATTTGAATATCCATAGTTTATAGTCGCACAGTAGGCAGTATAATTATTATTTAAATTAAATAATCATTTAGCATAATTCATATTAATAAATCATATTTGTTAAATATTTAACTTTAGAAAAAACTTAAAGGTGTCATCAAATTTTTATGAATATACTAACGAGTTTTCAAATGATTTAAGCCATGAAATATTTACTAATGAAGAATTTGCATATTTTTTAATTTGATTGTAAAATAGTTTATAGCATTCACATGCCAAATAAGTTATATACTGTTTTAAATTAAATTAACAAATTAAAAATAAAAATTTGGTAATATAAATTGCCATTTTAGTTAGTTAAAATATTTAGCGCACAGGCTATTTGCGCCTAAGGCAGCCAAATTAAAATTTTGACGACAGAACTACGAACTCTTTGGTTTAGAAAATGCGACTTTGTGTCACCTTTTAGCTATTTACATTTTACAGAACAATAGGCGTTTACGTGTAGTGAATCAGATTAATCCGAGCCATCTATGTGCTCCCGATCCCGTTGTAAAGTCAGTCGGATCGTACATAATAATACTTATTTTTAGTTCATACGAATCATCTATCAGAGCGACCAGAGCATTTCGGAACAATCCGATGAACTAAGCAGGTTTACTGGGATTAATTTTGTGGTGGAGGTTAACGCGAATAAATTTGAATCTCACAGTCAATTTGAATCTGATGTAAACATAGCCAAACATGCCAATGGATTAAATAAATGCTGTTTATAACAACTGCGGTGTTGTTGGGGAATACAATTTTATTTTAAAACATGTACATTTTTTTTTTTTATTTTTACATTTTTGTCTATTATTGTTTACACCATGCATAATATAATTTTTTTTTTAAACAAAAATCTTTAAGCCAATTCGCTTATTGGCAATAAACTCACATTATAAAAAAACGCGGCAGCAGCAGCAATTAACGACAAAAATTTGACAGTTTCTTTTAACGCCACCTTCACCAGACGTCACTACTTAACCTCAGATTTTAATATACCTTACGAAAATGTTAACAAAATTTGAGCAATCCAACTAATCTTGTAACGTCACCAGATCAATCTAAGCTATCTTGTGGAGTTACTAAACATTTTTTTTTTAAATTCTTTATTGCCGGTTCAATGTAAATACAATGTTATTCACAGCATTGCTGTCGTTCTTAGATCTTGCTTATATTATATCATAAGGAACACTTAACTACCTATTTTTTTTTCAGATTTTTGCTTCTAGTTCATAACTTGGGGAGGGGTCACTAATAATTTCACTCACTATCAGATAGGTATATGTCTTGTAGCAATTGTCTTTATAGTCTTCAATGGATGCCTCTTTGGCCAATATTGTAGTTCGTTGCATTTTCATTACTATTTAGTTGTGTGGCAAATCTTTTGGTAAGTTTTTTATATAATCTTGAATTATGGGAACTGACAGTTCATAATGTAGTTGTTCGTTCCGTACAAACCAGAGGGCATTAACGGCGATTCTCAAAGCTTTGTTTTAAAAACTTTGAATTTTATTAATATTTGTTTTTGATGTACCTTCCCATACAGTGCAGCCATACGTGAGTAATGGTCTTAATAGAGATTTGTATAATAGTATTGCACACTTCACTTTTAATTTTGATTTTCTGTTTATCATGGGATATAGTTTCTGTAGCCTAGAGTAAGCTAGTTGTAATTTTTTATTGATGTGGGTACTCCAAGTAAGCCTTGTATCTAAATGAACCCCTTGGTATTTCACAGTTTTATCATTTGGGTTCCAATCTATTATTTTGTTGTTAATAATTATGTTATCGGGTTCCCTTATTCTCCTTAGCGTTAATATTTTGCACTCACTTTTGTCTGCGTTCAGTTTTATGTTCCATTTGTTGAACCATTGGCAGATAGTATTAGCTGATGATTGAAGTTCAGAAAATTCTGCATTTAGATCGTCGTTTTGTGGGATGATTAAACGTAAACGCCTAGTATTCTAACTTCTTTAAACCTTCCAAAAAGTACTATTTCTCAAACTCTGCAAAATAGGCGTGTATATCAGCAATGATCTCCTCATTCGATTCGAATCTTTTTCCAGCACACCATATTTAGAAATAGAAATAAATCGCAGGGGGACAAACCTGGGGACTAGGGTGAACGAGGGAGCAGTTCGAAGCGCAATTCGATCAATTTGACTGTGACAATTGAAGACGAGTGAGCTGATGCACTGTCATGATAAACAGAGCTATTTCATTCGCCAAATGAGTCTTTTTCATCAATTCGGCGAGTAATTTATCCAATAAAGCGGTATAATATTGTTTTTTTCTTTTGCAGATAATCCATGAAGATTATGTCTTGACAATCCCAAAAAATCATGGCCATGACCTTTCCAGCCGGGGGAACTCTTTTTGCCTTCTTCGGAGCACGCTCGCCAGAAGGAATCCACTGTTTTGATTGTTCTTTAATATCTGGTGTATAGTGATGCATCCATTAATAGGTTCGCAAACTCCTAGATGGACGCATGGGGACAGAGAAGGTAATTTCTCCGTTTCTAGACCGCCGGCCATAGATATGAAAATCACGTGTACAGTGTGACGTTTTGACCGGTGTTATTATCCCTAAATAAACAGGTACTCATTTTAAATATTAAATACTTGAGGCTGAGACGACCCAGAGCTGAATGTACAATAGCGGATGATAAAAATACATCAATACTATGCAGAAAATCCGTAGTGCTACGGAAAAAAGAACAGCCTTTATCAAAGGCACTGAATTATCAAACATCCTTTGTTTGTATGCTAAATTTTAAATCTCATCGTCTAGTCCAGTGTTTCTCAACCTTTTATGGCCTGGGACCCCCCAAATTATATAAATATTGTCTGCGGCCCCCCTATATATATATATATATATATATAGATATATGGTGTATCAAGATAATGGGAACACGAGTTTTTTCGAAAAGGCGACGTTGCTCACACGTCAAAAATTTTGAATTAAAATTTATCCACAAAATTGAATGGTAGTATTGAAATTTACCGGAAAAATGGGAATTACAGGATATCAAGGACAATTTCGAATTTTTAAATGGGAACGTATGTCATATTGGATATCTTTGGATAGAGCTTTTCAACAACTTTTCTTTAAACATTTTTTTAATATCTTTTACGACAAAAAAACCGTGATATTTTTAAATGACGATTATATTCCCTATAACGACTTGAAAGTAAAGTATTTTTATTTAAGTGTTCAAAGTGCCTTCCATTTTAATTTAAACACATTCGTATCCTTACTCATGAGTTACCTGTAGTTCGGAGAGCAATTAAAAAAATATATAATACAAAATATTGCACTTTCAAATCGTACCTACTTCAACGCACAACGTAAAAATACTTGAAGTACCTCCAACGCGAACCATTGTCAGAGTAACCCATTAACCGACACATACAATTTATTTGACCTTGATATAGTCTACTTATAGTCTGTTTATTTTGTTATAGCGGAACTAGATTTGCAAATCTAGTAATTTTTATCGATTAAATGAAGCTTTTGATCATTTTGTTTAGTAAAAGCCCATTTATTGATTTTAAAGTTAGCTAGTGACAACTTAAACATTTGAAATAGCCTGTAGTTTAAATTAGTTGTCAAAATAAGTATATTAAGTATAAAAATAAATAGAATATTTATTTTATTTATGTTGTGAAAGGTATATTTTTATGAATATCAATATAAGATACTCGTATTTATAAATATGAATAAAATTTATATCTTGTAAGATTGAGTGCATTTTTATTTATTTTCATGTTTCGATCTTGTATGACTTCGCGGCCCCCCGACAAAGTCTTCACGGCCCCCCGGTTGAGAAACGCTGGTCTAGTCGTTTGTCTACCATTTCTATCGTATCGACAAATATACAAATACATTAGTAACGGTATAAGGGTTTCTTGGTTACATATTCGTAATCCTAAAAAGGTAGATAACCAGAAAACCTTATATAGAAAGAAAAGATCAGACTATCGTTCTTACAAATACTCATTTATATTCAATAGCAAGCTGTTATAATTTTTCGATATATCGATGTAATATTTATTATTGACAAATTCAGAAATATTTGTACATTGCTTAATACAATATGTTGTTGGCTTTATCCTGAATAGAGAGTCACGCAAGACCAATAACGTATTTGGCTTATCTGATAGTAGTTGCATTTACATTTAGCAGTGTGCAGCTAATATTATACATTTCAAATCGAGATTCTGCTTAGATACTAGTCATGTACAGTAGCCAATGGGCGGTGTTTCAGACTTTACTGCCAGACACGAAAGGAAATTGATATTATGGAAAGAATTGTAAAAATTGTTAAGTTATATTCTGATCAATGATAATTTGAATTCCGATACAGCGACTAGTGAAATATAGTTGTGCTAGAATGGAATTGAAAAATACTGTGAATCATAAAAAGCGTCAGAATAATATTAACAATACAGGGGGCAAACAGAAAAGGTCCATACCTGGCATATACGAGCCTTGTCCACTATCAGTTGGCCCAGCTACGAAATTTTTACCTATTGGTGTTCAATTAACAAAATGCGAATAGCTTATGAAATCTAGGTAATATTTTATTTTCAATTAAACATTTTAGAGATTTACGATTAATATTTACAACTATTAAAGTAAATTAATAAGAAAAAAATAATATTTCCATTGGAAAGCCATTAACTTGGAAACGTATTTCAGAAGTTACCACTGGGTAACGTCACCTTTCATTTTTATAACGGCATTTATTCTTCTAGGCATAGTATCTAAAAGGTCTTGGCATTGTCGAAGAGTAAAATTATCCCGTATTTCTTGAAGCTTTAGTCTTAATTCTGGAATAGTTCTAGCCGGTGTTATACGCAATCGTTTTTTCATTTTGTGCCAAAGTTTCTCGATGGGGGATAAGTCTGGGCTACTTGAAACCCACTCTAAAAGTGGAATAGAATGATCACGGAACCATTTCAAAGATTGTTTTGACGTATGGCAAGCGGCTCCATCTTGTTGAAAAATAAAATCCTCCCCAGAGATTAATGCATGTTCCATAGTTGGCAACAGAGACTCCTCTAAAATACTTAAATATTTGGCTGTGTTAACAATGATAAAGTGAAGTTTTCCTACTCTTCTTGTAGACATTGAACCCCACACCATGACAGATGCTGGAAATTTCACCTTCCTTTTCAAGCAATTGGGATGATATGCTTCATGTTTCTGACGAACAACTCTGCTCCGGTTGTCCCCTACACAGACTTCAAACCTAGACTCATCGCTCCATTGCACGCTGTTCCACTTTTCACAATTCCATATTTTATGTTCTCTTGCCCATTTCAACCTGTTTTTCTTTTGCTTAGACGTCAACTTGGTTTTTCCTTGGCCTAAGAAAATTTTATAAATTTCTGTAAATATACATTTAAGTGTCCGATTAATAAAATACTACCTAATAGGTTCCAAATCTTAATTTTTTAGCTTCCTTATGACATGTAGACCTTGAAACACGTCTTCCAACAACATCGCACGTACTGTGAAACGATTGACTCAATTGACTGTAGTTAGCACGTCTGTTATCCTTAATAATTCTTTTCAATACACGTTTGTCATTGTCCGTCAGTGTAGTTTTCTTCACGTACTGGGGCTTTGGGGCAACTGAACCACTTGTTTTGTACAATTTTACAATATTTCTAATACTGTGTCTTGACAAACCTAATAATTTTCCGATTTCGGAATTGGTTTTTCCTGTTTTTGCTAAGTTCACAATGATTAACCGAAATTTTTCATCAATAGCTTTGCCTCTGCCCATGTTTTAAAATTATTTAGACTTAACACTTTTAATACATCACAGTCAATAAACAAACTTTGTTTTCCAACGCCTACTACGCATAGCTACCGCAAAAACCCAGTTATTTTATATACAGTACAAGAATACATGAACTCAAAAAATACGTTTGTTTTACGAATATTATTTTTACAATCACAAATTAAATATTACGGAATAAATTTTGACTCCTTTGCTTCTAATATGATTATATTGTCAAAAAATGTACAAAGCAGCATATACTTTTACTTATTATTTAATAATTTCTAAAGAAACTGAAAATTTCATAGCTGGGCCAACTGAAAGTGGACAGGGCTCGTACATGGTGAGGCAACACCTAAGTTCATCTTAATTATTTGCTTAATAAAAAGAGTTATAAAAATATTGTTCATATAAAACTTATTCGGGGTAATGTGGGTCAGACTATAGTTGTATCAAACTTTTTTTTTCATTTGTTTTGCAAGAAGCACGGCAGTTAATAACTATTTATCAATTTATACTACACATATTATTTAACACAATACTGTAGAGCTTTTTTTTTCTCTTTTCAACGGTGTAAAACTTTTATATCCTTACATAACAACATTTTTGAGAAAAGTGATTTTTTGTGGTCTTATAATAATACCTAAGTGATTGTAGTGACTCATAACAGTTATGTACCTACTGTACTAAATGTAGAAACAATGCATTTGTTTCTTTTATTTACCAGCAATTAAGTCGTCATTTTGAAAACCAAAAATATAATAATATGTAAAATAGTATGTAATGTAATTTGACGAAAAGTTATTTACTGTCATACCTTTTGCGAAACAAAAGCAAATAATTTTTGATACGGTTATCGTCTGACCCCCATTGCCACGATCAAGGGGCCCGAGTCGAAGAAAAAATATAAATATAGTTTTAATTAAAATAATATTCATTTTTGTAATAAGTATTGTGACCTTTAATAAAATCTAGCAAAAACTACTTTTATTTACTGCGCGGCACTTCAATCTTCTAGTAAAGGGGGCGCCATCAAGGAAATTTAGAAAAAACTACCTTTTTTACTGGGTTTCAGGCTTCTAGTAAAAGGGGGTCGCCATGAAAGGAGATTTAGAAAAAAACTACTATTTAACCTGGGCGGCAATACAGGCTTGTAGTAAACGAAAGTTGGGGGGGGGGGGGGGGGGCAGAAAGGAAATTTTGAAAAAACTTCCTTTTTTACTGGGCTTCAGGCTTCTAGTAAAAGGGGGGCGCCATGCAAGGAGATTTAGAAAAAACTATTATTTAACCTGGGCGGCACTTTAAGCTTCTGGTAAACGAAAGGGGGGGGGGGGTCAAAAAAGGAAATTTAGAAAAAAATACTTTTTTTTATACTATGCGGCACTTCAAGCTTCTAGTAAAAGGGGGGCGCCAGAAAGAAATATTAGAAAAAAAAATTACCATTTTTATGGGGCGGCACTTCCGGCTTCTAGTAAAAGGGGGCAGAATAGGGTCTATATTTATATTATGACATTTTTCACTTGAAATGACATCCCCAATAAACTGTTACACTCGTTATAAATCACCTGTATATGAAGTATGTTTTAGTTAATGTTTTTTTTTTTTAATTACATTTTCTTTAATACACTGTAATGTGAATATGTGATTGTTATTTATTGTTGCTCTGCCCATTATGATAAATTGTTCAAAATCCTGATGTCTAAAATGAAATAATGGAATCTCTGGATGCCCCTTTTTGTTCGTTTCATTGTGTTTTGCATTTGGTTGAAAAAAGAAATGGTTTTATTGTTTTTATAATTCCAACTCTTTGTTTTTTAAACCCACACATATTAATTCTTGACACATAATATTTTTTGATAACTCTGTTATACATTCAGCTTTATTTAAATCTAAAATATTTTATATTTAGTAGTGTTAAGAATTTGGAGATCTTTTAGATAATTTTGTCTGCATTAATTAAAAGTTCTACACTCTGCCGCTTTTAAAAGCTTACTGGCTTTTACGTCTAATTTAATAACCAGATTCAGTTTATACGAAATTTTTTATACAAATTTGTTGAGTAGTGATTATAATTAACTTCTTAAATCACCTACCATTTAAATATGTAGTTCGTACTGTATTATTGGATTTTATGTTTATAATGATTGCTAATAAATAAATAAATAAGATTCAAAACAGCATACCGCTAATTATTCGATTCAATTTTTACTTATGCTTCGTTCAGAACCTCCAAATTATAAATTAGAATTAACGTGAAATTAGTAGTTCACATAAAATTTGTACGTAGAAATTAAGCAGCTTTCACAATAAAAATTAAGAAATTAAGCCACTGACAGATATTTTTAGTGATTTCTACTTTATCGATAGATATTTGGCAGCTATTTACATTTGCTAATGAGTTTTTGAGTGTTTCATAGTTCTGAAAAGAATTAAAATAGAGGAAAAATAGAGGAATTAAAATAGAGGAGAAAACATAAAGATGTGGATAGAAGAAAAAAAATTTCATAGAAATTTTTAGGTTGACAAGTGATTACTGCGCATGCGTCAATTATAAATTAACGTAAGGGTTTGAAGTCTACAAATATCTAATTATAATTTATAAGTATAAGTATTCATTTTGAAGGTTGTGAACGGTTTGAAAAAATGCAACGTATAACAAACATTTACGTTAATTCTAAGTACAAATTCTAATTCCTAATTTCGAGGTTCTGAACGCAGCATTATAATTTGCATTAAAAATTAAATTAGGTAGGTATAGGTAGGCATTATTTAAAAAGTAAAATATTATATATGCTGTTGAGTTTTGTAAAAACAAGATAAGAGGTAATTTTGATTTCAATAGTTTGCACCTTTGAAACTGTATGTCATGTTGGTATTTAAAAATTATAAAAAAAATGTAACTTTCTTAAAAAATCGATGCATTTGGCAGATGTCTTAATGAAAAATGATATCGTAATTATAATGATCATAACCAACGAATCTAAAGTCGGTTTTACAAAGTAAGGAATATTTTTAGTTGACATTCAAAGTCAATAATACGCTATAAAAGTAACCAAAATAACCAGATCTGGTTTTTCCTTACAAAAGTGAACAACACAAACCTACATTTAAATTATATAGATATATAGTCTATAAAATATCAATATCAAAGTCTAAATTCAATAGTAAATATCAAAATTATTATTTTAAAACGTTTAACCTTAAAATTAAAAAAAGACAGCCTATTGTGACTTTTTGCCTTGGGGTTCCAAAGAAATAGCATTTAAACTGTAGGGTACCGCAGATGTAAGAAAGTTGAGGACCACTGATTTAGAATATCAGAAGTGAAATCAAATATGTACAGTGAAACTTTGAAAAGCCAATCAGAAGTCCCACCAATGCTGAAAAGTGGCTTACACAAAACGCATACGAGCTGACGCCGCAAAGCCCAAAATGTATTAAAGGTAAACTCTATTTATTTTGTCCCCAAACAAAGAGTACCCCGATTTTTTAAACATACGTTGCCTCTGCTTATACTACTTATTTTAGCCTTTGCAACCGTTAGGTGATAGGCTGTGTGAGAGTTTGAGTTTCTGCTAAAGTTGGTAATTTTTTTCATAACTCTTTCCATTTATTTTTATCCTTCGTCGAGGATTTAGCGTTCCTCCAATCTATTCCTTTTTTTCCAACCGCAGTCATCCATTCTTCGCTCCATGCTTTCCTTGAACTTCCTCTGCGATTTCTCTTGAATGTTCTTGCTTCCATGACTCTTTTTCCTTCTCTGTCATTCATTATTCACATGATCATACCACCGTAGCTGTCCTTCTTCAATGGTTTGCTCCACAGGTCTCGTGCCGAGATTTTCTCTGAAAGTCGAATTCCTGATTCGGGCTTATACTAATAACATAATGTAATGCACACGCGCTATAAATTCTTGAACTCATTCAACTCTAGATATTCATATTTCATTTCAGGATATTCGTATTTCAATTTTTGTATTTTTGCCTATCTGTCTTTTTAACGCTCATTGTGAACTTTTCCATGATGACCAAGCAAATCATATTTTATATTCATACAAAAATTAGCATCATAAGATTCATTCGATTTCAACCTTTAGTAGAAGTCAAGTCTATTTCTATTTCCATCCTCCGTATTCAAAAGTTCATTCCATATTGTAATTATAATTAACATTAACATGAAATAAATATAAATTAATATAAATAAAAACCTGTTGTAATTCTAACGGAAATAAAATTTCTCATAAGTGACTTAACTTTTATACAATAAATTAAATAAAAAATTAAATATTGTGTTAAGCCATCACAATAATATATACAATTGTAAATCTTATTACATTTACCAGGTCTACAAGTATGAAATGCGGATTTTTTTAAAAATAAAACACATTAAACTCAAAAGAACAGTAAAAGTTTATTTATTCAAAGTATGCTCCATTAGAAGTTATACATTTTTCCCATCTTTCATGCAATTTGTTAGTACCTCGCCAGTAGAACTCTTCCCCTTTCCCCGCAAACCATTCATCTAGCCATTTTTTCACATTTTCATATGAACAAAAGTGCTGCTCGGCAACTGCGAGACCCATCGATGCGAAGTGGTAATCTGAAGGGTCCAAGTCTGGTGAGTAAGCGGCATGGGGTAGCACTTCCCACTTGAGTGCCTCCAATGTGTTGCAAACAGCTTTTGCCTTATGTGATGGAGCGTTAACGTGAAGAAAGATTACCTTGTGCTGTCTTCTTTCGTATTCTGGTCGTTTTATGAGCAGCGAATGGTTCAATTCGATCAGTTGTTGTTGGTAGCGTTGGGTATTAACTGTTTCACCAGGTTTTAACAATTCATAATAGACCACACCCTTTTGGTCCCACCACGTACAGAGCATTGTCTTTTTGTCAAAGCGATTCGGTCTTGCAGTTGATGTGGATGGTGAGCCTGGGTTCAACCATGATTTTTTGCGTTTGGGATTTTCAAAATAAATCCATTTTTCATCGCCAGAAATGATACGATGCAAAAAAGACTTTCTTTTGTATCGTGCAAGCAAAATTTCACAAGTGTTTTTGCGTTTTTCCATCTGCCTCTCATTCAATGCATGTGGAACCCATCTGCCGACTTTCTGGATCTTACCCATCTCTCGTAGGCGATTGGAGACAGCTTGTTGACTAACGCCTAACTGCTCTGCTAGTTGTTTTTGTGATTGACTATCGTCTTCCTGTAGCAATGTTCCCAATTTTGTATCTTCATATTTTTTTGGAGGTTTTCCATGTTCTTTGTCTGTAAGATCAAAGTTACCACTTTTGAAACGCAGAAACCATCGTTCACACGTATCTTGTGATGGAGCATATTCACCATAAGCTTCTCGAAGCAGTCGGTATGACTCAGCAGCAGTTTTTTTCAAATGAAAACAAAACAGTAGTACTGTCCGCGAATGCTCTTTATTTGGCACAAAATTTGACATTTTTAACACAGTAAAACAAAACTTTATGATCACTTTTCAAATTATAACCTATACGCATTTGACACTTAATGATAACTTAACAAAACGCCATATGTGTTGAAACTTTGAACTATACACTCTGTTTGCGCGGCAAGTTTGAAAAAAATCCGCATTTCGTACTTGTAGACCTGGTATATTGGGACTGTTGTCCAGAAAGACACTAGTGCTATTCTATTTTACGTTTCAAATTTATTAAGCAATGCTCATATGTTTTTAAAGTATGTGTAGTTGAAATTTATTTATAAGAATCAAGTTTAATACAGTGAATAATTTAGTATAATGTATAATAATTACTGTATCGATTAACAACCACTAACTCGACTCCGTTTAATTAATAATTTGTTGGTGGTTTAAAGAGATTTCCTTCCAGCAGTAAATATGCAAATTATTTCACAGCAATCTGATATAATTCTCCGTATTTTTATTTAACGTTTTTGTTGACTTTTTATTAGCATATCGCAAAGTTATCGGCTATGTAATTATTTTGGTTTTTGGATATATTCTTATCGCAAAGTTCGATCTTTAAGAACTTAAGTAGTATTTACACAGCCCTAAGCTATTTTAAACGAAATATTTTACAACATAAAAATTGATATGAAGTGTATATTTTCACATATTTCAGGTTTCGTAGACAGTAGAAGAGCGGCAAAATTTTCCGGCCCTGGAATATTTACACAGCCCTAAGCTATTTTAAACGAAATATTTTACAACATAAAAATTGATATGAAGTGTATATTTTCACATATTTCAGGTTTCGTAGACAGTAGAAGAGCGGCAAAATTTTCCGGCCCTGGAATATTTACACAGCCCTAAGCTATTTTAAACGAAATATTTTACAACATAAAAATTGATATGAAGTGTATATTTTCACATATTTCAGGTTTCGTAGACAGTAGAAGAGCGGCAAAATTTTCCGGCCCTGGAATATTTACACAGCCCTAAGCTATTTTAAACGAAATATTTTACAACATAAAAATTGATATGAAGTGTATATTTTCACATATTTCAGGTTTCGTAGACAGTAGAAGAGCGGCAAAATTTTCCGGCCCTGGAATATTTACACAGCCCTAAGCTATTTTAAACGAAATATTTTACAACATA
Source organism: Liopterus haemorrhoidalis (assembly GCA_963971575.1). Classification (NCBI taxonomy): domain Eukaryota; kingdom Metazoa; phylum Arthropoda; class Insecta; order Coleoptera; family Dytiscidae; genus Liopterus; species Liopterus haemorrhoidalis. Next base: position 34,617,474 of record OZ020611.1, on the reverse strand, counting down.
AAAATTGATATGAAGTGTATATTTTCACATATTTCAGGTTTCGTAGACAGTAGAAGAGCGGCAAAATTTTCCGGCCCTGGAATATTTGAATAAATCAGCCCCATAGAGTCAAGAGCGGCATCATTCGATCAAACACTAGCCTCATTGATCCAAGAATTGTTTCTATTGGGACTGGTCCACCGAGAAAATGCCCAGTGTCCCGGCGGACTAGTCCACTACTGTTCGTAGATATCTAATAAGTGACATTTTTGGTCCAGTTCTTAAATCTGATTATCAATTTTTATTTTGCAATCATCAAAAAATCAGATTTTTTTTTGTAAATGTTATGCTTTTAGGGAAAGAGGTGACGCTTTGCTTAGGCTAAATTTCATTCCAACTAGCTTGTGATTTTTCTTTAACTAGCTGCTTGTGGTGGAATCATACGGAACATTAGCCCAGTAAAATATCGAAACAAACTGTACCAAGAACTAAAATATTAGTATCGATTATTAATAGTATTGATATCCTACTAGTATCAATAGTGGCGTTTCATCCCTACTCGAAACGAGGGCAAAACTCTTCAAAATCGGCCTGTCCCGCCAAAATCGGAACGTGTGTTCACCCTAGGCATAAGGATGTTTTGATACCTACTGTGGCGGCAGATGGTTTATGACCCATCTAATGGAAATTCCCAGATTATATTTTATTACTAATTTCCTTCGGGTTTAACATATTTCAAGTATTTTTAAAATCAAGGATGGATAACGTAACTTAACGATACCCGATAACGTTATAATAACTATTCAATTACAATTTCAAATGCAATAACGTAACGATATTTTTATAACGTTATAATAACCTATAACGGTTCATAAAAATTTATTTTGTAACGTTATTTTAATAACGTTATATAACATTATAAAAATATTTTTTAAATGTTTCATTTGTATTGAAAAAAATTTATTGTGATTTCAAGTTTCCATTTTCGCAGACACTTATATTTCCTAAAAACAGTTTTCAACCACAAGACAAGTAGGTATAATTTGATATTTACCACCAAAACAGAGTTACAAATAAAAATTATGTTTATAACGTTATATAACAGAACAATTAATTTTTTTAACGTTATTTATAACGTTGTGTAACGAAAACAAAAAATAAATAACGTTATACAATAACGTAACTATCTGAAACGTTATTTCATCGTTTTACAATTCAATTTATTTTACAACCATAGTTACCATTATTAGATTATACAAATAGTCCCGTACTTTTACTTCACTAATGACCGATTGCTAAAGTAAGAATTATCCCTAACTCGAGTTAAAATCATTTGTTTTTGTGTTGTAAGATATGAAAACAAATGATTTTAACTCGAGTTAGAGAAAACTCTTACGTTAGCAACCCGCCATTAAGAAATTATTTTTACCCCAAAGAGGCCATAAATAAGGTAAGCATGCATCCTGAACTTTCCGGGATAGTCCCGAAATTCTGCCTTGCGTCCTGAATTTTTTCAGAAGCAATATTTGTCCGGAATTCGGGTTTTTTATCCTGAATTGTCTTGAATTTTAGAGAAGGTACTTATATTCAATAATTATTTTTAATATATTTCAACTAAAAAAAAAAAATAATAATAATAATCTAGTGAAAGGGTATTTTTCTTGATGAACAGCTTTTGGACAAGTGTCAAGACTCAACTTGATGTAGACACATTAAAAGCAATATTACTGATTAAAGTAAATTATGAAAGAAATCTGCGGATTTTTATAAAATGCTTCAAAGCAAAAGAGCAAAATGCTTCAATGCAAAATCTAATAAAAAAATCCATAGTTCAGAATAATAGTCTTCTTCGGAGTAATTTTAATGAATAAATTATGAATTCATTTAAAAAAATACTGTGGTTTAATAATGTTCCTTTAATGGCAGGTTGCTAACGTAAGAGTTTCCTCTAACTCGAGTTAAAATCATTTGTTTTTCTATGTTACAACATACAAAAACAAATGATTTTAACTTGAGTTAGGAATAATTCTTACTTTAGCAACTGGCCATTAATAATATAAGTTAATCATCTGTGATTGGAAATTTTTATTGATTATAAATTATGATTATTTATTGTATATAATTTGTATTAAACAAAATGAATTAAACAATTATATTTGAATAATCACCCTTCCTTACTGGTTTATGACTCCAGTCCCGAAATTTTAACTAAAAAATATGGTCATCTTTCCATAAACCATCGGACAAGACGAGAAACAATCCCTCTACTTTTAGCAACATTTTGGGCCGGTTTCTGAAAGCTTAGCCGAGTTTAATCTTTAGGTTAAACTTGGTTATAGTTAATTAAGCTTTAAGAAACCGGCCCTTTGTCAGTTACCGATACATGTCAGAACAGTCAACATCATATCAATCCAAATACAAAATCATTTAAAAACTCTAACAGTGGTATTTTATTTCAAACCTGCAGACAAAATAATCTCACACAACAAAATCCTAAAATGATAATGCTTCGAACTGCAAACATTATTAACTTAACATTACCAGGTCTACAAGTATGAAATGCGGATTTTTTTCTAACTTGCCGCGCAATCAGAGTGTATAGTTCAAAGTTTCAACACATATGGCGTTTTGTTAAGTTATCATTAAATGTCAAATGCGTATAGGTTATAATTTGAAAAGTGATCATACAGTTTTGTTTTACTGTGTTAAAAATGTCAAATTTTGTGCCAAATAAAGAGCATTCGCGGACAGTACTACTGTTTCGAGAAGCTTATGGTGAATATGTTCCATCGCAAGATATGTGTGAACGATGGTTTCGGCGTTTCAAAAGTAGTGACTTTCATCTTACAGACAAAGAACATGGAAAAACCTCCAAAAAAATATGAAGATACAAAATTGGAAACATTGCTACAGGAAGACGATAGTCAATCACAAAAACAACTAGCAGAGCAGTTAGGCGTTAGTCAACAAGCTGTTTCCAATCGCGTACGAGAGATGGGTAAGATCCAGAAAGTCGGCAGATGGGTTCCACATGCATTGAATGAGAGGCAGATGGAAAAACGCAAAAACACTTGTGAAATTTTGCTTGCACGATACAAAAGAAAGTCTTTTTTGCATCGTATCATTACTGGCGATGAAATATGGATTTATTTTGAAAATCCCAAACGCAAAAATTATGGGTGAACCCAGGCTCACCATCCACATCAACTGCAAGACCGAATCGCTTTGGCAGAAATACAATGCTCTGTACTTGGTGGGACCAAAAGGGTGTGGTCTATTATGAATTGTTAAAACCTGGTGAAACAGTTAATACCCAACGCTACCAACAACAACTGATCGAATTGAACCATTCGCTGCTCATAAAACGACCATAATACGAAAGAAGACAGCACAAGGTAATATTTCTTCACGATAACGCTCCTTCATATAAGGCAAAAGCAGTATGCAACACATTGGAGGCACTCAAGTGGGAAATGCTACCCCATGCCGCTTACTCACCAGACTTGGCCCCTTCAGATTACCACTTGTTCGCATCGATGGGTCACGCACTTGCCGAGCAACACTTTTGTTCATATGAAAATGTGAAAGAATGGCTAGATGAATGGTTTGCGGGAAAAGGGGAAGAGTTCTACTGGCGAGGTATTCACAAATTGCCTGAAAGATGGGAAAAATGTATAACTTCTAATGGAGCATACTTTGAATAAATAAACTTTTACTGTTCCTTTGAGTTTAATGTGTTTTATTTTTTTAAAAAATCCGCATTTCATACTTGTAGACCTGGTATACTTGAATTTAAAGTGACGTAACTGTAGCGTAAGCACATATCCAGTTGTCGAAAGTATCATCCAATATTTTCATAATTTGTAGGCAATAAAACCTGTGTGCAAAAAGAGTAATCTTCTTTCTAGTAATCTTATTATGCTTAAATTTTCCCCCCAATTCATTCTCTATATTATAACACTGAAATTTTGTATAGAAATTTGTATTCAAATTTATATTTTATCCCTTTTATAAAGCTCATGTTTATGCATTGTGAATTTCAATAATAAATAAATTCTTAAACGCTTACGCTCCGTAAACATATGCGTATTTACCCCATTGAGAACATCTGGCAGAAACAATCCATTTTAGACGCCTTCTCCAGACTTTACGGGACCTGTTTGCTTCTCATTCTGCGTGCGTGACTTCCATCACTTTACTGACATCCACACGGTTTATAACTGAGAATAAATTAATTGTATTACATTAATTTAATGGCTGTAATTTATCACATAAAAAGTCAGATACAGAACTTCCAAAATATGGATCTTTAAGAATAGGTGCGGATATTTGTACTACAAGTGGATCTACAGCTTGAGATACTATGGATACTAGTAATCAATAATTTTGGACGTATCGATACTTTTCTTACTAGCATCGGTTATAATAATTATTATTGGTAATATTTTTTGTATACGAGGGTTACCTTTTATGTTTTTACAAACCACCACTAGATGGCAATATTGTAATGTCTCATTACTATATTTGTAAAATTTGACATTTGTCTTTGTGAAATCAGTAGCAGCTTATAAATTGACCGAGTAGTTTGTTGACAGTGAGCGTTTAAAAAAAAGTTGATATTACTCGTAACAGTTTTCGTTGGATGATTTTTTGTTGTCTCTACAACAGTGCGTAGATTCGCTTCGTTTAACTTTTGGTAATGAAGCACCATCAGCAAGACTGTTTACAATTGGTTTGCAGAATTTCGTCTAGGTCGTGCGTCCGTCAGTGATGATTCTCGTGGCGGTCAAAAAAACATCGATGCTGTACGCAAAATGATTACAGAAGATCTGCATGCGACTTACAGTGAGATAGAGGTATCTTTTGGCATATCGCAGACTACAATACATTCGATTTTGCATGAACATTTAGCTGTAAAAAAGATCTGTTCCCGATGGTTTCCGCTTTATTTGACTGAAGCTCAAAAAAATTTTATAAATTTTTACAAAAACTAAAAAAGAATTTTTTTTTTTTTAAAACAATTGTTTTATTGATTTTCAAAATATTCGCTTTTAAGATTTATATATTTTTGCATGCGTTCAAACCAATTCTCGAAACATTTTTTTCGCTCTGAAATTGATATCTCAAAAACATGGTTTTCAAAGGCTTCAACAGCTTTTTGAGATGATGAAAATCGCTGTCCATGCATTTTTTTGTTTGACATTGGCGAACACTAAAAAAAATCGTTAGCAATGCGACATTTATTCGATGTTTTTCTCCTTCAAATAATCAATTGTTTGACGTGCTGTGTGGGAGCTTGTATTGCCATGATGAAGAATGATGCGACGTTTTTGGTTGTTTTTCCTGATTTTGTCGATGACTTCTGGCAAATAAATTGTTGTATACCATTTAGCATAAACTGTTCTCCGACCCTCTAAAGAAATGGTTACGACATGTCCAGTACAACCAAAGAAACAGGCGATCATTTTTTTGAAAGTGTCGTGAACGAACAACTTTTGTGGGTTTCGGTTCATCTTGGAAGACCCAAACAGTGGATTGTTGCTTAGTTTCCGGATCATATGAATAATTCTAAGTTTCGTCACCCTTAACGATGTTGTATACGGATTTTCCAGTGCCTAGGTAAATTTTTTTAGCATTCCCTTACACCAATCAACACGAGCCTTTTTTTGAGCTTCGGTCAAATTATGCAGAATCCATCGGGAACAGACCTTTTTCACAGCTAAATGTTTATGCAAAATCGAATGTATTGCAGTCTGCGATATGCCAAAGGATGCCTTTATCTCACGGTAAGTCACATGCCGATATTCATCATTTTGTGCACAGCATCGATGCTTTTTTGAATCACCACCGATTTTGGTCGACTTTTACAAGATTCATCACTGCCGGATGCACGACCACGACGAAATTCTGCTAACCAACAGTTTTTTCTGATGGTGCTTCATTACCAACAGTTGAACGAAGCGAATCTATGCATTGTTGTTGAGTTAGGACTTTACCAAAATCGTAAAAAAACATCTAACAAAAACCTTCACGAGTAAAATCAATTTTTTCACAAATTTGTTTTTTTAACACTCACTGTCAACAAACTACTTGGTCAATTTATAAGCTGCCACTGATTTCACAATAGCAATTGCCATCTAGTGGTCGTTTGAAAAAACATAAAAGATAACCCTCGTATATGTTTTCAAAGAATTGCCCAATAATTCTGCATTTTAATATTTATATTTGTCACTATATTTATCTATCGATTAAACATTATTCTTCCATCTTTTGTTTCTGAAGTTGAACTCGTGAAATGTACTACAAGTTCCACTTTTCTCCTGTTTCTCGAGTAAACTCAAGTGTTTTCTGTCGCGTTCTTTTTGTCGCAAGCACTTTTAACTTCACCAAGACTGGGGACGTTTCAATAGCATTATTTACTCATTGAGTTTCCTGTTACTTTGTACTCCTAACCTAATAGCTTTCTTAATATTTCAAATATAATTTCATTAAAAAAGAATTATGTTGTTTGTTCGTTTTAAAAATTTAATTAATGTTACATTTGACTGAAAGTTAATTGAAAATTTAAAAATGGTGATTTTAAATTGAACTTCATCAACAAAGTTAATCTCTGTCTCTGTCTTCTTCTACACTGTTAGACAGGTTGGCTTTTTTCTACACAAATTCACTGTCTTGCACTGTTCCCCAATCATTCCAGGTATCTTTACAGGTTGTTTTTGAGAACTGTTGTGAGAAGCCTTGCTAACTTCTTTTTTATAAGAGATACGAAGGAAATTAAACTAGGAAAGACGAAGTATTCCACTCCAAAAATAAGAATATTAATTTGGAAAAACATCAAATAAACGAGTTATTTCAATAAAATATTTATTTTAATGGCTTTTAAAGGAGTTTTTTAATAACTCCTTAAATTTTTTTGTCTATCACATAGAAAATGTATTTCTCTTTAAGAAATTATCAGGTCACTATTCTAATTATAATCTAAATTCAATATTAAAAAATCAGCTGTGGCCACCACAGAACCGACCGCCATCACACAGTAATTGTATAAAATACATTCTAGCAGCAGAGTAGAAATAACTTGGCTCAATATTTTCTGACAGAGATATTATTTATGATTACATATAAGTGAAAAAATAGATATTAAAAAAAATTCGAAAAATTTTCTATTTTTTTTTTTCGTATTAACTAAAAATGTCTCAAATTAAAGTTGTTAGTTATTGCTTTTATAGCAACTTTTGTTAAATAATTTTTTTCGAAAATTTCTTTGTTGTGAAATATTCGCAAAAATCTTAAAACCGACACGAGTAAACTCCCATTTCTAGTTAACCGATTTTTACCAAAAGTTGATCAACTCGTGCCATTGATGTCAAAAACTTAAATATGAATTTCCATAAAAATCATTTTAGCCGAATTTGCTCTGCACGTGTACACAGACAGGCAGACCGACAGACATCATGCTAAAAATAATCAAAACGTTATGTAAGGACCTCAATTCGTGGAGATCCATCGAAATCTCGAAATGTCAAAATTGGTATGATCACAATACCTCCCTTATATATGTTGGCGGTCGGTAAAAATAACTAATTTTGTCAAAAACACAAAAACTGCAATATTTTTCAAAAACTAAATTTGTTAAAAAATTCCTCTCATATGTTGTCGATTCAGATCAAAGTACATTACTAAGAATTTTCTCGGATTTTTAGTTTAACTCCTTTGGGTTAAAGGGTGCATATCAGTACATTTTTGACAAAAAAAAGTGCTAAAATAATTAAATTTAAAAAATCTGCTTTCCATTCCTTAATCCACATCTTAAGAGTTTTCTTTTGATACGACACAATAACTTTGCACAAAATATTCCGGTTCCCGTCAATGTACATTATTGAGATATTTTTCAGATTGTTTTTTCACTTTCTCTGGGAAAAATAGTGGGAGACAAAAGTTCTTATAATAATTTTGGAGAAAATATCTTAAAAATAATTAACCTTGTGTTTTTAACAATTCAAAAAAAAAAAAAACGTATTATTTCGATAACTTGAAATAAATGTTAAAAATTGTCAAGTATTAATAACTAGTACTTTCCATTCTAGTAAGTCCAGTAGTAAGTCCATTCTACGTTATACTTTTTTCAATACTCCAACTCTGATGTCATTTCAACTCTTGAATCTGCCGGACGGCAGTAGAAGGGGGAAAAAATAAGAGACAGCGATACTTTTATTACTTTGTAATACTCTTCACTGCCAACTTAAAAAATTCTAGGTTCAGATGACAGACAACAGTTTGGTTATAGAGCCAATTCTAGTAACCAATTTATAAATATTGTTTAATTGTGCTAAGTTTATATTTAATTATATGTTCTAAATAAACTTCTTATCAACTTAATAAACTTCTAAAAGTTAAGTTGTAAACAAAAACTAAAAAGTTGGTAGTTGGTACAACTGAGAAGTATACCAGACCGGAGGTAGTTTTGAAAATAGTGTAGTTTTTAGTGTAGCATCGAAAGTTTGAAGGAAGTATTGTGTTTCACATTATACTTTTTATGTCAGTACTACGCAAAAAAGCTGTAGTGCTACGCTAAAAATCTATAGTGCTACATAAAAAATCTGTAGTGCTACGCAAAAAAGTATAATGTAGAACGAACTTTACTGAATGGCCAGATGGATGTTTACAACTCACCCTTAATAAATCGCTTAAATTTTTCCCTTATTTGCTAATTTTATTTATACACACTTACACTCACCGAATTTGTGGAACAGTATTTATAGCGGGACTAGGTAAAAATTGATAAAAAAGGATGTTGTGAAAAATACTCCCCCCCCCCCCGGAATATCCCCCCTGCCACCCTGCGTACGCCACTCATAGAAGCCGTCAACCATATTATTCAAAGGCCACAAATATGATGGCCATCAGCAATCTTTTATAAATGATCTCCTAATCATGAAAATCGTATATCGAAAACCTATCAATATTAAAGTTCTTTTATCTATGCAGAATGACGAAATACGTCAAATTATTTCTACATTTCTAAAAACAGATAAAGCACACAAGAGACAAAACTAACGCTAATACTCTTGTTTAATTGTTGTATGTAAACTTTATCATAAATAAAATATTATTACCGCAAAATGAAATGAAGTTTCGAGTTAAATCTGTTCCTTTATGTGAAGTTTAATCTTGTTAACTATAATGAGATTTTCAACAACAAAACAATATTTACGTTTGAGAATGAAAATGTTGTACATAATGTAGCACAAAATCTAAGTTACTGGTTATAATAAACTCTTTTGTGTATTTATAAATGCATAAATTGCGATGCATAAACATTATTAATCATTCAGATGTGTTCTGTTTCATTTTAGAACTTGGTCTATAATTAAATTTGACTGTGTATTCCAGTAAGGGCCGCTTTTACAAACCTCGGATACGTAGCGGTATAACTATCTAAGGTATAAGTTTATTCCAATGTTTATTCCAACGTTCGCTTTTACAATGCATTTTTTATTCTCGGATAGTTATCCATGGTTTTATTGTAAATAAAATAAAGTTGGTATTGTTTGACACATAAACTGACATATTAGAAAATTCATATTTTAAATTGACATATTATTAACAACACATTTGAGTATGTTTGGAGAAATATTGGGAGATGTCGAAATATTCGACACAGATAATTATTTTATTGTGCTATATCTACCGCGTTAGTGTCAGCCTCTCGTGTGCAAATATTCATAAAAACGCCCTTTAATAGAATCGAGCTCAAATACCGCCCATGTGTAAATTTTCATAAGATCACCCTCTACTAATAGAATTCTATTAGAATCTATACCAAATACCGTCCCTTTGATGAGCCGCTCGTGTGCGGCGCAAACTGTACTATTTATGTACTGTAATTCCTTGTCACCGCGGAGCTTAAGTTCCACTAACATACTGTGGACAAAATAACGCGAGTAATAAGATTAAGCATATACATATTATGTACAATTGTGGACTGCCAAAATTGTAACAACCAGTTCTTTCAAGAGTAAAATTTCACTAATTAATAACAGGAGTTTTTTTTTTTCAGTGTATAACAACATTAACAACCTGTTCGCATTTTGAAAAATAAATAAATAAATAACAACCGGTTCGAACTGGCTCCAGCCCAATACTGCATATATACATACATATACAAAAACTAGCATTATGTGAACATAGTGTGGAAGGGATGATAGTGGCCAGATAGATTCGAAACGCTCAAAGTGCTAGGAGCATATTTCAGCGGTAATCGGCTGCTACTGTTCATTGCTACGCTTTTAAAAAATAAATTAAATTATTATTTCACAACTGCGTGTAATCAAAACTGCTGAAAAACTACAAAGATAACGAGGGATAGCGTGCTATTATTATTTCGTATGGCAATGTTTAAGTTTTAGAGATTTTAAGGTCGCGACTAGCGTCCTCTGACATCTGTAGTAGCCGAGATCACCGTGCCCTGTGTAGCTTGCCCCATATTTTCGAAAACTAATTCAGAGATACAGGCATTCATTATAAAAAATCTGAGCCTATAGTTGCAACAGCCAAGTTTTTTTTTTTAATCTTTGTTCCCATACTAGGTCGATCTCATGATTCCACACTTTCAAAGCAAGTGAGCCAACCACTACGCTGCTGCAACCACAATTATATAACTGTAATAAAAATTCAAATAAAACTTATAATGTGACATTTATCATATGTCAATTTATTTTTTTTACCGTTGCTGGGTAAAAAATACTTATTCGCCAATCAGAGCAAGGGTATAAACTTATACTGCCCTTTATCTGAAGTGTCGTTGGCCAGATAAGATATTCTGGTGTTTATTCCGATGTTTATCCTATCTGAGCTTTATCCGAGCATTGTAAAAGCGATTTTTTGACTTTATACCGGGAATAGCGTTATCCGAGCTTTATCCAACGATTGTAAAAGCGGCCCTAAATTGAACATTTTACTTCCGCAGGTATAGTACATATTGTAATTTTCAAATTTGTGTTTTAGTATCAGAAATTGGTGGATGGGACGCGTAATAACAAGAAAGGAGAAGAATGGCAAAGAAGTTTTAGGTAGAAAGGTTGAACTTACATTGTCCATGGGAATATTTCGCAAAAGATGGAGAGCTCAGCTAACGAAGGATTTAGCTAGTACTGATATCAAATAAACGGAAGTCTTCAAAAAAAAAAAAAAAAAAATGCGAAGAAAACCAAGCAAAAAATCAATTGAAAAACCTGGGGTAGAATTCGAGCTTTTGAAACTTAGGCCGCGAACATACAGAAAGCCGGCACCTGCTTTACTGGCAACAAGTGCTGATCTGCCGCAGTATCTGTCCATGATTTCAAATATAATCGTACACGCTGTGCAATGGTCGACGCCGATCGGTCTCGGCTACCCGCTTACCGATACGTGTAATCAGTTTAAGCAGCTTGTTGTCAGCGCCGAAACAAAAAAATATTTAAAAAATTTCTCTTAATTGAGGAAAAATGTGGTGGTATTCCCCATATTTACGTCTCTCTTAGTTTATTGCATGTATACCTTTTCTTTTTGGTTATATTTTTAAACATAGTGACTCTATTAGAAACAACTCATTCAAGGATGAATCAGAACTCGCCATTTTCACTTATTTCAACATATAATTGAGCCAATATACTAAAGAGTAGCTATACACTTTCAAAACTAGAGTTCACTCTATGCTAGGCCAATATAATTAAAAAATGTACTATAAATAGGAAAAAATTTAATAAAAACTTCAATATATAGGTTATGTCATATGTTAGTATCACATGCAATATCAGCGTTTAGCGTGTGCTCAACCAGTAACCCAGTACGCTTGTTTTCGGTACCGATGGTCAGCGCTGATTTAGCAGCTTTCTGTATGTTCGCGGCCTTAGCTTTGAACAGGAACTGGCTCGCGGGCTGTATGTTCTCTGTTATATCTTCACAAAAAGATATTTTAATTTAATTTTTGTTTCAAATATAATTTAAGAAAGTTTTTCAATGTTTTCACCATTTTGCAATTTATACCTCACGCTGTATTATAGAGACAAATATTATGAAATGTAGGTAAAGATATAAATATTTCTGAGAAAAGTGTGCATGATATTTATATTGTCACACCTTGAAAAACGTAGCAGTGTGGCATATCTGGCATCTAGACATATATCTACATTATCTTTTATCAGGCGCATAGCTACATGTTGTCGAGCGGTACGGTGACAAGCTCTCGAGCGACCCCGCATGGATTCGACACCCACACGCTAAACGGGCGGCACTACGAGCATAAACATGATTCAACATCTCACGACCACCGCTCAATGTTCAGACAACTGTTCTTGATACAGAATAGATAAAGGTAAAACAAGCTTATTTGAAACAGAATTAGAAAAAAAGTGTGAATTTTCCCTCAATTCAGGATATCGCAGAAATCAACAATGGTAAGAGATGGCGGTCAGCAGAGGGACGCATGCTGAATGTCTTTTTTTTTGTACAAATTACAATTACAGTCAAAATGATCTATATTGTGGTGTGTGAATTAATTCGGTCCACCTAGCGGCCAGTTGCTGTACTACAGGGGTCCCCCAAAATGGTCGATATCGACCCCCGGGGGTCGATATGACATTGTTAGAGGTTGATTCTGGCTCGGGGGTCGATGGAAAAAAATTAAAAATTACTAGTATAATAGCTACACAGTTATATATAAATATTTTAAATAGTTTTAAATGTTATACGTTTCATTTGACTTTAAACAGATTCTGAATTATCTTTATTGTACTGATATCTTTTATTGTTTTATGAGAAGTTCGTCTGATGAGGCGAAGTAATAATAAACTATTCACATATTTGTACATATGTCCAGCGTTTAATATACATAAATATTTATATTTTGAATATCAGTTTACTTTGAAACTTGTGAAGTGACTGTTGAATATGCCTGAAAGTTTTTCCCCCGTATATGATATAGTTATATAAACATTCGGAAGTGAGTGTATTAGTGAAATTTATTCCTTTTTACATACTGACTTCAGTTTTAATTGTTTTGATACTTCCCCAGTAAACATAATGGAAACTTCAGGTTATAAAAAGAAATGTCGACAATATTTATTGGAATATTTAAAATTTGGGTTTATTCCTTCATTAACAAATGAAACTAAACCTTTGTGTCTTCTTTGTGAAAAAACTTTTAGCAGTGACGCAACGAAACCAGCAAAAATGAAAAATCATCTCCAAAGACTCCATCCTCATTAGAAGGATAAAGATCTTGACTTTTTTAAACCAGTGGCGAAGGGAGACCTCCGCTAGACTTGCCCTCCCATACCAAAAATACATAATTTTTTTATTTTTTAAATAAAAGAAGATTTATGTAAATCTTCAAAAATAATACATCAAATTATGTCGTATACAAATTTTTGTCCAAGGCTTGGTTTACTAGTTACGAATTTTTTTAAATTTAAAACTTTAATAACTTCCGTTTCCGGTTCCGGATTTTAATAACAAACAATAGGGTTCTTCCCAATTTTTAGGAACATTTTTTAGTATCAGAACGAACTCTTTAAGTTAAACCGTTTTTGAGTTATCGTGTATACACACAGACACACACACAGACACACACACAGACACACACACAGACACACACACACACACAGACACACACACATATGGACGGCACTTCGAAAATAGGTTTTTTGGATTCCCTGGACCATGAAACGTGGTCATCCGTCAAAATCTCGACATCGGAAATTTTCGCGATTACAATACTTGCCCCTTATATATTAAGGTCTGGCAAGTAAAAACTAAAAGAAAAATACATACATCGACCAAATACAAAATCATTTATGAAAGAACCTGCCGAAGCTGATAATGAAGGCGTTTTGAGGATTTAGAGAACATGCACATTCCAGATTGGATTATCGCGCCTTTTTCTGCAGATGTTGAAAACATCGAAAGTAATTTACAAGATGAACTTATGAATTGTCAGTTGATCTTGAAGATAAAACGCTTTTTAAAAATATTACTTTAAGTTACTTTTGGACTAATGTAAATGTTATACAGAAATATCCAAAACTTCCATTTCCGAAAGTTTTTGCTAGCATTTCCAAGCTCGTATATGGTTGAGGCTGGTTTTTGCCATGTTAATTCCATCCGGACAAAACAGAGAAACAAGTTAGATGTAGAATTCCGTGGTGATTTAAGGCTGAAATTTACTAATTTTGAACCCGAAATTGCTAATCTTGCAAAGAGTCACCAACCAAACCAGTCACATTGACAATGACAGTCAATTTTATGTAATAATAAAATTATTGCAATTAGATATAATTATATTAGATACATGCAATATAAATAAAAAACACTGTACAATAAACAATATAAGAAATCACATTATTTTTTGCTTGTCCTATTAAAATAACGTAATTGTAAAATAGAGGGGGTCGATAAGAAGTCGAGAACTCTTCTAGGGGTCGACGGTCAAAAAAGTTTGGGGACCTCTGCTGTATTATGTAATTTTCTTACATCTAATGTCTACAACCGGCTTTATGTTTCAGTGTGACATATGGCAATAATATACAGTTGATAAACGTTTGGGTTTGTAACAATAACATCGTGTTTATCCGATTCTAAAATGTCGAAATTGGAGCCAGAAAAGCATACTTTCAGGAAAGTCATCATTTTCTGTTTTCGTTTGAAAAATCAGCCGCTGAAGCTCATCGAATGCTCGTAGAAGCTTATGGTGAAAGTGATCCCACCGATAAATCATGCAGAAATGGTTTCGGCGTTTCAAAAGTGATGAATCGTCGATGTCAAACCTCGTCCAGGTCAGCCGAAGAAGTTCGAGGATGAGGAATTGTTAAATGTTGCAATTGTTGAATGTTGATCGATCAACAATTTCTGTGCGTTTTGAAGCCATGGGAAAGATTTACAAAGAAGGAAGATGGGTCCCGTACGAACTGAAAGAAAGAGACATCGACAGGCGCTAAACCATGTCTGAAATATTGTTTGCCAGGCAAAAAAAAAGGGTTTTTGCATCGTATTGTAACTGGAGACGAAAAGTGGATATATTTCTATAATCCCAAATGAAGAAAATCCTTTTGCGACCCAGGAAAACCATTCGCATCGACACCAAAGCGGAATATTTATGTCAAGAAAGTAATGCTCTCTCTATTGTGGGACCAGAAGGGTGTAGTGTATGAGCTATTAAAGCAGAGCCAAACCATCACTGTCGAACTTTACCAACTACAATTGCTCCATTTAAGCAACGCATTGAAGAATAAGCGGCCGGAATATACAAAGAGACACTACAAAGTGATCCTCCAGCATGATAACGCTAGACTACATGTTGGGAAGATTGTGAAGAGCACTTGACTGGGACATTTTACGTCACCTGCCGTATTCACCAGACATTGCTCCATCAGAGTATCACTAATTCAGATCGATGGCAGACGGGCTTTCGGGTCAGTACTTGAACAATTATGAAGAAATAGAGAAATGGCTTAATGAATGGATCGCTTTCAAGGACGATTCATTTTTCCGTAATGAAATACAATAACTGCCAGACAGATGGGAAAAAATAATAGCAAGCGATGGCAAATACTTTTTATATACCATAAGTCCCCTCGAAATCGATCTGAACATCAGCTGCGAACATGAGCATCGAGGGATCTTCGGCATGTCCGAACCCTTACTTTTTTTTAGTATCGATTCTCCATAACATTACTTAGGGCCGGTTTCTGAAAGCTTAGTTACCTATAGTACAATGGCCAGCAAATGGTTGCAATGATTACTTATGGGATTGTTATATTGTAATCGAGTTTAACCAAATTGCTAAACTCAGCTAAGCTCTCAGAAACCGAACCTTAGTTGCTAATTTTAACTGTCCATGATATAGATTCATGCTAAGCAATAATAGCTGATTGGAATTCTGTGATTTAAAAAAACATTACCATACAGTAAATTGGAAAATTAAGTCTTGGTAAAATTAATTTGATCCGATGTAAAAGATAACACCACGTGTGTGGTTGCAACCTAATTTTTAGCTTCAACCTCATTAATTATTGCAGTCTCAGATAAGCATAGTTGTACTGTAACTACATCAACTAGTGACATGAGTCAAATAACACAAGTAAAAGGTTTTAATTAAGCACTTAATTTGAATAAGTATAGTGTAAATATTATAGTAACACGTTGTGTAAATGTACACAACAGCACGTATTTGTATGAGTTGGTCGGTAGTTGGTAGGACAAACATAACGTACTTGTATGCACGTGTGTACTCGATGCGCGCAAAGCCACATTGCTATGTTTTACGTGTGTGTAACAGGTAAATATTTGATCTTTAACTCTGTCAACAATACCATGCACCTGTTGTCACAAGTGCTGTTTATCAATATTTTTACAACTGAAAGGAAAAATAAAATGGTATATTGGTTGTAGAATATGTGTTGTAGAAATGCTGATATGAGTAGAATTTAATAGAATCATAGAAGCAGAGCCGTAGCAATGTTTTTGGGGTGCATGGCAAATACTTAAATTATACCCTTTTCACACTAGAACTTTAAGATGAGTGAACTTAAAGTTCACCGATGTTTAACATCGGTTTGCTTTCACACTTCATGTTTAAATCTCCGGTGCTGTCATCAGCTACAGTAATTTTGTCCTTAAGTTACCGTCAGGAAATTACCAGTTTTGAACTGTCTGCGCAGACGCACATTTTGAATTATTATAAACAAATATGGATATTTCATTTCATTCTACAATAAAGACACTACAGTAAGGAATATATTACACCTGTATTAACATGTAAGTCGATACATTTTATCTCTATTATTGTAGTTCTGTATTTTATTAAACACATTATTAAAAAAAATAATTTTATTATAACAATAAGTATAAACTTCTTATAACGTCGATATAATACAGTATTCTTGTTTAAGATAATACAAAATGTTGACAGCACAAATTCAAAGAGTATTTTTTTATAATAGAAATTATGTTGGCAATGCGGACGATGTTTAAGACGCAGATCTCTGTGTTCAACATCGCTTGTATTTAGACGAGGTCATACGTTTTCACATTAGCGTTTAAAGACACATTCACTTTAACATCCGATCTTGAACATCTGATGTGAAAAGGGTATTAGCGCCCTCGGGAAATACTTAAGTAACACTTGTAAATTAATTTAACCTAAAATACAAGTGATGACGAAAAACAAAAACGTCCTCACTTCTAAAATAGATGACCGAAAAAAAAAATGTTGTGAAGTGTGGATTTTCACACATTTCAGGGTTTTGTAGGTATTTAATATTTATATGCTTATGTCAAATAATTTGTGTAAAAATATTTATACAAATTACAGTTCTGCTTAACCGTTCGCAACCGGCTTTAAACTGTAGGTGCCTTTCTATGTACGCTAAAAAATGGACGTAATACTGACCATATTACTCTTGAATGTACATAGATTGAAAATATGGTCACGAATCCTGGAAACAGGAGCCCTTGGCTCATTTCGGGCTGTCGCGCCAATGATGATGATGATGTTGTAGATATTTAATAAAGATAAGAAGTCAACAGAATGCTGGATGTCTAAGACAATTTTTTTTCTATAGTCACAATCAAAATCCACAGATTTTTGAAAATCATTTTTGTTCGATATCTTAGTACTCAGATATCCAAAAGATAAGAGCTTCCATTTAATTTGTTTAAACTAAATTTAAATAATTTGCGAATATTACATCATAAGAAAATGTAAATTAAAAAGTCTTAGCGATTTTTTCTGCATTTACTTTGTACCCAAGTCTTCATTAAATTAATAAAAAATATATTGAGAAATGGCTTATATAGCGGTTTCATATTAACATACGTTCTCTATAAAGATTTTAATTTATTTTATTATTTGACCACTCACAAATTACAGAAAATGATAAATATATATATTGATTTAAATTAAGCTAAATAACAATTGGTTATAAAGTGAGGTAGTGCCTGCGAACGCTCAAAGAACGCGTAAGGTCTTTAACTGACATTGGCGGAAGGATACTATTGACGTAGATTGCATCCGCCGCAAAATATAGTTCTGTTACACTTCATATTTTTTCAGTTTCTGAAACGTATTTCTCACTATTAACAATATACTATTTGTTTTATAACTATTTCACTACTATAAACGATTTATTTTTATCTAACTAAAAAAATTATTAATTTTGTCAAAAACACAAAAACTGCTATATTTTCCAAAACCGAAATCTGATCAAAACTTCCGCTCGTACGTTTCCGGCTCAAATCAATGTACATTACTTATAATTTTTAGTTTAACCCACTTAGGTAAAAAGGGGCGGAAAAAGAAATTTTTAGGCACATTTTTTACTAAAAACGTGTTAAAAGAAACGAATAAAAAAAATAATTGTCGTTCCTTAATCTACGTTTTAAGAGCTCTCTTTTGAAACCACCCAATAATTTTTTAAAAAATAATTATTTATTTTCAACGACACAAAAATATCGATATTTTTCGAAAAAATAATTTGATCAAAAATACCTGTTGAACTATTCCGGTTCCAAGCGTATATAACAGTTATAAAGATTCCAAAAAGACACTTATGTGCCAAAAAGAAATATTATAATTTAATAAACAAAGGACATACGAAGAGTTTCATAATTCACCCCACCTAGATTTGCCTCTTTATGGGTTGATTAGGGCAAACTCCTGAATTACGATTTGTGCATGTGTATGGGTAATCTTTGCAAGTAAAAATCAAGTCGATATCTCATTGGCCTTAAGAGTTATTGAGAAATCCGTGGAAAAACATTGAACACGACAAAATTGGACCAAACCAAAATAGTTGTTAATAGCTGTTAAGGTAATTTTTGGCTACCTATCATTGGCTTGATTTTGAAAACTGATTTGCTTTTCGATCTCGCCCCCAAAACTACCCTTTAAATTTAATATGTTTTGATTACTGTGAATTAGTAAACACTTTGTATGTAGTTCTTATAAATTTATTAAAGCATAGAATTAAAAATACAAAAACAATATGTCAACTACTAGTTTTAAATTTTTATGACAATCTATTCATGACAGCTGATAGCTACGGAAACATAACAATTCCTCCCCTCCAAATTGTTTCTATGGCGTAAAGCGAACAATTGGCTTTTTAAGCCTAGTTGATTTCCGAGGAATGAGGTCTGCTTTAGCATTACGCGTTCTTGCAGATTCTTCTATTTGAGGTTCTGTCGGTACTTCTATTTGTGGTTCTGACGCAGGAATAATGACATTTTTTTGGGCATTTTCTGCAGCTTTTTGTAGTTCATGCATTAGAAAAGTAGCATCTTCTTTCCTGATCTTGTTAGTGTAAAGATCCGCTGTTAGTAATTTTTTAGTATTGTCACCAAGTCGCAACTGATTTTGATGGCGGCGCACAATACCACGTGAAGTATTAATTTTGTACATCATCCGACCAACATATGAAGATATTACACCTGGTAACCAGTAATCATTCTTACCAAAAAATTTAACCTGCACTTGGTCCTCAACTTGAAATTTTCTTTTATTGGAAGCTAATTTAACGTCATCTTCAGCTGACGAAAAAAGCATTGTTAAATTAGATTTTGGCTGTCGACCATGTAACAATTCGGCTGGCGATTTGTTGTTGATGGGGTTTGGTGTAGTGCGGTAAGAAAATAACATATTACCGCAAGCAACTTGCTTTTATGCTTACCTTCCCACCAAGCTTTTTTCATGGCGTCCTTAAAAGTCCGAACAAACCTTTCTGCTTCGCCATTTGATGCTGGGTGAAATGGTGCACTGGTTAGATGTTTGATGCCATTTCTTGAACAAAAATCTTGAAAAAGCTGAGACATAAATTGAGTCCCGTTATCAGAAACAATTGTATCTGGAGTGCCTTCAGTAATAAAAATGTTTATTAGGGCGTTAATTGTTGTTTCGGATGTAGTATTCTTCATATTGACGATATATGTGAATTTTGAATATGCATTTTAATTCTATGCTTTAATAAATATTGTAATAAATACATACAAAGTGTTTACTAATTCACAGTAATCAAAACATATTAATTGGGACGAGGATGGGATTTTTGAATATGCATCAAATTAATATGTTTTGATTATTGTGAATTAGTAAACACTTTGTATGTATTTAGTAAGTATATAGGGAATGTATGTTGCATTATTAAATAAATTAAAATTAAATTAAATTAATTATAAATTTATTAAAGCATAGAATTAAAAATACAAAAACAATATGTCAACTACTATGGTCTATTTCAAAGTAGAAAAAAGTAGATAGCGCTGCGAACCGAGTACGATTTACACTGATCAAATACAGTATAGCGGGAAATTTAAAATAAGTTACAACTAGGGCATGGGCGTAGCAACTGGGTTAGCAAATGTTTTTTTTTTTAATATAAAAAAGGTTACTAAGATATTGAAATAAACAAGGCAGATAACTTACGTGTCACTTACGTTATTTATATGACATAAATTCAGTTTAATGGGAAATTTGAAAAAGTTAAAAAAATATTAATTTTAAAAATTATATACTATATATGTATAAAATGAGAGATTTGGCTAAAACAGTTTAAATAAAGCAATAAAACAAACAATATATCTTCAGAGCTAAAGTTTCTTATTTAAATAATTATTGTAAATAAAAATTAAAAATATATGTATATATGAAGGTCTAAAAATTATATCAATAACTTCTTCTTTGGGCACAAACAGCTGGGCTGTCTTTTGGCCTCACATTAGTCCTCTCTCTTGATTTATTAATTGTCAAGTGTCAAAAAATATTTATGTATATGTCAGATAACCTAAAAAATATATAACTGCGTACAAACAAATTACATGGAGAATTTTCTCCATAAAATCTACGCCAAGAATATAAATAAAAGTCTAAATATGTAAATAATAACAAAATATATGAGAAAAATTAAATAATATAAATAATATATATTTCCAATGTACGACACTGAACATCTGTCAACTTGGACTAAAAACAATATTTTTACAGTGTAATAGGGATGACGATCTAAACCAATCCGAAGCAAGGACAAACAGCTCCTATCTTCTTACACACATTTTTCTACTTTGAAATAGACCATAGTTTTAAATTTTTATGACAATCTATTCATAATAGCTGATTGCTACGGAAACATAGCAAAATTCAAATTCTGGTATTTTTTTTTTTTTTATTATATTGTTTTATTGGCCAAAATTCTGGTATGAAATATAGTCTATAACTTGTCCCGGATTCATCTTAAGGTGTGTTGAAAATAGTCCAGCAATTTTTGCTTGATGTCCGTACAGACAGACTTTCACATTTATTTATATAGATAAAATACTTAAATGATTCTATTTTAAAAATTCCTGGACATTAACATGTCACCTATTAAAAAATAATTAAAGAACTTAACAATAAAATCAAAATTTATATTCTAAAATGTGTTTTGCATCATCATAAAAGTATGTAACAAAATTTTAATTTGTTAACAAATTTATCTATGTAAAATGTTATTCCCGGGTGTTCTGTTTGCTATAAAACTATCAGATACACACTGTATCTTTCAATTCCATCGTTTTCACCCCGTATCAATATCGACCCACACATACGAAGCACCCGGTATGTGAAATTTTTAGAGTTATAATATATTGAAGGTATAAATACTGTCAAATGATCCGAGAGTGTTGTCTGGTAGATCTTACAGATATTTATAGTTTAGTTAAGAGGTGTTGTTTCGTTGGAAATAGGAAGAGTCTAACTGATTGAATAAATTTATGGAATTTTAGTGCTGCACGGGCAATTTAGAATAGAAAATGAGATATTTATTTTTAAAGTGTTGCTTTATGTAATGTGGATGAAACGTATTTTTGTTCTGAGATTTATTAGACTGGAAAGAAAACAGTTCTTCAAGCTTCATATTTATACACTTTTAACGGACTAGTCTTTTGTTTTAATATACTGTTATTAGTAATTTATGACATAGAAAAAATATAGTATATTTCCTACAACATTCAAACAAAGCGTTGAGCAATAAAATATATTTTTATTCGTTTTTAAGAAACCATTATAAAAAGTGTTTAAATAATGTTTTTATGAAATGAGGGATAAGTTTTTCCAAAAAGTACCTTATTGTTCGGACCATAAGACGCACATTTTTACACAGAAAAATCGACCTATATTGGGATGTGTCTTGTGGTCCAAAGGTATAGGTACGTTTTTTAAAAAGTGTGCAATGTTAGTGTGGAATCAGTTCAGAGCGCATAAAACAAAATCAACCAAAAAAATATAATAGAAATGAATACAGAATTAGCTGTCATTTCTGGAGGCCTTACAAGTCAACGACAACCTTTGGATGTGTCGATTAATAAACCATTTAACAATTTTATGCAGGAAGAGTGGAACAAACGAATGATAAAGCTAAATCACGATGTTTGAAACAGAACGTATGAAACGGACGACAATTTCAGAAGTACCTGGGTATAAAATTCATGGGAAGCTGTAAAAGAAAAGACGATTGTAAAGTCTTTTAAGAATTGCGGTATAAGCAAAGCATTGGATATTATCGAAGATGACTTGGTTTTTGAAGAGATTGACAACAATAGTTCAGACGAAAATAATACGAAGAGTGACATTAACGAGACGAGTGATAGTACAGAGAGTGAAGATGAACAGAATGTTGTTGGTACAAATTATCCTAATAAAAAATATTTTTTCTGAAAATTTTCTCATAAATTTGGGGTGTGTCTTATCGACAAACTAATCTGATCAAAAAATCCTGTTGAACTATTCCGGTTCACATTAATGTACATTATGGAGATTTTTTTCATATTTCTAGATCATTGGGTGATAGGGTGGGTGGACAAACGTTCTCGGCATTATAATGGGGAATATCCTATAAAAAAAAATCTTTCAAAAATAAAAATTAGCTTGTTCATCCACACATTAAGAGATTTCATTTGATACCCCTGTCAACATTTTTTTTTAGACAATTCTTCTTGTATTAAATACATATTTGTTAATATTAATCTCGTGATGTGTTTTTTGAACTCCCATGGATCGAAGAGTTATGTAAGCATGGCAAATTTCAACTTTTTATGTTCAGCCGTTTGGCTACAATTTTTACCGTACAGACAGACACATGACTGATATTATAAGGGTTTTTTGGTCATACATACAAAATCCTAAAAAGTAGATGACAAATAAAAAAAGTGAGTAGCTCTTACAAAAAATACAAGGCAATAAATGTTTTATAGAAACGCTTTAGTTGGACGTTACATTTATTTGTAGAATATAATCGCAGAATAATGCCCGCTTCTTGTTGCCACATAAATCGGCGCTCTTCTAATATCATTTCAAATACCTATAATTTTTACAAATTTCAGGCGATTTTTCTACTACTGCGACTCGAATATTGTTCTTCAGTTGTTCAATCAACGTTACCTTGTTGGCATAGTCACGCATTTTAAGATGACCCCGCAGAAAAACTTCTGGAACCAATAAATCTGGAGATTTTGGCTATTAGTCGATGTCACCGCTTCTGAAGACTAATAGATTTGGAAACATTCTCTTTAAAATTTCGATTGTGGCTTGTGCTGTGTGACATTTAGTGCCATTTTGCTGAAACCACATGTTTTACAAACTTAGTTGACCTAATTGATGTGACAGAAAGTTTATGTTCATCGAGATCATCTAGAACTAACCACTAACACTAATCTTAACAACTTTAGTTCTAATTGTCAGTAAAAAAATATGTATAAAAAGTATTTATAGTCATGGATCAAATAGCTACTCTACCGTCAAAACGAATTTTAGTATGATACCATTTAATCTGCACTTGACATTTACATTCATACTGAATTTTAATCTGTGTATTTGTTAGTTATTCTAAACACATCCGCATGTTCCAATCCGAATTAATCCATTAACCCGACAAGTCAGAGAGGAGGAAGAGATGTAAAAAAAACATGTCTATTATTAAGAGTTCTTTTGCCTTTGCATGCGCCTACGCTGTCTGATGTCGCCTCCAACCGACATAGACTATTTGATTATGAAAACATAGTGTCGAACATCAGTTTGGCATTGTCTAGTTCAGCGGTTCTAAATCCTTTTCAATCAATGTACCCATTGTCAATTGGTAATGCCATTTTTAATATTTTTCGTGGTAAATTAAACAACAAGATTCATTTCAAACGAACTTTATATATGCATAGAGCCAATGTAAAAGATATTTAGTGCGAACATTATTGATTCTTGCTTTTATACTCGCAGATAAAAAAAATTGATGTGAAGTGTGAATTTTTACACATTTCAGGGTTTTTCAGGTATTTAGTAAGTGAATGATGAGTATTTTGGATGCGAAAACAAATTTTATATTAAAATATTTTTTTTGTTAATTTTAATTCGAACGTCTAATACCATTATTTAGGTTTCTAAATATGTGCAGTATTTTTTTTATATAGCAAGGTTCATTAAGAATTTTAAAAATTGCGCCTATGGCTTCCATTGGTTGTTATAAGCTCCGCCCCTCTGATTTCGTGTACATTGAAACAGAATTAAATTATAATTTAAACTATTTCCACTGGTTATTAAATTTACGTTTTTAAAAATTAAATGCAACATTTGCCAAAATATAACTAGAATTTTGAAAAAATAATTTAAACAATATAAGAATTCAAAAAAAAAATACAAAAATAATATTGTCTCTTCCCACAGGGTTCGATCCCTTTCGATCGAGTTAGTTGGGTGAGTAGCCAGTATCATAACCACTACACCACGATACACGTTCCAGTGTAGCGTGTTACAAAGCTTGTGTAATGTAATAACTTGTGTACATTATTAGCCAAAAAACACAGAAAAAGTTTTTTTCCAAAAACATAATCTGATCAAAAATTCCTGTTATACTATTCCAATTCACACCAATGTACATTACTTAGAATTTTTTCAGATTTTTATTTTAAACTTTTTTTATTTTAAACCATCTGGGCTACGGGGTGTGGGACAAAAAAATTTTTGCACAATTTTCGCCAAAATCGCTTCAAAATAATTTATTTTGTAAAAATAAAAATTTGATCGTTAATCCACACACTAAGGGCTTTCATTTGATACCCTACTCAAAATTATAAAAAATATTTTTTTTTTCGATGAGCACATATTTGTTTATATTTTTAGGGGGATATGTTTTTTAGATGTTTTAGTATTTTTCCTATGTGCGGGTCAAAGAGTTGTATAAACATGCCAAATTTCAACTCTCTAGGTTTAGCCGTTTGGCTACAATTTTTACCGAACAGACAGACAGACAGACAGACAGACAGACAGACAGACAGACAGACAGACAGACAGACAGACAGACAGACAGACAGACAGACAGACAGACAGACAGACAGACAGACAGACAGACAGACAGACAGACAGACAGACAGACAGACAGACAGACAGACAGACAGACAGACAGACAGACAGACAGACAGACAGACAGACAGACAGACAGACAGACAGACAGACAGACAGACAGACAGACAGACAGACAGACAGACAGACAGACAGACAGACAGACAGACAGACAGACAGACAGACAGACAGACAGACAGACAGACAGACAGACAGACAGACAGACAGACAGACAGACAGACAGACAGACAGACAGACAGACAGACAGACAGACGGACGACAAAATGACGGTATAAGGGTTTTTTGTTCATACCTACAAAACTCTAAAAAGTATAGTTTTACGACCAGTAGTGGCTGGTATATAAGCGTTGCGGAGCTGCAGCACCTCCAAAATTATAGTAATTTAAATAATAGAGATGTTTATGATATTTTTCACTCTCTATCTCAGCGACTCCCAAACAGTGCGCCGCAGCGCCATGGGGCGCCGTGGCTGGGCTACAGGAGCGCCGCAAAAAGATTCCAATATTCCTCCAACTGCGTTAGTTTGACCAATGTTTTAACTTGAGGCGTCGCGGAAAAATCCTGATACATTAAGGGCGTCGGAAACCGAAATAGTTTGGGAACCACTGCTCTATCTCTAAATTTATTTAATCTTTGACTAAATACCCTCACTACTGCCATCCATCATGCGTGAAACAAGTAGTTCATTTACAAGTTATGATGTATCATACAATGTGCTGCAGACACATGCAGCTCGAATTGTCATTGTAACGCGGCGATTGGCATAGATCGGGGGTAACGGTTCCTTATACATTTCGGAGCTGCAGTCATTTCCTATTAAAAGCTTGCGGAATTAAGTGCATTCCTGTGTTAAGTGTGTCATTCTTAATACAAATTTCCCATTCATTATTATTATTAATTTTATTTTTACAAAATACGTAAAAATGCACTGTATAAGTATACAACTGTCATCCAAAACTACCTCCGGTCAAATTTTTGGTTGACAGTTCTGTATTTTTCAGTCGTACCAACTACCAACTTTTTTGTTTTTGTTTACAACTTAACTTTTAGTAGTTTATTAAGTTCATAAGAAGTTTATTTAGAACATATAATTAAATATAAACTTAGCACAATTAAACAATATTTATAAATTGGTTTACTATAACCAAATTGTTGTCTGCCATCTGAACCTAAAAATGTTTAAGTTGGCAATGAAAAGTAATAAGAAATGGAAGATATAAAATATATCACTGTCTCTTATTTTTTCCCCCACTATATTCTGTAGTATCAAAAGTTGAAATGACGTCAGAGTTGGATAGTATTGAAAAAAGTATAATGTAGAATGGACTTAACTCGTAAAGACAGATCTTACCTTCGCTGGTCAATGAGCCGATTATACGTTTGAAATCTATTATTATTATTATAAATAGTTTTTGTTATGAGTCGGGTGTTTTCTTTAGTGTAAAATGTCTTAGTTTTTATGAAGTGGTGTACCATTTCGAAAGCGGCACTTCATTAAGAAGTTGAATAGAGTTTCCCGGTGGCCTATATGTGACACTGCACGTCTTGAATGACTGCATTTTCAGCTAAACAGTTTGACATTTCTCATATAGCTAAAATAAGATGAACTCTATTTTTCTAAAGAGCACTAGGTTTTGTAAATTACACTTCATTAAAATATCGTGTTACTAGAAAAATAATAATACATTCCGATTTCCTTAAAATGATTTCACAATTATTTTATTCATTTCCGTAAAATAAATAAATATGCTAAACAAAATAAAAGTACAGATGGGAACACAAAAAAATTAAATAAATAGGCGCTAAAATGGAACTGGCAACAGATGGAATGATATGCATAGTAATATCTTTGAAATTATTTTGCAATGGTCCAATATTAATGCGTACACCGTATTTTAGACGTTTGCCATTGCTGATAATACTTGCCTAGAATAGTATACGGCTAGTAGTACACGGCTATAAGTATTATATCTTTTTGATACTAATACTCACGATATACATAGTTTTACCGGAATGAGATAAATAAATAAGCACGAAAATGTAACTGGAAACAAATGGAATAATAACACAGTGTTACCCAAATGGGGTAACTGGTCGCGGACACCTCGCCGCGGCCGACTCGCCGCGCCTTTCCGCCGTAAGTCCACTCGCTGCCGATCCAATTCACCGCCGGTCCAACCCCAAAGTACAGGTGTGGACAAAAAAATTAAATAAAGAAGCACGAAAATGGAACTGGGAACAGATGGAATAATATACATATTGTTACCGGAATGGGACAACTTGCCGCGAACACCTCGACGCGGCAGACTCGCCATGCCTTTTCGCTGTAAGCCAACTCACAGCCAGTCCAACTCGCCACTGGGCCACTGGTCTACCTCATGTCTAATCATCTTTAATAACGAAAACCATCTTAAAATCACCCGAACCACTTAAAACAAGCAGCTCTACTTAAAGAATCTTCTCCAAAAGCTATCTTCAAAAGGTCATGTGTTTATGTAGCCGTTTTTCCATGTTTAAAACCAAATTTCACACAGATAAGCTGCTCTTTGATTAGATCCATATAAAAAGTCGCTGGAGCAATGAAAATCAAATTACAAACTATAAAATTCGAACAAAGCAGCTTAGCAAAACAAACTCAACGACAGTCAACTTACAAAGCACAACTGCATCATGCCAAGTCGTTACTCTCCCTCTCCACTTACAAGATATCACTTAAGACGCGCAGTTCGCGATACATATATATTTTTTCTGATTAAGACATATTATTAACTCTAATAATGTTTGATTTATTTTTCCCAGAAGCCTATGTTTATTACTAAAACAAAAATAGTTCAAGTTAGTCATTAATTTCTTAATGAGATATTTCGGCATCTGCATACCTAAGGCACAACCGTTAAGTTGTGAAGGATGCTTGTTATTAGAACTAAGGTATGTCTTAATTTGTTTATTTACAAACATTTCGGTGCGTTAGATGTTTATCTCTTTTTCATGTTCACCGATCAATGACAGATCAGACTGTTAATAATACTCAGCCCTTGACTTTAACATATGTCCAAACGTGTTTACAACGCAACTTCTGTCCTTATAGTGGTAATTTCAACAACCTGATATAGGTTAGATCATTTTTCCTATTTATGACGTTCAAAGATTTCATAAGAAATTATTAGAAAATTAAGAAAGTAATAATTATTATTAAACTGAAAATCTTACATGGGTAAGATTTTCAGTTGTTAAGGAGCAATAGCTTACAATAGATCAGTCTAAGCTAGTCATGTGATTTCACGTCGTGGAAGATAAGACGGATTTTTCCCTACGCTTTGTTATGTTATTTTCTCTAATTTTATAGTGATTTAGTGAAATTACGTCCTTATAGATAGTTTTTTAAAACTTTTTTTGTGCTAGTAATTATTTCTTCTCAATATGGCTGCGGTTACAGTGGAAGCGTGTTCGCTCGAAGTACACTTCGGGCATATTCGCGCGTATATGGGCATATTAAGTTTCAGATTTATTTAAAATAAGATTTATAAGAATAAAATATATAAAACCAGGATCGAGTAAACCACCAGATAATCGACTATAGAGCTTCTATAAATTCAACAATTCTAGTTCTTTTCGCGAACCGAATAATGCTCATTCCCGTGTTAAGTAGACAGCCGTTTATATAATACATCGAATAGCATTTCTTGGAATTAAAGCCTAAAAATTGTCCAAGGATATGTCATTGTTCAAATTTATTAAACAATAACTTAGAACAATATTCATTTTAAGTAATTCAGTCTCCACTTCATCCCGTAATTTACGTGATTGATCACGGTTTTGGTAAGTTTTACATTTTTGATCCCATAACGATCTTCGATCAAAAACTAAAAATATTAATTTCTCAATATTCATTTTGTATACACAGACTATACCATAGAGCAAGTAAAACAATTGGACTGTACGGAGATTAGAACTGTACGTAGAACGTATACTCGCGCGAAGAAAACAAACAAGTTTGAACTTGAAGCGGCGATCAGCTATTCGCACGATTATAATACACACATGTGTACTTCTACACGCTTGAATCAGTCACCCGAATGCGGTCGAGTACGAGCGAAGTTTCGCGCGATTGATAAGCTTCTACAGTAACCACACATGTGTACTTCTACACGCTTGAATCAGTCGACCGAATGCGGTCAAGTACGCGCGACTTACAGTTCGGACGAACACGCTTTCACTGTAACCGCAGCCTAATACAGAACAACAAGAGTTAAGATTTTATAAAAAATTTAACTGTGTGCGAAAAATAGTACTTTATATTCGACCGTTTTTTGTAGGTTTAGGTTTTCTTTTGTTTGTATCTTTATATTTTAGTGATTTTATGTCATTTAGTCATTTTGAATACCTTTCTTACTAGAAATTAGTAGTAGTGTACTATATAAAGAAATGTGGATAACATAATGATAACACTAAAAATATTTTACCCACCGGATAAAAAATACTATAATGCAAACACTAGCAAATTTCTGTTTACAATCATCAAAATATACTCTTTTTTTGATTTGAAATCATTTTCATTGTGTTTCAATACACTTTTTTATTTATTTCGTAATATACATTTTTTGGTATTCAAAAAAATTATATTTTGTCTTTTAGAGCAACCAACATCAAAACAATAGAACGACATTTCGACAATTCTTATTTATACTTAAAATAATCTGACACCTTGAGTATAAAGACTACCCTAATCCAGAAGCATCTTAAATGGACAGGACATGTAATTAAAATGCCAGATAACCATATGCCTAAGTAGATACTGTATTCAAAACTATAACACGGCAGTAGAAACCCTGGAGCACCGTACAAGAGTTTTAGATATGGTCCAGCGTTCGCTCAAAACAGGTCGTCTTCTACATTCATCTTCGGAGCAGATATGTACTGATCGCACCAGGTAGAAAAACTCGGTATCTGTGTAGTGAACCAGTTTGAACAACAAAAATTGCTCGTGTTAGACGGAAAAATGGACTTAACAGTATGTCAGTGCCATCTGAAAAATATTTGTGTTCTGTTCGGAAAAAATCTGTGCCGCGTATTGGACTCTACCGCCATGATAAGGCACATTAAGAAATACTTTACAGACTTGCAAAACACCCATCGTCGTTCGGCAGGGTTGGATATATATGGCTTGAAGAGATTGTGATACCTCCAAGCCCTAAGATGACGTCATGCGGATCCCGTGATTAGACTGATCTATAGGCGCTTACTTTTTTCCTTTTGTTCCATTTTATTTAAGGGCAGATTAACACCACAGGGTTTTCATCTCGGGGATCTTGGTGGCTAATTACTTATTTAATTTCTACGCATGTATTATTATACATCCAGTGTTTTTTGTAATTGCATTAGTGCGTGTATGAAAAAGGAAAAAAAATATGAAAATCTACAAAAATACTTTATGATAACATCATAACTACTTTATATTACATAACAACTTATATTTTACATAAATTTCAGTGTGTTAATAAGACTGGTATAAGAGCATAAGAACGTAGATGTTTAGGATGTCGATAGGAAGAACGCAATATATACACGCAAGGATATTTTGTTTATTTTAAGAATTAGAAAAAACAAATACACTCGAGAATAACACATATAGAAATAATTAACTTTTACTGCGTTGAAGTACAGTTTGATGTCTAATTTGCGAATTTTTAAAATGTCGCTTTCGCTACCACCGTTATTGTTAATTATGCTACCTAGGTATGCTAGTAGGTAGCGGTATGCTGCATAGTTCCGATTCGGATGTACTTGGTTTTCTGTATGTTTATGTTTAGGCCAATCATTTGGACATGAGCTACAATGTTGTCAAGATTAGCTTGTATGTCAGATCTTGTTTGGGCCAATACGCTGCTACGGCGCCAGGCTCAATGTAAATTAAAATGGAGCCAGCAGTACAGTTCGCAAAGTTCTGTCATTACAAAAATCCATACACTACTGTCTGCGGTTAATGCGCTATGCGATCTACCGGTGGTTCGTTCCAATCCTTATCGGGAAAATCAAAAGCGATGTCATTTATCCCTAGAACGAATGTCCAGCCAGATCGGTCAACAAACAAGTTGTAATTACCTGGGTCTGCTTCAATCCCTGCCTATTAAAAATAGTTGTAACATGTAAATCCCTGAGGCAGACACAAGACAAAGATATAAAACTAAGCGTATTTTCCATCCAATAACTCACGGACTTAGAAATCTGTATTTACAAAATCACTATCGCTTAGCGACACTGCTCAGTATATAATTTAATGCTCATTCCGCTATGAACTTCATATGTTCAAATCCCGATTAACCCTTTCCATAAGGATTTGATTCGGGGTGATAATTCGGATTATACAATATCTCGCATTCAAAATGATCCGCCAGAGCCCACATTTACCTGCTAACATCCTGCTTACCGTTATTGCAAATTATGAACTTGGGTGTTCCAAACATCATAAATACATTGTTTAATAAGTGGCACATAACAGAAGCTACCGTTGCAGTAAAACGGAGGCAGCAGGGTAAACTTAGTAAATAAATCAGCTACCACCAGCAATTACCAGTAACATTTCATGGCCATCAGAAATGGTCCTATTAAGTCGATTGAGAAAATCTGCAAGTCGCGAAGCTACACATCGACCCATGACTCTTGCCTTGGCTTGTTGTTCCTGTTTGTTGCCAAACAAACTTCACACCGCTGGAGGTATCGCGCGACGTCCGTTCCTATACTTGGCCAGTACAGATTAGCACGACTATCTTCCAATCTGCCAACCATGAAATTCAGTCGAATCCAACTGAAACGACTTATATAGCTGGTCACCCTTAAATTTCCAATTGGGAAACGACTCTAGGCTCTTATAGGAGGTAGATCATTTGTGTACCCCATATAACACGATCTGAGACCTCAACCCGCAATAAGTTGACAACGGTTGGCCCACGGGAGTGCGCGTCAAGCTTAGAAACTTCTTATTTGTAACCTTGTACGTGAATATGGAGAAATGTAGCTTATTTACCTACGCGAGTGAAAACCACAGGTTTTCTTCTTCTACGCCATCTGAAGATTGGCAATCATCATGGCTATTCTGTATTTCGGTATAGCAGCGCGAAATCTTAATTGAGTAATCCGAAATTATACTTAGATTCCTGCTGAAATATTTATGAATTGTGTCACAATCCAAGCATAAGTCTTGTTTTTATTATTCGCTGACTCACTCAAAATTGGATAGTTCTACGTTAAACTGCTCTTCTTTGTTAATACCGGTAAAAGAAAAACTGCATATCATAAACCTAAAAAACTGTCATAAAAATTCATAATAAAAATTTGCATAAAAGCCATTTTTAGAATCTTTAAAAATGACCAAACATCATTGGTTAGTCTGCTACAAAAAAATACATAAATACTAAATTCAATGTCTCTTTAAATATATTTCTGGGAACCCACGTACTTACTGGCTGGAGAGAAAAACGAGATATGATGTAGAACATCGTATAAGAGATACGGAGCAATAAAGAACACGAGAAACGTCAGATAAAACAGTCGTCAAATGTGATAATTTGTGACATTAAAAAAACACATGTAGACTTTTACTGGTTGACGCCTACAAAAAATGAGACGTTATGTATAATATTAATTATATGTGATTTATAATTTCTTGCGCTAGGAATAGAGGAAACTATTATGAAATATTTTTTTATTTTAATATATTTTAAAGACAATTTTTCTATTTATACAAGGTCTTGTTTTGCTATATTTTCTCTCTTAAATTTTCTATTGAATTTTTTTCGTTTCTAAATTTTATAGGCAAGTTTATATAATCCTTGGTATTAGTCGTAAGTTAAGATTAAACATTTCATACACGTTGTAGGCTATAAAATAGATAAGTCTTAAGCTGAGTCCGCATTAGCGAACTGATCCTGTAATGTTTCACTGAAGGTAACACGCCACGTAACATTTTTGTCTAGTATGGATGGGATTACGCGCACATACGATCCGCACTATGTCGGATTTGTTGCGAACACAAAGGAATTCGCCGAATTGGCATGGGCGCATTCGACGTAGTTTTGTTTGCAAGCATGGTGTAATGAATCTCAATATTATTTAAAGAATGTAATAATTTTTTTCGGCCAAAATTCGGCCAATTTTAAATACATCATATCTTTTAGAATAACTACATTTTCGCAATCTACAACCTCTAAATACCCGAAATTAACATCTTGACATTGACACAACTTAACAAATTAGACGTAAATAGTTAAATTTTATTTTCGAGCATTATTTCAAAATCAGTTTCATTCGAAACCAGCTGCTGCGGACAAAGCGAAGCAAATATATGCATTACGTATATGCATGGAGCATCTTACTTAAATGTCATAATTTACAGCCGGTCCGACCGGATATGTTAGATTTTTTATTTTATTTCGAGCAAATCCCGAATATTGTCATATGCATATTTTTATTTATTTATTTTTATTTGTAATTTGCATGTCCGATTTGGTCGAGAGCGATAAAAAAGGTGTCCAAATGAAGTTGCGACTTTACATCTTTCGGCCACTAAATAAATTCGGCGCCACTCAGAGAAAAATTTCGCACGTATTCTTGTAGCCAAGGATATGCCCTACATATTTAGGAAGAATCGAAACAAAATGTTAATATACGCAGATTTGCGGTCATTGAGTATATCATCATGTCTCGAAATTGGAGAAAAAATCTATCAATATTGCAATTTTTCGCAATTTTGATAATAAATTCGCAGTTAACGACATTAAATTAATAGAAAATGACCCATTTCATACGAAATTCGTTAGACATTTCGGAAATCATTTTTTAGGTCAAGAATTATGGACCATATCTTGTAAACCAAGTGACGGATATTCGCGTTCGACGCGGCAAATTGTAGCTAAGAGTCCATTCTATAAATATGTATAAAGCTATTTTTCTTTACGGTTAAAATTAGTTATCGCTATCGTACTTGGCGTGCTATTCTCACCGCCATCTTGAATCTGCTTCGGTTCACAAATAGATGCTGCGGGTCAAAATGATTTCAAATTCATAAAAAAGACGCGTGCCAAATAGCATTCCATTATCAGCAAGTGCAGTATCAACGTAATATATGGTGCGGAGGCATTACACCAGTGATATTCAACCTGTGTTCCGCAGAACCTTAGGGTTCCGTGGAACGTTTTCAGGGGTTCCGTAATTTTAATTAAATCGTTTTATTCTGTTTTGTTAATGACTCTTTGCTTGGATACAATGATTTTGGTAAATTTTGAAAATTGAATAACTTTAAATCTGTGGATTCTACAAAAAAAATTTATCACCATTTTCGTCATATTTATTCAAAACAGGTAATTTTACTTATCGACAAAAAGTTCTAATTTGTTGAGTAGTGATTATTATTTACTTCTTATATCACCTGCCATTTAAATATGTACTTTGTACTGTATTATTGGATTTTATGTTTATAAATTACTATATTACTTTTATTTAATGTTTATAATGATTGCTAATAAATGTTTATCATAAATAAATAAGATTCAAAAGAGCATATCGCTAATTATTCGATTCAATTTTTATATATAATTTGCATTAAATATTATATTAGGTAGATTATTTAGTTGCATTATTTAAGAAGTAAAATATTATATTATACCTACATTTAAAAAATATAGAAATATAGTCTATAAAATATCAATTATGATCAAGACTAAATTCAATAGGTTACATCTAAATTATTATTTTAAAACGTTTTAAATTAAAATTTAAAAAAATACGACCTATTATTGCTTTTTGCCTTGGGGTTCCAAATAAATAACATTTAAACTGTAGGGTTTCGCAGATGTAAGAAGTTTGAAGGCCACTGCACTATGGTCTATTTCAAAGTAGAAAAAAGTAGATAGCGCTGCGAACCGAGTACGATTTACACTGATCAAATACAGTATAGCGGGAAATTTAAAATAAGTTACAACTAGGGCATGGGCGTAGCACTGGGTTAGCAAGTGATTTTTTTTTTTAATATAAAAAAGGTTAATAAGATATTGAAATAAACAAGGCAGATAATACACTTATGTTATTTATACGATATAAATTCAGTTTAATGGGAAATATGAAAAAGTTAAAAAAATATTAATTTTAAAAATTATATACTATACATAAAAAGAGAGATTTGGCTAAAAGAGTTTAAACAAAGCAATAAAACAAACAATATATCTTCAGAGCTAAAGTTTCTTATTTAAATAATTATTGTAAATAAAAATTAAAAATATATGTATATATGAAGGTCTAAAAATTATATCAATAACTTCTTCTTTGGGCACAATCAGCTGGGCTGTCTTTTGGCCTCACATTAGTCCTCTTTCTTGATCTGTTAATTGTCAACTGTCAAAAAATATTTATATGTTAGATAACCTAAAAAATATATAACTGCGTAAAAACAAATTACATGGAGAATTTTCTCCATAAAATCTACGCCAAAAATATAAATAAAAGTCTAAATATGTAAATAATAACAAAATATATGAGAAAAATTAAATAATATAAATAATATATATTTCCAATGTACCTACGACACTGAACCTATCTGTCAACTTGGACTAAAAACAATATTTTTACAGTGTAATACGGATGACGATCTAAACCAATTCGAAGCAAGGACAAACAGCTCCTATCTTCTTACACACATTTTTCGGCACTATTCTACTTTAGCAAACCCACTAGACAATGTTGCCAACTATAGTAAAATTTAGGGCCGAGAGTTCCAGTTCCTAATAAACTCCCTAATAGTTATTAGACACATAATATATTTATGAAGCTAATAAATTTATTGGTGATTTCCAAGTTACAAAATCCTTCTAATAGTTTATTAGCAACATAATTTTTTGTTTTTGCATTGGTATTTCTTATGAAGATAGTAACACGGTGCAAGAGGGATAGAGCTATACGTAAATTAGTAGAGCTAAAGTGAGATGAAATTTTGACACTGAATATTTTGACATTAAATATTTTGACAATAAATAGTTTGACTTGACATTCAATGACATTACGTATATTTTTTGTGTTACTGTGAAAATGACAATTAAACGGCGTTCAACAAATTTTATCACAGAAAAAGAGGACAATATAGATAGAAGAGAAGTTAATAAAAAAGCATTTTATAATACAAAAGTGACTGAAAATAAGAAGACAGCCATATTTTGCTTTATTTTACATTCCTTAAACAATATGAATTAAACTTATCAGCAATTTTCAGCCACACATCTTTATTATTCTGCCAATAATTGCGTCTGTCTTCTTATTCTCTATCATTTTTATATAAATAGTAATGCTTAAAGTATTGTTTGTAGTGTGTCGTAATCGTAATTGAAATAAATACATATGTAAAAATAAAAGACAATGTTTATTTAAAAATATATATTTATATATTGTTCTTTATATATCACATTTACAATAAATGCCCAAAATATTCTAAAAACGGTTGTCCATAATTTATAAATTCACCCAACCAGATCGTCGATTTCGCCAAAATACAACTTAAATGTATAAAAAACACTAAAATCACCATTATATAAATGTTTAAAAACTACACATTCGTATATTCTTTTAAAATTATACTGTTTTTCAATTAAAATTGAAATATTAACACATTTTGCGAACTTGTTTTTGGTTATATGTCACTTTATTAAGCACTTCATGTTGCCTATAAGTTATTAGACAAATAAGCCTGTTTATTAGCAACCTAATAACTATTTAGGGGTAGAACTCTCGGAAAAAAAATTATGTTGCTAATAAACTTATTGGACAGTTTATTAGCAACTGGAACTCTCGGCCCTGAGACAAGTATATTTAAACTAAAATCAAAATAGAATTAAAATTATTTGTATAATAATGCTTAACTTTCAGTTAAATAAATCTAATTAAATTAATATTCCGGTATTTTATAATAAGAATAAATAATAATATTTCATTCACAGCCAATTAAAGATTAAAAAAGGAGGAATATAATTTAGTGCACCTAAAAACTGGGTGATTAGATTAGGTTTAGTTAGTAAAAGTCTAGGACAGCAGAAGCCGAAAAGCTCAAAGTAAGCTTTAAAAAGTTTGTGTAAAAAACGTTTGTGCGGTGTAGGATGTAATTCAGTACTTATACCTTTATCTTGTTGTTGTTATATTTTGTAAAGTGTATACATTCTTTATATATATATATATATTTTTTTTTTCACACGAACTCCTTTATGGTTACTTTGAGTCTTTCGGCTTCTGTTGTCCTAGATTTTTACTAAATAAACCTAACCTAATTACCTTGTTTTTAGGTGCACAGTACTTAATTTTCCCCCCAAATTAGCCCAATTAAAATTGTGTATTATCTGTCTCATTTTGTAATACGGAACTAACAGTGAAAGTTCATTTTTTATGTTGTATATTGACAATACATTTATAATATTGTCATAGTATTGGTTCACACGGATACGCCAAAGTCTGTTTACACCACAACAGTCACTAAAGTAACCAGATCTAGTTTCGTATTACAAATTGAGACGGATTATATCATTGTGCATACGTTTATAACATGGTGGTGCAGAGCGCTAGTTCATTGTCCACCTGAATTAAAATTTTTTAAAATATCGATACAATGCATAATAAATAACTACAACAGAAAAAAGTGAAAATAAATAATATTAAATTAAATTTAAACTACATTTATATATTAAAACTCTAATCACAGTAAAAATTAAGGGAATATAACTTATTTCTATATTTCTTATAAATAAACTCGTTTAATAAATTGATATTAAATTTAAATTATTAAAATTGATATATTACATTTTACTATTGCCAACACTGCACGCATGCGCAGTAAGGTGGGTTTGCTAAAGTAGAATAGTACCCATTTTTCTACTTTGAAATAGACCATAGACTATTAAATATTATGTGTTCTCAAAATATGTAGTAAAACGTATAGCAACGCATTTAAAATTTTGCAATATTTTGCTGCGTTTTACAATTGGTCTTATTTGATTCCCGAGAAATCCTGAAATGTATGAAAATTTGCTATATTTTCCTTTACTGAAACTTTGAAACATCTGAAAATGGATTGTATTATATAGATAAGAATATCATAAAGTGCACTGTCACTGAGATATTTTTTATCAATCTTATTCAATTACGCTGAATAAATTTCAATCTTCGTTGAATAGAAGCATTCAATCCCGGCTGTCGGTGGATTTACCCGTTATTTCCATTTTCTTTATGAAGCTGTTTATCCCATATATGCCCTTACTTCCAGATTTTTAGATAAAATATGATTTATTTTCATGGATTTTAGAGAGATTACTTGAATGATATATTCATTTTTTATTTTTATTAAGTATTATGTATCATTATTATTATTTTTATTTAGATATTAAAAAATAATTTAAAGAATCATAAAAATATGACCAACTTGCGGGTAAAAAGGTAGAACTTTTCACAAAGTTTGTATCTTCCAATATCTGGTACTTCAGAAAACTGATCAGCAGGAATAATAGTATTCAAGCACTATCAGTCGGGTTGTTTTTTGACCTTACTCACATACGTCCTTAATCTTTGGTCATCAATCTATGGTAATTTGGTCACCATTTCATAAGAATCATATTAAAATATTAGAACAAATTCAAACAAAATTTTTACGTATCGTTGAATTCAGAATTAAAGGTACCTACCCGAAATTCGAATCATCTAATTCACTCAGAAATAAATATTCTGTTAAATCCTTAAGAATTAGGCGCGACTTTCAAAATTTGTTTACATTGCATAAAATATGGAATGGTACCATGACTTGTCCCAATATCTTATCGCAAATAAATATAAAGAAACCAGCTTGTGGAATAAGGCAGAAAGTATTGTTTTCAGAAAAACCTGATGCACGCACAGAATTTTTTAAAATGGGCCCCTTAAAAAGAATGACGACACTTTTTAATACAGATCTACATAAACACAAAGTTGGAATTGGTATGAGTTTCACTTCATTTAAAAAATTTATGTGAATTTTCACACATTTCTGGGTTTTGCAGGTATTTAGTAACTGAATGATGATTATTTGGGATGCGCCAAAACAAATTTTATGTCAAAATATTTTTTTATAAATTATAATTCGAATGCCTAATACCATTATTTAAGTTTCTAAATATGTGCATTATTTATTTTTTTTTATATAGCAAGGTTCATTAAGATTTTGAAAATTGCGCCTATGGCTTCCATTGGTTGCTTAAATCATAAGCCCCGCCCTCTGATTTCGTCAAACATAGAATTTCCCACTGGTTATTAAATTTACGCTTTTAAAAATTAAATGCAACATTTACCAAAATATAACTAGAATTTTGACAAAATAATTTAAACAAAATAAAAACGCAAAAAAAAAACAGAAAAAATAAAATTAACAGGATTTGAACTCTGCAACGTTCGAACTGCAAATTACAAAGTGCAGGACAAAACCAACTACGCTACTAGAGCTACTGATCTGGTGTGTTACATTGCGAATTAAATATTTAACATGTTTTAGTTAAAAACACACAAAATGCGTTATTTTCCGAAAACATAATCTGATCAAAAATTTCTGTTGTATTATTCCGGTTCACACCAATGTACATTTCTTAGAATTTTTTCAGATTTTTAGTTTAAACCATCTGGGCTACAGGGTGTGGGACAAATTTTTTTTGCACAATTTTGGCAAAAATCGCATCAAAATAATTTATTTTGCAAAAATAAAAATTTGATCGTTAATCCACGTACTAAGGGCTTTAATTTGATACCCTACTCAGAATTTAAAAAAAAATATATTTTTTTTTGATGAGACATATTTGTTTATATTTTTAGGCGGATATGTTTTTTAGATGTTTTAGTATTTTCCCTATGTGCGGGTCAAAAAGTTGTACAAGCATGCCAATTTTCAACTCTCTAGGTTTAGCCGTTTGGCTACAATTTTTACCGAACAGACAGACAGACAGACAGACAGACGACAAAATGACGGTATAAGGGTTTTTTGGTCATACCTACAAAACCCTAAAAATGCGTTATTTTCCGAAAACATAATCTGATCAAAAATCCCTGTTGTACTATTCCGGTTCACACCAATGTACATTACTTAGAATTTTTTCAGATTTTTAGTTTAAACCATCTACAGGATGTGGGACAAATTTTTTTTTGCACAATTTTGGCAAAAATCGCTTCAAAATAATTTGTTTTGCAAAAATAAAAATTTAATCGTTAATCCACGTACTAAGGGCTTTCATTTCATACCCTACTCAGAATTTTAAAAAAATATATTTTTTTTTGATGAGCACATATTTTTTTATATTTTTAGGGGGATATGTTTTTTAGATGTTTTAGTATTTTTCCGATGTGCGGGTCAAAGAGTTGTATAAGCATGCCAAATTTCAACTCTCTAAGTTTAGCCGTTTGGCTACAATTTTTACCGAACAGACAGACAGACAGACAGACATACATACAGACAGACAGACGAAAAAATGACGGTATAAGGGTTTTTTGGTCATACCTACAAAACGGTTCACAACTTATTGTGCAGTTTGGATAATTAGAAGGTTATAATCTGATTTATTATTGTAACTGTATGTTATGGGAATTTCTGCAATGTGCGTATGTTGTAATATTTATAATTTTATTTTTCATTTCCTCTGATTTGTTACTTTTGTTTATCTACTTTTCTTAAACATGTAATGTTCATATTTGGTTATATTTTGTACTATACTTGTTTTATATGTGTTTTATGTATGGTCACAAATGGGACTTCGATCTGTAGTGTCCTTAAAATCAATAAATTCTAAATTCTAATCTTAATCTGTTAAGTGTTAGCTCTTTCCATATATCCCATATTTCAATACAGTGGTACCTCGACTTACGAACTTAATTCGTTCTTGACTGCGGTTCGTATCTTGAAAAGTATGTATCTCGAAACTAGTAGCATAAATACGCGCAAAAATTCTCCGGTTATCTCTTCACTTTGATTCACGGTAAGTTCATCGAAAATCAATTCATCGAATATCAATTCATCGAAAATCAATTCATCGAAAATCAATTCATCGAAAATCAATTCATCGAAAATCAATTCATCGAAAATCAATTCATCGAAAATCAATTCATCGAATGATCAATTCATCGAATGATCAATTCATCGAAAAAAAAATATATTTTGTAAATATTTGAGAAGAATGCCGAGGGGATCGGAAAGCCAAAAAAGCAGTGGTCAATAAAAGTTGACAGACTACACTTATTAAATAACTATCATACTTGGTCTATTAATAATTTTTAAATTTTCCATTCAGAAAATACGCCAAGTAAAATATACCTGTTGGATTATTTTGAAATCGATTAGGGCTCCTTAGATCAGAAAAACCCGGTTAATGGGATCATAAATGTACGTAATGCACCCATTCTTAAAGAATTATAAAAATGGTATTTCCCCATCTGTTAAGTCTTAAGGGTTTTGTGTTATGTACACAGTTTTATATTCATATTTACTATACCACACATGATTTGTTCAATGTACGGTGATTCTGAACAAGTGGCATTGTTATGTTAGTGTGAGTTTGTTTTGTCATTAATCTAGATGATGGGTAGCTCGCTTCGCTCGGCTTCTTCTAACCAAACTCTTACTAACCTAACCTAACCTAAGATAGTGTTTTGACATTAAACTAGAAGATGGGTAGCTCGCTTCGCTCGGCTTCTTCTAACACAACCCTTACTAACCTAACCTAACCTAAAATAGTGCTTTGTCCTTAAATTAGAAGATGAGTAACTCGCTCCGCTCGGTTTTAGACTTTTACTAACTAAACCTAACCTAATTACCTTGTTT
Organism: Liopterus haemorrhoidalis; assembly: GCA_963971575.1. Lineage (NCBI taxonomy): Eukaryota > Metazoa > Arthropoda > Insecta > Coleoptera > Dytiscidae > Liopterus > Liopterus haemorrhoidalis. The sequence continues at coordinate 34,575,226 of OZ020611.1, read as the reverse complement.
TTAGGCGCATAGTACTTTATTTTCCCTCATATTAGCCCAATTAAAATGCGTATCATTGTGTATGAATTTATAAAAATTATTTGCGTGCAATTGCCCATAAACTGTCTTATTAAACCTTAAAAACAAAACATTTATTTCTTTTATTATATAAGTTTTCTAATTATATTTCTTTATATATATTCAAACACTATGTCACTTTATTTTCCTTTTTTTAAACCATATAAAAAAAATTACGCAATTATTTCTTAGTCTGTCTACTTTTATTGACCACTGCTCTTTTGACTTTCCGATTCCCTCGGCATTCCTCTCAAATATTTACAAAATATTTTTTTTTTCGATGAATTGATCATTCGATGAATTGATCATTCGATGAATTGATTTTCGATGAATTGATTTTCGATGAATTGATTTTCGATGAATTGATTTTCGATGAATTGATTTTCGATGAATTGGTTTTCGATGAATTGATTTTCGATGAATTGATTTTCGATGAACTCGTCGGTTACCCTTCACTTTTAATACTCTCTTCCACTTATAATAGCGACTTATGTGACTTAGATTTATTAAACTGCTCCATATATTCTGTAAGTCATGGATTTCCAAAACAAAGCATAAACTGAACTGGTAAATCAATCATTAATCAAGTTACTCACTAATTTATAATTTAAAATTTTAAGTTTTAAATTGTGAATTTAAAATTTTGAATTTTAAATTTAAAATTTTTAATTTTAAGTTTTAAATTTTAATGTGGAGTTGGTCGTGTCCGTAATAGAGTCAAAAGTGGAAAGGTTGTACGGGTATCGGACATAAAATAAAGCACAATTATCTACAGCTGACCAGTTTCGAAATAATTTATTCCTTCATCAGAGCTGCTAAATAGAAGAAAATCGAAATATTATAAAAGTGTATAGTGATAAATAAATAATTATTAGTGCAATATTGCTAGACATACCTGATATTAACTGTAAATGATATAATAAAAATTATAAAAATGGGTCATGGTACAGAGCGGTCATAATTTCTTGTCAGTTATGCAATAGTTGACAGAAACATTTTGTTATCAAATTTATTTCCAAGGACATGCACACATAGACGTAGATTCCATTTTTATATTGGGTTATGTATGTTCAATATTTCACTTACCTCTAAGAGCTAACCTCGATGAACAATCGTCTTCCAATTACAATCTTAATAACAATAATAACGAAAAAAACAATAATATATCTTAACAAAAACCAATTAATTATGAAATGAACTCTACTTTTTCTCTACACGCCAATGAGTTAACGAACAACATGAAGTTATCAATACAATATTATTACTGATTGGTTCTTTGTTAAATTGGAATTTTTAGATATGAGATAGAATACAATTTTGATATTTTTAAGCTCATTGTTTACTGTTATGTAACTGACAAGAAATTATGATCACACGGTATAAAAACAGTGTGTTAAAAATATAAAAAATTATTTCGAAACTGGTCAGCTGTAGATAGTTGTACTTTATTTTATATCCGATACCCGTACAACCTTTCCACTTTTTAAATTTCAATAATTCTAAATTTGTATCACTATTTTTTGTCATTATTGTTGTTAATTTAAGGTAATTAACTTAACAACCAAATTTGTATACATTTTTTAAATTTATTGTACCTATATTTTATTTTGATATTTTGGATTATTATGTACACATAATTGTACCTGCAAATTAATTATTGTAACTCAATAGCGTTCATTGTGTTAGGCATGTCCCGTTTGTGAACCCAAATTGTTTAAATAAATTAAATAAATAAATAAAACCCAGTTTTGCATTATATCTTAAGGGAAATGAATTAGTCCGCTCCCAGATTCAAAAATCAAAAAATTCTTTTCAACTAAATGAAGACAATGAAAGAAATAGAAAAGGAGTGAGAAAGATATTTTATACATAATGACATATTAATTTTTTCTTTGGTTTTACATGATTAGTATGAAAATCATCTTTTATTAAATAGCAAAAAAAAAAAAAAAAAAATTTGTGGACATTTTGTGGTTCAGGAGTTTTCGTTCTGTGGCCTGTAGTACTAGTCAGTTAGTAGTTTGTTTCTAGTACGTACTAGCGAAAAATGTTAAAAAAAAGTGTAATGTAAAACAGGCTTAAGGATTCCACACACCAAAGCGGCCGCGGCGGCGGCCACGGTAGCGGCCACGGTAGCGATACGACTAGCGATCAGGTCTCCTCACATTAACGCGGTGGGAGTGGCGGTAGCGGTAGCGATCAGGTAGTGAATCACGGTATATAGTTGTATGATAATATTGATTGCGAGAACACAATAGAATAATTAATTGTATGTAGAGGAAAAATAATAATCTACTCACATTCTGTTTCAAACAGTTAGGCGGAACTAAATGGGAATTTCGTTCTTTTAGATTGGAAAAGGGACCTTGCTTGGGTTATTTCATTTTTCACGTTGGAATGTCAAAAGTTAAAATTCCAACAATGAAACCATGGAAACGAATAACATATGTCAAACTTAAATTAATTTTCTTACATATTTTAATGACAAAAAATAAATAAATGGGATATTTGTATTAAGAATGACACAAAAAATCAAAATATAAAGAAAATGACATTTTAAAATGATATTAACCTTAACCAAAAAATGTTTGTTGCAAGTATGATTTACAAAGCTTAAACAAAACGGCTGAAAAGCATGATTTAAACGATGAAAGTAACTAGATTGCAAAATCTTGTTCCGCCTAACCGTTTGGAACAGACTTTACTATCAATTTCCAAAACTTTCCTATTTCGTTCCACACTTTATTTGTTTTCCTAATATTCTTGTAATCAGGATGTGCTAAGTCATACAAAATTAAATGATCCTTTACTGATCTATGATTTTTTCTGTTAAATTATCTATTTTCGACATTATTTTCTTAAATATATTCACTCTGTGGTATATAAACAATGAATATCGCGCGGCCTAACGCAACTTGTCGAGTTCGGCCGCCACTGTTTGGTGATCGCTAGACTGAACGCTGCATTCGGTGGCGTTCTCAGATAGCTGAACGCTTGTATGTGCGTGGTCTCATTGTATTGTATAGGTTGCGTTAGGCCGCTGCCGTATCGCTACCGTGGCCGCCACCGCGGCCGCTTTGGTGTGTGGAATCCTTTAGTTCATTAGAAAAGAAAAATATCACAGTGTGTATCTAGAGTCTAGGTTCGTATCTAGAGGTCAAAATGGGATATAAAAAAAGTTCGTATGCTGAGAGATTTGTAAGTTGAGGTACCACTGTACTTGTTATATCTCCGATTAGCTGATCCCTTCATCCTGGTCTTCTTATTGGTCGACGGTTGTTCTTTCATCATCATCACGTTCCTCTCCACTGTAATCGTCTACTTCCCATTTTTAGTTTATTATGTGATGTTTGGATTTCAATATAGTTCTCGGGTAACTTCATTTTTGTGGATCCCCATTTGTTTATTTAAATTAGACCAAAGATTTAGCATAGTACAGTATTTTCAAAAACTATAAGTTAATGTCTCGTTTTATTAAGGCCAATGTTTTGAATGTAATAACGACATCTAGTAAATTAAACGATTCCTAATATTTCATTACAACAATAGCAACCTCTTACACTTTTATGACAAGGTGGTTGCCTATAAACTTTTTATAAATTTCAATAAATGATAATAATAATAGGTCATCAACGAAGGCAGTTCAACAATGAAGGTAAGTTCTTAGACATTTGGTACTATATGCCAGCCACGTGATCAGCGTATATTTTAACCGGTTTTATAATATTCTAGATCTAATCATACAGGTTATGTGTATAAGATTTGAATTATTTATTTATTGTATTATTTATTCCTTTTAATAAATACTCAAGTTATATATGGCGCAAATAGCAATTATTGCTGTACGCCAAAAGATCTCATACATCTTCAATAGGCCGCAGGCAGTTCTGGTAAAAGGTTATCAATTTAAATTCTATAAAAACACCTCGGGTGTGCCTCAAGGTTCAAGATGTGTGCCATAAGTTGGAATAAATAATAGTATTTTAAACATTGTTGTAGATTACAATCGGCTGAAGCTAAACTAACTTGATGACGTTAATTCTATGTTTCACAATTGACGCTCAGAATTTGGGTTTTTAAATTAAATTTGCCATTTTTCTAAAGATAAAACTATATAGTAAAATACTATTTTTAAACACTTTCAAGAACCCTGTCAATTAATATTTCTATCATAATTATTCTAATGCAAAAGTGACCATATATTTATGATCTAATTCTAAAACTGTAAAGTATACCAATTTTCTAATAACCTTCTAAAGTTTTTTTCCCCAAAAACATTTTGATAAAGAAGTTTTTAACTCCGATTTTAGTGAAAGTATAATTTTAAGCTAATTTTGAGGTGAGCGTTATGAAAAAATATTAAAAAAATTTATGTTTTCCTAATTTTTGAGTTAGAGCTGATTTTATCTATACCAATTTTTAATAATATCAGCGACATTTTTTTTTTGCCCAAAAAAATCATATTTTTTTAAGATCTACTCCTTACGATTTTTTCATTTTTTTAGTCATTTTCAAGGTTTTTGAATTACTAGTCATAAAGAACTTAATAATTGGTTTATTAAAGCCCAAAATCTTTTTAGACTAAATATTGTAGGAGAATTTTAAAAATTCAAACCGCAGATTTCTATCTCTAACAATTTTTACCGACCGCCAACATATACAAGGGAGGTATTGTGATCATACCAATTTTGACGTTTCGAGATTTCGATGGATCTCCACGAATTGAGGTTCCTACATAACGTTTTGACTATTTTTAGCATGATGTCTGTCGTTCTGTCTGTCCGTCTGTCTGTCTGTCTGTCTGTTTGTCTGTCTGTCTGTCTGTCTATTTGTCTGTCTGTCTGTCTGTCTGTCTGTCTGTCTGTCTGTCTGTCTGTCTGTCTGTCTGTCCGTTTGTCTGTCCGTCTGTCTGTGTACACGTGCAGAGCAAATTCGGCTGAAAGGATTTTTATGAAACTTCATATTTAAGCTTCTGCCATCAATGGCACGAGTTGATCAACTTTTGGTAAAAATCAGTTGACTAAAAATGGGAGTTTACTCGTGTCGATTTTAAGATTTTTGCGAATATTTCACAACAGAAAAATATTTAGAAAACATTTATTTAACAAAAGTTGCTATAAATACAATAACTAATAACTTTTATTTGAGACATTTTTTGATAAAACGAAAAATTTCGAAAAAAAAAATGAAAAATTTTTGTATCTATTTTTCTATTTATTCCTACTTATATGTAACGTTTCCATGGTTATGATAAATAATATCTCTGTAAATATTTGGCCAAGTTATTTCTACTCTGCTACTAGAATCAAGACACTGTACTTGTACACGTGTACACGTGTACTTAACAATGACTTGCATTACAAAATTAACAAAAATTTCTAGAAATACCTTTTCAATCATTCCAGTTTTTATCTCCATGCAGTCCAAACCCCAAAGTCCACACTATGCCACATTTTTACCACTTACACCTTGCACTTTTACCACTTAATAATAACTAAACACGCCAGAAAAAATGCAATGCCTCTTGTAAAAATCACGTATCTACAAATCAAGATGGCTATCACTGATAAAGCTCATTAGGGAATATAGTCATTAAAAATTAATAAATAAGATAAGTAACAGAATTGTTTAAAAATATTATTAATGGGAGTAAACACATTTATTCCCATTTATTTTGGGATTTTTGCGAATATTTCACAACAGAAAAATATTTCGAACAAAATTATTGAACAAAAATTGCTATAAAAGCAATAACTAACAACTTTTATTTGAGACATTTTTTGATAAAACGAAAAAATTTTGTAAAATATTTCAAAATCTCAATTTTTTCATACTAATATGTAACGTTTCCATGGTCATGATAAATAATATCTCTGTTAGAAAATATTAGGCCAAGTTATTTCTACTCTGCTGCTAAAATGTATTTTATACAAGTACTTTATGATGGCGGTCGGTCCTGTGGTGGCCACAGCTGATTTTTTAGTTTATCAAAATTTTCAAAACATTTTTCAAAAATAAATTAAAAATTTTCATTTTTTTTTTTTCATAATACGATGACAAGTCAATTAGGACATCAAGATTCTAAAATTTTAACCGGAGGTCTTTATCGCATTTCATTTTTGAGATACGTCCATGCAGAGATGAATATTTCTTTAAATCACACCATATTAAAATTTGTCATAATTTTAAAATACACAAAACGAATAAAATTTCAAATTATTTCTAGACTAAATAAACTACCAGATATCCAATATTTCTAGCCTAAAGTCGTTTTCTCTAACCGTATTTTGAGTTGTGCTTTTTTTAATTAGCAACTTTCACAAATTATGTAAATTATACCATCAAAAAAATTGTCGTAATCCCAAAACGCGTTAAACGATTAAAGCCCCAATTTTTTCTAGACTAAGTAAACTACGGAGAATCCTAACCGAAGGTCTTTGTCTCTAAATGTTTTGTCCTTTTAATTTTTATGACTTTCTAGATTGAACCATAGCCTTTTCCTGGAGGGCGTCGGTCAAATAAATCCTCCCCGAGTATATAAAATATTTAATGGAATTAAAAAATTGGATTGCATCAGAAATAATAAATATAAAAATCCAGGAAATATCACATTTCACATTTCATAAATTGAATTAAAACAGTTCGTCGGATAAATTGTAACGCGGTGCGAATATCAAATTCATATCACGGTCGGTGTTGAGCAAAGCCTGGAGGGATTAGTTTAGGTCGGGCAATTGATGTTGTGTGTAATTCCCGAGGAAACCCGGATAAACGATATCAACTACTGTCCGTCTGTCAAAACTACGTCCGGAAACTGCAACTAAATTTTTTATATGGAAAAATTGAGCAGTTTTTATTTGGGTAAATTTATCAGCACGATAAAATAAGTACTTCGAACGACAAATGTATAATAAAATATTAACTTAACACAACAATCTACGTCATTATTGGCCGGTTTCTGAAAGCTTAGTTAACTATAACCAAATGTCAGAACATGGTTGCTATGGTTACGTATGGGATTGTTATACTGTAATCGAGTTTAACCAAATGGTTAAACTCGGCTAAGCCAAACCGGCCCTATAGGGACAAATGAGATAAATGTATTTTTAAGTACATGGAAGAAAGAGAAAACTAAAGATCTAATTAAAACAACGGCGTGATCGACTGGTTCGGCTGTCCTGCTTTATTCCATGCAAAAGAAAAACGTTTATATGGAACAATAGGGTAGTTTACTGTACATTGGTAAAAATTGGATAACGACGTTGGATATTCAACCGTTTCTTTTGGGTATGTTCTATATTTCTACAGTATGTCGTTATAACGATAGAAAATAAATAATACAATATGTATAAATCTATCTATATATATAAAAGGCAATGTGCTGACTGACTGACTAACTGACTCATTCACCACCAGTCCAAACCCCTGGGTCTAGAAACTTGAAATTTGGAGAGTATATTCCCTCCATGACATAAGCACCCATTAAAAAGGGATTTTTCGAAATTCAACCCCTAAGGGGCGAAAAGGGGTGAAATGTGATTTCACGGATTCCTTAATATCTCTTATGGCCGATGGGATATCGACTTAGTTTTTACTTATAAAGATCACCCATACAAATACCGAAAAACTGATTTCAGGATTTTCTCCAAATCAACCCCTAAAGGGGTGAATTATTCATCCCGTCGTATATCCTGTGTTTGTTGAGTTATAAAATATCTTTCTGGGACATAAGTGTCTTTTTAAAATATCTCGAAATGGTATTGACAGTTTTCTTTAATTTTTCTCTATAGGGTGAAAAGGGGTGAAATGTGAATTCAAGGATTACTTAATATCTCTTAGTATCAATAAGATATCGACTTGGTTTTAGCTTACAAAAATAACTCATACAAATGCCGAAAAATTTATTTCAGGATTTTGTCCTGATCAACCCCTAAAGGGCTGAATCTACAAACGGGGTGAATTATACATCCCGTCATATTTCCTGTGTTTGTTGGGTTTGTTGTGTTATGTGCCAAAATTTCATTTTGGCACATAAGTGTATTTTTAAAATATCTCGAAATGGTTTTGTCAATTTTTTAAAATTGCATCCCTATAGGGTGAAATGTGATTACAAGGATTCCTTTATATCTCTTAGGATCAATAAAATATCGTTATGATTTTTGCTTATAAATATTACCCATACAAATGCCAAAAACTTATTTCAGGATTTTATACTAATCAACCCTAAAGGGGTGAATCTACATTCGGGGTGAATTATACATCCCGTCGTATTTCTTGTGTTTGTTGAGTCATATTACCATTTTTGGCACATAGGTGCCTTTTCAAAATATCTCGAAATAATTTTGACAGTTTTTTTAATTTTCACCCTTAAAGGGGTAAATGGGTATTTTTTATTCGATAGAACGTTTCTTGGACATAGATACATGAAATTCACAAAATATATTCCACTAAGAAGAGATTTTTCGAAAGTCGACCTTTAAAGGGGTAAAAAGGGGGTGAAATATGATTTGAAGGATTCCTCAATATCTTTTAGAACTAATCAGATAACGACTTGGCTTTTGCTTACAAAGTTACCCGTACAAATGTTTAAAACAGAATTTCAGGATTTTGCACTAATCCGCCCTAAAGGCATGAATCTACATTCGGGGCGAATTATAGAAACCTTTCTATTTCCTGAGTTATAATATTTCATTTTGGTTCATAGGTTTTATTTAAAATATTTAGTAAGCGTTTTGACAGTTTTTTTTTTTTTATTTCATCCCTAACAGGGTTAATTGGTATATTTTATTCGATAGAACGTCCCTTGACATAGAGATTTGAAATTCGGGAAATGTATTCTCTCCATGACGTAAGCACCCACTAATATGGAACTTTTCAAAATTCGATCCCTAAGGGGCTGAAATGTGATTTCACGGATTCCTCAATATAGGACCATTCAGATATTGACTTGGTTTTTGCTTACAAAAGTTACCCATACAAATTTAAACTTATTTTAAAATTTTACCCTAGTCAATCCCTAAAAGAGTGGATCTGCATTCAGGATATAGCACACTTCATATTTCCTTCGTTTGTTGAGTTATAACAATCCTTTTTTGGCATATGTGTCTTTTTTAAATATTTAAAAAGTTTTAGACAGTTTTTTTTTACTCTGTGTGACGTAAGAACCCACTAAGAAAGGATTTTTTGAAGTTTGACGGTGAAAAGGAGTAAAATGTTTTTTAACGGATACCTCAATATATTTTAGGGCAAATTCCTAGGCTTAGACAAACTTAGGCTTTAGACAAACGACTAGGTGTTTGCTTACAAAGGTTACCCATACACATGTTTAAAAACAAACTGAAGATATTACCCTAATGAGATAGTTAATATACAATTAGAAGCACGGGTGTTCAGCTAGTTCTATTATAATTTTGAACCTACTGAACCTATTTTAATAAAAAACAACCGAAAACCTGAGCAAGTGATAAAGCTACAGATAGAAATAAACTGAAAGTAAATTGGATCAATAGTTTTCGCGTGAAAAGCGCACATACAAACAGACAGACAGACAGACGTTGCCTTTTACATACATACAAGGTGTCTCAAAAGAAATTTTATATTTAGTGGATCGATTAAAAAAAAAGTAAGCCGTATATAGAAAAAATGTTTATTAATTATTAAAATACACTTTTTGGGGATTTATTTCTTAAAAATAATATCGTCTAAATGTAGACCCTCGCGTTCTCGGCACTCATTTAATCGAACAGTAAAATTACTTATGACGTCTCAGCAGGTGGACTCAGGGATGGCTGCCATTTCGTGACGGATATTTTCTTTCAAATGCGCCAGTGAAGTCGGTTTATTGGCGTAAACTTTAGATTTAAGATAACCCCATAGGAAAAAGTCCATAGGGGTTAAATCTGGACTGCGTGGAGGCCAATTTAGGGAGATCAATTTGCCTGAGAAAATTTCACGAACACGTGGCAGAGACATATTGGACGTGTGTGAAGTTGCTCCGTCCTGTTGGAACCATGTTCTTTGGTTATAGCCAGGAAAGTTTTGCAGTTCAGGTACCAAGAAGTTGTCTAACATCTCCACATAACGCTCTGAATTCACTGTAATTGCACGCCCCCTTTCGTCTTAAAAACTAAAAAAGTAAGGGTCGATAATTCCTCGCGCCGACATCGCAGCCCATACGGTCACTTTAGGCGAATGTACGGGTTTCTGATGTTTGCGTTTCGGATTCGTTGCACTCCAGTAGCGGCAGTTCTGCTTATTTACGTGGCCATTAAGATGAAAATGAGCTTCATCCGAAAACAAAATGTTGGTAAACGTTGAAAATCGCTCAATCACCTGATTTACGAAATTAAGCCTCTGACTGGCATCTTGGGGCTTTAATTCTTGCACCAATTGAATTTTGTAGGGGTGCAGCTTTAGGTCTTTGTGCATAATGCGATGTAATGATGATCTATGCACATTTAAAGCACTTGCGCGCTTCCGAATTGAAAGGTTCGGGTCGTCACGAACAGACTGATTAACATTCTCCACGTTTTCTACCGTTCTTGATGACCTAGGTCGCCCCGATTTTGATTTATTTAGCGTTGTACCAGTCTCTTCAAACTTTTTAACCCAATGTCGAATGAGAGGAATGCTTGGCGCATCATTTAAGTGGCGAAAACCTCGAATACTGCAGAATTTTCTACGCGCTACAGTCGCCGAATCACCGTTTTTGTAAAACTCTCGCTCGCATAATGCGCGGTCTGCTCCCGAGAAACGCTCCATAGCGACTGAATTCCCAAGAACCAGGCTACCGATTGACATAAACCCCGCGCCCCTCGGATACGTTGCGTTCACGCAGTAAGCTAAATAAATGTAAAATTTCTTTTGAGACACCTTGTATATAGAGAGAGATAAATAATATATATTTCGACATAGTATTAATTTATGCACATGAAAATGACATAAAATAATAGAAAATAAAAAAGGACAAGAGAATGAAAATTCTAAAAATTACTTGAAGCAACTAAAATTATTACGCCCGACATAAAGTTGCGCCCGTGGCGGACGCTGCCTTCGCTGATCCAAATTACGTGGTTGTTTGTTTTATACAATAAGGGTCTGAGAAAAAAAAAATTGAAATATTTTTGACCAAAATAGCATTAAAATTAAAAGATATTAATAAATCCGTTTCAACAAAAAATCGAAAACAAAATTCGCGATTTTCCCATGTTTTTGTATAAATAATAATAAAAAATTTGCTACTTCAGTATTTAATGAAATGTTACTAGCACAGAAACAGCTATTAAACCTTCTAAATTTACATAATGATTTCGAAAAAACTATAAAAATATATTGTTTAAATTTTAACGAATATAATTTGGCAGGTTGTTAATTTTATGCATAATTCTTAAAGCCATATTAGCCGACATATGTAAAATTTATTAAATCGCTTCACTTAAAAGGTCAAACGGCTTGCACACTTCACACATTATTATAATTACCTTACTTTCGTACTAATTTTACGACATCGTTAAATTATCATGCACTGAATTATAATATTTATACACATACATGCTCGTTGCAACTGCATAATTCCTTCATTCAATTATTAAGATTGATCGTTACTCTTTTATGACACTACTGTGTCTTATAAGGAATTTATGGCAAATATTAAACTTGTGTTTTGAAATTCCAAATAACTCATATCGATTTCTTAGGTGAAAAATGTAAGAGCTCTACATCTATAATATAATATGCCAACGTGTGTCCCTGCGTGGCTGCGTGCTATGACGTCGAAAAGAAATTTGAAGCGAGATTCCGAAATGTAACGAAATATTCCGAAGCTCACCGAAGTGTATATTGACATATAACGCGTAATAATAATAGTTGTTAATTGATATGTTTACACAAAAATAATATAAATTAAAATTATTAGTAGCAGATAAATAATTATTTAAAAATATATTTGGTTTTGATGAAGGTATATAAGAAAAATGTGACTTTTTTTCTTTATTATTATTTTTTCAATGCTTTATTATTTTTTTTATTTCTACGATTAAAGTTTTAATTTTTGAAAAATGTAAATATAATGCAGTGAAAAAAACACGCTTTGGTAAAAATGAATCATTTTTACCAAAATTTACCGGCCGAGTTTAGTCATTCATATCAGCGCCACTAGGTGACAACTTATTACCTTATACCTTTGAAATTGTACGTCATGTTGGTATTAAAACATGGTAAAAAATTTATCTTTCTTAAAATGTCATTCAATTTGACATATGTCATAAAGATAAATGATATCTTAGTTATCATGATCATAACCAACAAATCTGAAGTAGGTTTTACAGCATAAGGAATATTTTTTCTTTTTTTGTTACTATTCTAATAATTATATTATTGAGCCAAATTTTTTTTTGGACTAGGATACTAAATTGTTTATTAAATTATTATTTTTGTAAATTATCAATGTACCATTTGATGTATATTTACTTGTAATTTGTGAAGATCTGTTGTAGATATTTATCTCTGTTGATTTTCCGACGTACAATAAAAATAAAAAAATAAAATAAAATATTGTCACAATTATGGTATAATTGTGTTATAAAGTCCCAATTCCTTGAGCAGCCTTAAAGCCGTAGAACCGTAGGTCAAGGTTGCTGACGTACGGTTTTGGGAATTAAAAATGTGCAGTGTTGCGTGTTTGTCAACATAAGTTTTGAACTGCATTATAATGTGTTGATAAACATTATTCAATTGTGCCGACTATGGTCTTTAATTGCTGCCAACAATTACACAAATGAATAATGTTTCCAAAACAATTGAGGTAGGACTTGACGTCATAGTGTCCTGGTTAACAGTTATAAAATAGTCTTAAGGAATAGAGTCGTGGTTAGTCATTCTTGGTAGTCAAGTAGTAACCATTCTTGTGAGCACAATGCCCAAGGACCAGCCCAGCTGTTGAAGTCGCCAACACGAGATATGAGTGTCGTCTACAGGGCTTCGACCGATCCTGAAAAGCTTGAAAGCCGGGGCAAGAAGGAGACTCACATCAGCTTATATCGGACAACACCAGCCGCCATTTTGACCAACAATTATATTCTGATGTAAATTAATATTATATATATTAAAGCCCTAATTTCTGTGTATCCTCCGTAACGCTAAGTTCCTGGGTGCTAGCGGGTGTTGAAGTGTGCAGTCGGTCACGAAGTCAGTGGTAGGAGATGCGAACGACGTACCTCCACCAAACAGCTCACTTAGCGAGAATATAGCTCTTAGCTCTCCAGTCAGTATATACTTCGGCTTGATCAAAGAATTTTATGTCAATTAATGTTATCTATTACATATATAATATCCCTTTACCCAAATTCTCAATCATTTTCGGCCGTCTTGCAGCTTTCGAAAGAGGAACTATTTTATTACATTTTGCCATTCTACCGACCTTAGAGGAATAACATATTTGGTAATATCTTCCTCAAATTTTGTTGTGACAATGTTCCGGCTCTAATTGTTCTTAATTTTTGAGGAACAACTGTTTGTCAACCTTTAGAATCAATGTTTTTTAAATACAATAAATGCATCCAGTCAGTATATACTTCGGCTTGATCAAAGAATTTTATGTCAATTAATGTTATCTATTACATATATAATATCCCTTTACCCAAATTCTCAATAATTTTCGGCCGTCTTGCAGCTTTCGAAAGAGGAACTATTTGATTACATTTTGCCATTCTACCGACCTTAGAGGAATAAAATATTTGGTAATATCTTCCTCAAATTTTGTTGTGACAATGTTCCTGCTCTAATTGTTCTTAAATTTTGAGGAACAACTGTTTGTCAACCTTTAGAATCAATGTTTTTTAAATACAATAAATGCATCGTTTCCGTATCGTCTTTAAGATGAGATATAAAATTCGATGAACTATTTTTATATTCTTTAATTTCAACTTTAGGTTGGCATTGAATACATTGAGCAATGAACTTATTTTGCTTAAAATATTTTTTTCAACTAAATATTAAAATATATTGCTTTTTGAAAAAACTTATCATCTACCGTATTCGATTTAAAAAGATTTCTTCTTTTAGCATCATTGGCTTACTGAAAAGAGTTTGAAGCTCCTGAATGCTTCAGATATTAAAAGAGTCGATGCACCAAAACTTTCACGAATATCGCTGTCACTCATGTTGGCGAAAAAATACAAATATATAATTGTAAAATATTGAGAACTGACAATAACTGAAGTGACGCCTAGCGGAATATTTTGGAACTTAACGGAATAGGATTTTGTGTGGATGTGGCTCATTTAATTGCATTGTTTCTATGTGTTAAAGTGAAGAAAAGTAAATAAAATGTCTTTAAAATCGCAAGAGAAAATTAACTGCAATGTGAATTCTTGTTATATAATAAATTTTATAGAAAAGATTCCGTCCTTGAAATCACCCCGTGTCAATATCATTATTGAATAGTTTCATTTATCAACCCTGTATGTTGATTTCATAATATCCCAACCTTAATTATCGAACAGCTAATGAAAGAGACGTTACAACGAAGGTCTTGATGATGTGTCCATTAATATGCCATCAGTTCGCAAGTCACACCACTGTATTTCATCACCTCATTGATCTGTATTGTACAATTGTTTGGCGCAGAATATGCACTGCGAATTCCTAATGATAAAAAGTAGGTTCGTTACAAAGGTGTTGAAATATTTGATTGATTCACGTTATGCTGTATGTCGAGCTGCTATGTTATTTGCCCAATTATAGACTATGAAATTGTAAATTGGTGGTGCCACAACTTTCGGTTATTTAGTTTTGTAATCTATAATTTAGATGATATTATTTAATGAAAATATTTTTATTGATTGTTAAATATAAAAAATTATAATTCTATGATTTAGATATTGTGTAATTTATCAATAGGGATAGGTGATGATTAATTTAAAAATATACTATTAAGCTGTCAATAAATCTGTGCAGTTGCTTAATATGTTTAATTTTGAAATATTTGATTTTCGATTTGAGGTTCTTGGTCTTTGTGATTTGTTATTTTTACCTACATCATACTAATTATGAATTTTCAAAATTTATACAGATAAGCACGAATTAGGCTAATGTAACCCGAATCAACGATGTCGGTCTAGATCAAATCCGAATTTAGCGTGATGTCGGTCTAGATCAAAAGTGGTTCAAAACGAATTTTTTAAGAAATTTTACATTTAAGCTTCGGACGTGAAACCTTCAACCTTCTTACATCTGCGGAACCCTACAGTTTAAATGCTATTTCTCTGATACCCCAAGGCAAAAAGCCACAATAGGTTGCTTTTTTTAATTTTAAGGTCAAACGTGGTAAAATAATAATTTAGATGTTTATTATTGAATTTAGTCTTAATCAAAATTGATATTTTATAGCTGACTATATTTATATTATTTTTAAATGTAGGTATAATACCAGGTCTACAAGTATGAAATGCGGATTTATTTCAAACTTGCCGCGCAAACATATTGTATAGTTCAAAGCTTCAACACATATGGCGTTTTGTTAAGTTATCATTAAGTGTCAAATGCGTATAGGTTATAATTTGAAAAGTGATCATATAGTTTTGTTTTACTGTGTTAAAAATGTCAAATTTTGTGCCAAATAAAGAGCATTCGCGGACAGTACTACTGTTTTGTTTACATTTGAAAAAAACTGCTGCTGAATCATACCGACTACTTCGAGAAGCTTATGGTGAATATGCTCCGTCGCAAGATACGTGTGAACGATGGTTTCGACGTTTCAGAAGGTGTGACTTTGATCTTACAGACAAAGAACATGGAAAACCTCCAAAAAAATATGAAGATACAAAATTGGAAACAATGCTACAGGAAGACGATAGTCAATCACAAAAGCTACTAGCAGAGCAGTTAGGCGTTAGTCAACAAGCTGTTTCCAATCGCCTATGAGAGATAGGTAAGATCCAGAAAGTCGGCAGATGGGTTCCACATGCATTGAATGAGAGGCAGATGGAAAAACGCAAAAACACTTGTGAAATTTTGCTTGCACGATACAAAAGAAAGTCTTTTTTGCATCGTATCATTACTGGCGATGAAAAATAGATTTATTTTGAAAATCCCAAACTCAAAAAATCATGGGTGAACCCAGGCTCACCATCCACATCAACTGCAAGACCGAATCGCTTTGGCAAAGAGACAATGCTCTGTACTTGGTGGGACCAAAAGGGTGTGGTCTATTATGAATTGTTAAAACCTGGTGAAACAGTTAATACCCAACGCTACCAACAACAACTGATCGAATTGATCCATTCGCTGCTCATAAAACGACCAGAATACGAAAGAAGACAGCACAAGGTAATCTTTCTTCACGAAAACGCTCCATCACATAAGGCAAAAACAGTTTGCAACACATTGGAGGCACTCAAGTGGGAAGTGCTACCCCATACCGCTTACTCACCAGACTTGGCCCTTTCAGATTACCACTTGTTCGCATCGATAGGTCCCGCATTTGCCGAGCAGCACTTTTGTTCATATGAAAATGTGAAAGAATGGTTAGATGAATGGTTTGCGGGGAAAGGGGAAGAGTTCTACTGGCGAGGTATTCCTAAATTGCCTGAAAGATGGGAAAAATGTATAATTTCTAATAAAGCATACTTTGAATAAATAAACTTTTACTGTTCTTTTGAGTTTGATGTGTTTTATTTAAAAAAAAAAATACGAATATATAAAAAATACGTATACTATTTTACTTTTTAAATAATGCAATAGGTACCTAATATAATTTTTAATGCAAATTATAAATAAAAATTGAATCAAATATATAGCGATATGCTGTTTTCAATCTTAAGCTGCGTTCAGAGCCATTTAAATTAGTTGACTGTGCATTATGCGCTGTGAATAAGTTTAGTAGATAGTTTTAACATTCAAGGCAGCGTTTACAGCTCTTGAAATTAGTGAGTCACTAATAGTGCGACATCTGTATTTCTCTAAACCAACTAAGGTAGCTTCGAAAAATGTTTATTATTTATCTTTAGATGTCCTAGATTTTTACTAACTAAACCTAAGCTAATTATCTAGTTTTTAGGTATACAGTACTTTATTTTCCCCCAAATATAAATAGTGTAATAAACTCTAGTAAATACCATCAATATAAGTAATTAGGTTAAGTTTAGTTAGTAAAAATCTAGGACAGCAGAATTAGGAAAACGATAATAAATAATAAATATTTTACGAAGGGATTTCCAATATTTCACTTGCAAAACTGGTGTGTATATGAATTCTTGCTAGGCTCCATGGCCTCGGCTACCTTTTCTCTTCATGAACGCCTCTTATTTATTAGTTCTTCTATGAACGAATCTTCCACGCCTACGTTGATTGTAGGTGTCCAATTTATTGTTACCTAGATCATCTGTTACTTTTCAGTCATGTATACTACTTTATTGTCCATACAACTAAATAAAGTAGATATTAATTAATTAATTATCTACCATACTAAATTGTAAAACAATTCGATTGTTATTATAAGAACATTTTTTTTTTTACGTTTTATAGAAAATATATTAATTTTTTCTTTCGATACTTGAAAATATCGATTTTTTTTCGATACGATATCGGTATCGATAATTTTTATTCGATATTATCAATACCCAAATATCAATACTATCAGTATATATATATATAATTCTTTATTTACTCTAGGCCTTGCGGCGTTTATGGTTTTAACCAGTACATTGAAAAATAATCATAATAATAATAAAATAACATACTACATTTTATGACTTTCTTTCTTATTCTTCTTCTACATTCTTCCTCCGGTGTTCCTCTCTTTCTTCCTATTCTCTTTTCGGCTTCCGTTTCCGGTCTCCTTCCTTCTTGACTCCAGTTGTTCTTCCCCTCTTTCTTCGCTTCTCTTCCCTCTTTTCTTTCATTCTCCTTTGCCTCTCTCTTCCTTCCTGTTCTCAGTTCTGTCTTACCTCTCCGCATTCCTTCCTTCTTTCCTCGAGTACTCTCACCCACCTTTCTCCCTTTCCTTCTTCACTCAACAGCTCCTTTGTCTCTCCCTCCCATTTTGTCATCTTTCCACATCTTTTTGTTAGGTGTTCCAAGGATTCTTCCTCCTCCCTACACATTCTGCATAGCCTATCCTCTGGTTTTGCCCAATACCTATTACTCCGTTCTTCATTTCCGCATCTTAATCTGGCAATCCTTCTAACTCTGCCCCTGCCTTTCCTCTCCTCCCTTTCAAATATTTAGGTATTCCTACCGTCCTTATCTCTCTATACCTTTTCACATTCCTTGAATTGTCTATTCTTACTGTTCTTTCCTGCTCCTGTACCTACTATCAGTATAGCATACCCTTAGTTACGGGGGGACACCCTAAACCTCATATCTACCTATATCTCCCTTATTATTGGCTTAACAGCAAAATCTAACGTAACAGCAAATCAGTATGAAAAAAAAAAATATATAATAAGAAAACAAATCTTTTATTTCGATGCAATTTTTTATTTAGACGAATATTTGGGGAGTTATGGGTACACCCTAAAACTAAACTTTTAAAATATCTCCCATATTATTGACGTAAAAGCAAAAATGTATATGGCAAAAAGTGTTTATGATAAGAAAACAAATCTTTTGTTGTTGTATATACTTTTCGATTTAATGAATATTTGGGGAGTTATGGGGGTACATCCTAAACCTAAAATATTGAAATATCTCACTTATTATTTACTTATATCAAATTTATATGAAGAAACCTATTTTTTCTCTTCAACGCAGTTTTTAATTAGACAAATATTTGGGCAGGGCTGGGGAGACCTAACTATAAATGAAGTATCTTACTTATTATTTAATTGACATCAACATATATATAATAGAGTGGTTTAGAATAAAGGAACGATTATTTTGTGTTCTACTTGAAACTTAAATATCTCACTTATCATTTACGTCAGCGTTTCTCAACCGGGGGGCCGTGAAGACTTCGACGGGGGGCTGCGAAGTCAGACAAGATCCAAACATGAAAATATAATAGAAATGCGCTCAGTCTTGCCAGATATAAATTTTATTCATATTTATAAATACGAGTATCTTATATTTATATTCATAAAAATATACCTTTCATGACATGAATAAAATAATTCTTATTTATTATTATATCTAATATACTTATTTTGACAACTAACTTAAACTGTATGATATTTTAAACGTTTAAGCGAAACTAAATGGAATTTAAATTTTCTAAAGTTGTCACTAGCTAACTTTATAATGATTAAAATGGGCTTTTTCTAAGCAAAATGATCAAAAGCTTCAATCGATAAAAATTACTAGATTTGAAAATCTAGTTCCGCTTAAACCAAAGAAACAGACTATAAGTAAACTATATCAAGGTCAAATAAAGTGTATGTGACGGTTGATGTGTTTCTATGACAATGGTTCACGTTGGAGGTACTTCAAGTACTTTCAAGTTGTACTTTGATGTAAGTACGACTTGAAAATACAATATGTTTTTAATATTTTTTTTAATAACTCTCCGAGCTACAAATATCTCAAGGGTAAGGATGCGAATGTGTTTAAATCAAAATGGGAAGCACTTTAAACACTTGTGAATAAAAATACTTTACTTTCAAGTCATTATAGGGAATATAATCGTCATATAAAATTATCATAGTTTTTTGTCAACCGTAAAAGATGTTAAAAAAATGTAGGAAAAGTTGTTTTTTTTTTAAAACTCTATCCAAAGATACCCAATATGACATACGTTCCCATTTAATAATTCGAAATTGTCCTTGATATCCAGTACTTCTGGTTTATTCCGGAAAATTTCAATTTTTTGATAAATTTTAGTTAAAAATTTTTCCCAACTTGCTTTCACGTCATTTTTTCGAGAAAAATCGTGTTCCCTCTATCTTGATATGGTTAGGGTTGAGAAACACTGATTTACGTTACAAAAAAAATACATTAAAAAAACCGTACTAAGTACGGGTACACCAGCTAATAAGATATACACTTGGAGAGCTATGGGGAGACTACCTATAAACGAAGTATCTCACTTAATATTTACTTAATATTAAATATATATGTAAAAGAGTTGTTTAGAATAAAGACACGATTATTTTCAATAGGGGATAGGCATGATTTTTTAATTTTTTTTTATTATATTCCTCTTGTTGCATATAAACATAAAAAACAGTTTTTAATTTTTTTTTTTTTTTTAATTTGAAGGCTTAAAAAATCATAAATGTGTGTAGCGCGCGAAAACGACGTGTGACGTCATACTCCTTCTAACTGACGCATGACACTACTAGCTTACCCAGCGAGCATAGTCTGTTGTGAACTTATTTGTTTGTATAACTTTTATAGGTTATGTAAAGTTAGAGTGATTTTAATTAAAATAAAGTTTAATTCTATAAAAACAATTTATACATGTTTACCGAATTAAATTTTATATTAAAATATATAAAATATGGAAGATCCAGGCCCCAGTACTTCGAAACATTATCGAAAATATTGTTCAGTACCGATGTGCACAATTAGTTCAACTATAAATCCAAAAAAACAATTTATATCATTACCTGATGGCGAAAAACAACAGAAAAGGCGAAATTTGTGGCTGAAAACTATGAGGCGAAATAAAACCGATATTTCAGAAAAAAGTAAACTTTATGTTGTGTGCATAAATGCATCAATGTTGGGTAAATTATCACTCTGAACCCTAACAAAATCTTTATCTGCCATTTTAATAGTAAATGCGTGAAAAATTGTTTAAAAACAAATACAAAACTCTCGAACAATACAATATACACACGTGTAAAGATTATGTTGTAGCTGTATCTGTGACGTGAAACCCCTATCGTTTGATGTTATACTCAGTCGTTTTTACTCGGCAACCTTCGCGGCGTGGTCGGCTTATTTCAAATTTACAATATTTTAATTAAAAAGGTGGCTATAATATTAATTAAAATGTGATTTTTGTTTTGTTAGGTGACATAACTAACATTAACATATCAAAATAATGTAGTTTTAAGGAAATACAAATTTTATATCCCCTATTCTACTTGAATCTGAAATATTTCCCATATCATTTACGTTATAGCAAACATGTACATTATAAAAACCGTACGAATACGGGTACTCCAGCTAGTGATAATATATACATAACAATCGAAAATAATGTCTTCAGTAAATTTATTATGGAAAGTACTTTCTTACGAACTTTTTCACTATTTAAAAGTTGAATTGACATTTATTAAGCGTGGATATGTGTAGACACGAAACTCATGTCTGGGATCACTGCTGAAGATGCTTACAGCGTTTCATCCTTATTTGGTGACGTTTACAATGATAGCGAACTTGTGTTCTGTCACTGAAATGCTTTTCACCTCCAGACATTCAACCAGAATTCACTTAGTACACGTTTTGTTTTCATTTCTAAACTATAATTAATATTTTGATACGAAAGTTTGGTTAAATTATTTTGAGAGACCTCGGGGAATTTAAATTAGTTACTATATTATATAGAATATACAACAAGTTTTAACCACAATTAAAAAGTTAAGATGGTTAAATCGCCTTGCAATCTTGTTTATATAATTAAGGTTTTTTGGTCTTGTTTGGATTCTAATATTTTTACTTGCCCGACCTTAATATATAAGGGGCAAGTATTGTGATCGCGAAAATTTTCGATGTCGAGATTTTGACGGATGACCACGTTTCATGGTCCAGGGAATCCAAAAAACCTATTTTCGAAGTGCCGTCCGTATGTGTGTGTGTGTGTCTGTCTGTCTGTGTGTCTGTGTGTATACACGATAACTCAAAAACTGTTTAACTTAAAGAGTTCGTTCTGTTACTAAAAAATTCTCCTATTAAATGGGAAGAACCCTATTGTTTTTTATGAAAATCGGTTGACTAGAAATGGGAGTTTACTCGTGTCGATTTTAAGATTTTTGCGAATATTTAGCAACAGAAAAATATTTCGAAACAATTTATTGAACAAAAGTTACTATAAATGCAATAAATAATAACTTTTATTTGAGACGTTTTTTGATGATACGAAAAATTTCGAAAATTTTTTGTAAAATTATTTAAAATTTTTCCAAGTCCCAATTTTTTCATACTTATATGTAACGTTTCCATGGTTACGATAATTAATTCGTAACTAGTAAAGCATACCTTGGACAAAAATTTGTATAGAACATAATTTGATGTATTTTTGAAAATTTATCTAAATATTTAATTTTTTTTTTTAAATTTACATTTTTTTTTAAATATTTTTTTTATGGGAGGGCAAGTCTAGCGGAGGTTTCCCTTCGCCACTGGTTATTTATTAGTTTAGTGGTTCCCAAACTTTTTCGCTTACCGGCGCCCCAAGTATAAATTTTTTTTAAAATTTTATTGATCTACGACCAAAAATATATATTTATATAAATTTTCAATAAAATCGGATACACATTTTTTTTGCTTAAAAACTACGATTTTTTCGATTTTTTTGCCATTTTCAAGCTTTTAGGATTACTCCCCATACAAAACTGAATATTGGTTTATTTGTATTGGGAATTATATATTAATTTAATGTATTACTGAACAATTATGGAATTATTAAATAATATATTTAAAAGTAATTTTTTTAGACTAAACAATGTGGTGAAATTTTAAAAATTCAAACCGCAGATTTTAATCTCTAACCATTTTTTAGTTAAGATTTACCAAAATTTTAATATAATTAAAAAATTGTTTCAAAATATGGTTACAAATCAATTAGGACCTCAAGATTTCAAAAATTTCAACCGCAGGTACATGAGAAGATGAACATTTCTATAAATCACGCCATTTTAAAATTTGTCATAATATTAAAATACCCAAAACGAATAAGGCCTATATACTAGCTCGATTCAACACTGCATTTAATAATGTTTTTCTTCGCAATCAGATAGAAACATAACCTCTCCTCTTGAACTAATAAAATCCAATAACAGTTTATAACAGTGGTTCCCAACTTTTTTCGGATCCCGGCGCCCTTAATGTATTAGATCTGCGGCACCCCAAGTAAAAACATTAATCTAACTAACACAGTTGGAAAAATATTGGTATGTTTTCGCGGCGCCCCTCTAACCTAGCCACGGCGCCCCAGGGCGCCACAAGTGAAAATACATCATTTTCCAAATATGCTCCAACGAATTATATGAAGGAGACCGTTGATCCTTTTTCCCCCTGACACATCGACTAAAACATTCGCCCAGTCAAATGATAAAACTGTTTTAAACAACTAAATACTCGATTCAGATAGGATAAAGTGGAAATCTGACTTCGGTATAACCTTCAGAATGTAATTTTAAAATGACACCTCAAACGTGAAGACATGAAGACGTGAGTTTTGGAGACAATCACACTCTTAAAATCAGTATTTGGTTTTATTTTGTAGATAAATGTGAATATCAATATCTTCTTAGATATTTTTGAAATTATGATATTTTACACACAAAAAGGACTGCTATAAGTTGTACTGAACAACAGTGGCGTAAATTTAACAAATTTATCATAATCGTACAGCAAAATAACTTATGTATTTTACAATAATAATAAGCTATATTTTATTATGATTAGTGTTGAAATTAACAGAAAATGTATAGTTACATGTAATTTTAGGTTTTCGTAGATATAATCAAGAAATCCTTATTCCGTCACATGAGTCTGTTCGTTCGGTACAAATTGTGGCCAAGTCGCTGATTTAGAGAACTGAACATAAGTAAGAGAAATATTGAGGCTTCAAAAATATATCTCACGAAAAATATAAATAAATGTGTATTTATCGAAGAAAAAATCAAGTGAAAGTTTTTGATACATGGATTAACAATTACATTTTTTTAACAACAAATAATGGAATTATTATTTGATATAAACATCAATATCCAACAGCAGGGGTGTCGAACTGATTTGGGTCGTAGTCTATTTTACATACAAAATGATAAGCAGGGACGGAACTTTAAATATCCTGAAGGGTTTCTTGACATTTTTTTATAAACAGAAAAGGGGAAGAGAGTATATTTTACATTTTTAAATATATATTTTCTCCTAAATAAGCTCAAGTGATTTTGATTACCGCTTCAAGGGCCACAAAAAATGAAGTTGAGGGCCGTATGCCCGTGTGCCCTCGAAATTTGATTCGGCCCTCCCCAAGACAAAATCCTGGCGGCGCCACTGTAGCGAACTAATTTATATATTAGTATAGAAGTATCTATAGATTATACCACAAGTATACTTACTGTAATTAAATTTCTGAATTATTGATGTACTTACCTGAAAAAGAAAAACAAAATTAATAACAACGTATTTCAGAAAATGTGCAGTAATGTATAGTGATTTATTTACATATTCTAAAGGAAAGTTCTAGTAAATCATATCCATGGAACAATCTACAGTCTAGAAGTCTCTAGAAGTAACATGGAACATTGTAACAATCGAACCGAGTTTACTTGGTATCGAGATTTTTTATGTAGATAGTCGGTTTTCAGTTCTTTTTCTGGCAAATATACTGACAGTTTGTGCCTCCGGGCGAAAAGTGTTGTTAGTATTCCGTATACTAAAAAATATAAGTGTAATATTTGAAGTGTAAATATATTTTATCTTCTGGAAAATTATGTCTTTTTGTTTGAAGAACCCGAACCAGAAAGTGAGATACATATGGGCCCTATAGTCGGATTGCTGATAGGTGACTGTTAGATGTATGTATCAAGTAGTGCATTCATATAATAATCTAGTTACCATTTTTAAGCGATTTTAAAAATGTTTTTTGTTATTTGTCTTAGCTGTCAGTGTCTGGTAATAAATATTAATTAAAATATGGCTTGCGGCCAATTATTATATTCACAATGCATCATACCATTCTAGAATAATTAATAAAGCACCAACAAGTAACTCATCTAAAATCGAAATCCAAAATTGGCTGATAAATAATAACATAACCTTTTCAAAAAATTACTTATAATGTGATCTTTTAAAAATTGTTAAGAAAGAAAAATCTGAACCAGTTTATTTTATTGATACATTGGCACAAACGTATGGCCATGAAGTACTAAGATTACCTCCTTATCACTGCCAGTTTAACCCCATTGATCTAATTTGGGGTATAACAAAAAATTATTATGATAGACATATTGGTCAAAACGGATATAATGATAACGAAGTTTTGAAAATGTGGCAAGTAGTCTGTGATCAAATTAGTTGTGAAATTTGGGCAAAATATGTTAAAAAAATCGAAAATTTAATAAATGAATGGTGGGAAAGGGAAAGGATTGTTGATGATATTAATCCAATAATAATAAAAAAAGAAATGACAGCGATAGTTCAGATGACGACGATATCATGCATTACAGTGACTAATTTTTTTTGTAAAATAAAAATAAATATTTAAATAAAACTTGTAGCAATATATTATATGAATAAATATATTTTTACTTAATATTTTATTACCTTGTACCTAGGGGAAACATAAAAATTTAATTTAATTAAACAACAAATTATAATCCAAAATTTACGTATGAGTATAAATTTTTCCTTATTTATAA
The DNA here is from genome assembly GCA_963971575.1 of Liopterus haemorrhoidalis. Classification (NCBI taxonomy): domain Eukaryota; kingdom Metazoa; phylum Arthropoda; class Insecta; order Coleoptera; family Dytiscidae; genus Liopterus; species Liopterus haemorrhoidalis. The sequence continues at coordinate 34,549,637 of OZ020611.1, read as the reverse complement.
TTATTACCTTAAAATTAATAATTTTGTTTGTGCGAGTACTGCTGTGAATTTATTTATCGTGCTCTTATTAGTAAAGATATCTACGAATCATACCGTTTCTCTCTAATGCTTTGTTTTTTATTAAAATAATTTGGAAGGTTAGTTGTCAACTTGCGTCACTATACGTTACTATGGGTATGCAAATAATTATAATGATATAGACAGAGAAAGCATATAGTATGTATATCGATTCTTGTAGCAACGAACAGTCACCTATCAGCAATCCGACTATAGTAAGTAGTAAAAAAAAATAAAAACAAAAAAAATACGATAGTTGAAAATGAAGCCCTAATGATAATAAACAACAATCACATCTCTTCTATAAACCAATAAATAATTTCCAAAAATCTCCCTGTCCATCTTAATTCTGATTGATGTTAAGGTCAACTGTACAATTTATAAAATCTTACATATGGTTCTTACATATTACACACATATATCTTAAACATATCCATATGTCTGATGTGTGATAATAACATTATGGGACTCTTATTAGCCCGATAATAATGGTATTGTAATCTTATATGGTCATGCAGTGCTCATGCAAGAATCATTATAGCGCACTCTGCAATTATTATTCTTCAACCTGTGGTTAATATCTACCAATCATAATTTCACTCACTCCTATCTCATACTTTATTAGTCATGTCAACTTTTATTTATATTATTTTTGAATTATTATGTATTGAGCTTGGTAAGCGTATTCTTTAAGATTAATGGGAAATGATGTTCTTGTTTTATTGAAATAAGTTTGTAATTATTCAAGATTTGCACCTGAGTAATTTAGTAAAACTAGCATATTCTCAAGTGTTTAGGTCAAACGTCGAAACACTTTTTGACATGAAGAGCGCAATTGAAAATTTTAAATCACATCAAGGACGGCAAATAGAGTTCTGTATCATTTGGTTTAATAATGTGAAAAAAATCGCTTGTTTTTATAACGTCTTATTTTAGATTGTGCCATGGATAAATGGACGTCAGTACCACTATATGAAATATATATATATTTTTTTTGTCAATATATGTTTTCATTGTTATTACAATTGACTGTACTGATAATAATCTAATGTGTTAAAAACAAAAACAGTTATTCGTATGTGGTCTGTAATGCGATTTATGTTACCGCCTTTTAAAAGAACGACAGTAATTTCGGTAACTAATTGATTCAAACTAAATTCGTTTTTTCTATATCCAAAAAATAGTTGTAATGATAAATAGTATGTATTCTATAGTAATAATAATAAATAAAACAATAATAAAGAAATAATTATAATACATAATATGAGTTATATATATATTTTTTTTTTCATTTATAATCGTTATTATTTCAGTTGAGGCAGAGTTCTAAGCCTGCACGAGCTTTTAGAGATTATTGAAAATATAGATATTAAAGCAGAAGATTACAATTCTATAGACGTAGTTATATTTCCACCTGAATCTGCAAGCGAAGTCCAAAATGACAAGGATTCTGGTGACGAGGAAATAGTGGATTTGAATAATCTTCCTGGAAGTCAATTGAGGGCACCTATAGAAATCATTGACCCTCTCACCTTGTTGATAATGATGAAAATACTGATTCTGAGATTGATTCAGAGGAAGATGTGTCTCTCTCAATTTTGGGCCGCAGATCGACGTATATCTCAATTCGCAGAGTGGAAACAACAGAATGTAAAATGACACACAAATAGGAGGGCTATTGCAACAAATATCTTAGAAACGTACAAGAGATCACCTAAAAGACGACGTCCCAGATCATCTAGTAATGCACATGCTTATTCCCGATGTGATAGAATCGACCATCGTTTATCGAGAGAAACAAATAAAATGTGGCTACTGTCACAAAAAAAGTGCAATTTAGATGTCAAAAATGTAATAATGGTCTTCACCCCAAAGAATGTTTTAAGGTCTATTATACTGAATAAGATAAATTTTGTTATTTTGTATTTGTTATATACATGTATATTGTAGTCTCTAACAATTAAAATAATAATAATTTATTTGTATATTTGTAACCTAGCTTTTTAAAAGGTCGCGAGTTTTTTACGATTTTTTGATATAATATAAATTTTAAAATAATAAACAGTAGTACATACGATAAATTTAGACCACAATAAACAATTTCTGCAAATAAAATTATTATTATTTTTTAAAAATTAATTCAGTAATGTCTGGGTTTTAATATAATTGGAGGCTGGCTGGCGAGATTCACTGTCTGGCAGTCTGTCCGAAATTCACGCAAAAACGACTGGACATATTTTCACGTAATTTGGTATGATGATAGAGTAAAACCAGGATTCAAACATAGGCTATATGGCATCTCAAAATTTTTATTCTAGGGGACAACCCCCCATGAAAATTCGAAAAGTACTAAAATTATAATTACCACATTTTAAAACTACGCCCTTTTCAATAAGTATAAATTCCGATGTTGTGAAATTTACGGTTAGAATTTTTAGTCTAGAAAAAATTTGGGGCCTTAATCGTTTAATGCGTTATGAATTTACGACAATTTTTTTAGTTACATAATTTACATTATTTGTAAAATTAAAAAAAGCACAACTCAAAAATGGTTAAAAATAGCAACCTGCGAATGAAATTTTTAGATTCTTCATAGTTTTTTAGTATAAAAAAAAAAAAAATGGGTCTTTAACCGTTAAATGCGTTTTTAAATTACGACATTTTTTTAACGAGATAATTTACATTGTTCCTGAAATTTGTGAATTAAAAAAAAATCACAACTCAAAAACGGTTAGAGAAAACGATCTGAAGATAGAATTTTTGGATTCCTCGTAGTTTATTTAATCTAGAAAAAATGTGAAGTCTTATTTGTTTTCCGTATTTTACAATTATGGCAAATTTTAATATGGCGTAATTTATTGAAATTTTCATCTTCGCATGGACGTATCTCAAAAACGAAATGCGATAAACACCTGCGGTTGAAATTTTTGAAGTCTTTAGATCCTAATTGACTTGCGAACATATTTTGAAACAAAAAAAATTACCCAAATTTTTTTATTTATTTTTTTTTTGAATTTATGAAAATTTTGAAAAATCCTAATAAAAAAATGGTTAGGGATAGAAATCTGCGGTTTGAATTTTTTAAATACTTTTCCACTGTTTAGTATAAAATAAGAAATTTGTTTTAATAAACCAATTAGTAAAGTTTTGTATGGGCAGTAATACAGAACCCTTGAAAATGGACAAAATCCAAAAAATTGTAAGGGGTAGACCTTAAAAAATCGTGATTTTTAGACAAAAACAATTTGTCTTCGATTTTATTGAAAATTAGTATAAATATGTATTTATGTATGCATTTTAAAGTTTGAGTATAAGTTTTGGAATTATAGACAAAAAACTGATCCAGATCGACTCAAAACCTTGGAAGTATGATTATCTCTAATATTTTTTCACAATCCTCACCCCAAATATAGCTCAACACTATGTTTTGGCTAAAAGCGGAGTCAAAAATTTGTTGGTCAAAATTTTTAAAATTTTAGTGAAAAAAAAAATTGAATTTTGTTGGAAAATTCTTTATTACTGATTACTAAAGCTGGTTTATTTAAAAGCAAATTTTTGTAATAATGCTATAAGAGCCAGATTATTTGCTATTGAATTTTAGTAAAAACAGTTTTCGTGCCATTAAAAATCCGCCTAAAATCGAATGTAACAATAAAATAAACTTAATGTTTTTCGAAACAACGATTACTACATGTAACGACGGTCCTAAAAAGCAATTGTGACCAATCTTAACAACCTAAGTCCTTCAAAATAACCTAATAGAAATAAAATTTGGCCATAAAAGATAACATCAAAAACCGTCATAATTCAGCGTTTAGTTTCGGTATCAAACGCTGCAAGCGCTACTCTCTAATCCGATAACCATGACCTTACGAAACGGAATCAACTATAAACCGGTAATACGAACCGGTCGGATCAACTTTGAGCTTAAAGCTTAAAACCAAACTCTACATCTTGTGAAGGGTTCAAACACAGTAGCGGAACTTTTTAATTTTAATTTAATGTCATGGGGATTTAAAGATGAACTGCGATTTGAAAATGTTAGGCTTGTAAAAGACACAGCTTATAAGCCGCAACACAGCAAACAAAATAGCCGCTATTGGAACATTGCGAAAGTGGCTCATCATCGACCGTTAAAACACTAATCGAGTTCAGTGTGGTTGAGAATTTTGCAGGAGGTGCAATTGGACTAGGGCTTCTTAAACAGTCCCGTTTTCCCGGGATCCCGTATGAAAAAATAGATCCCGTTATCCCGGGATTTCAACCCGGGAATCCTGTTTTTTCGGACAAGGAATATTTAGTAATTAACGACGTGGTAACGGCATTACAGCCATTAAAAATTGGTATTGAGAAACTTGGCCAACGCGGCGCAACACTACTTGAAGCAAAGGGTGTATTTGTGTTTATTTTGGATGAGTTACGCAAAAACAATAATAGTTTTCCGTCCAAAATGCTTGAATCTGTCCAACAGAGAATTGTGGAACGAAGGAATAATAATTTAGTTGGCTTACTAAAATACCTAAACAACTCATAAAATTATAACACTACATACGAATCGGAAGTAAATTCCATATTACTACTGTCGTCTAAATCAGTATTGCAAGCTACAACTAAAAAGTTATTTGCTAAACTTTTTGTTGCAAATGCGGAAGCTTGTAATATGGAAGATTTAGATAGTAGTGGTGTTGAGGCTAAAAATTCACTGATGGCAGAGCGAGAAATTATGTCTGAATTATCACTTCATCAGAAGTTGGATGTTGCTATTTCGAATGTGACACGAGTTGAGAATGCCGAAGGTTTTCTGTATGACATCAAAAGAAATGAATATCTATGAAACAACGGGAAAACGCACCAATAACTTAGAAAAATTATATGATGCACTAATGACATTACACCGACATCGATTGAATCTGAAAGAGCCTTTTCTGCGGCAGGTCTTTTCGTCACAAAAATTCGGTCATTATTAGGTGTTACCTCCATTAACACCTTAGTTTTTTCAAAAATTATTATAAAACTTAATATTTCCTAACGAAATTTATTTTTCTGTTCTCACAGTTCTCACTTCAACAAGAAGTGGGCATTTGGCTGACATTATATTCCACAAACATCTGTGGTCCATATTAAGCATGTATTAAGAAATATTTATTGTTATAAAATAAATACAGAGCGTTCATAAATAATTGATAGGCATTTGAATTTCCAGCTTATAAGATTAATTTTGCTGATTTTTTTACAACCACAAAAAATAAAAATGGGGTCCAGAAATCAAATTATTAGTTTTAAGAAAATGGATGGGAAATCTTGTGAGAGACAGGGGAGTCGTAAGTAAACCATCACGAGAGTCGGACGAACCTCGCAAGCATTTTTTGTTGAGAAACTCGGTAGCGTGTAGTGAACCAGAATTAGTCTGGAAGTGTTGAGAACAGTTTTGATGAATTGAACTAAGCTAGATAACGGATTAAACACGTTGTGAGTTGTTTAACGGCTTGTGAGGTGAAACGGTAATTGTGCGGTTTTGTGTTGAGTGTCTCTCATTGGATTACGTAGACAGCATTTGAATTGTAAGTACTAGTGTAATTATTAACCTCAGTCTTATCTAAACATTAAACGTAGATTAAGTAAAATGCAGACTTTAATTCAAACACCCTTAATCCTGTCATAAAGAATCTGAGCAACCGACCGGCGGACCTATAGGGTTTCAAACTTGATTCCGCTCGCAAGTCTTGGAATCCACTATGTGGAAGGGCCTCACAAAGTAAGTACTATGAAGTACAATGAAATTATTTAAATTCATTTAGCCAACCGTGACGTTTTGACTGATTCTAGAAATGCCCCACATTATAAATAGCTTAAAATCGATTTTTTTTTATATCAGCCATTTATTTAAGGTTTCAAGGTCGGTTTGAAAGAAATTATGTTTTTTTTTGCCAAAGACGTGGCATTAATGTGTCAATAAAACAATAAAATAAATTTTGATAGAATTGGACAAGAGACGTTTTGAAAATAAGCTCCTCAGCTGATTATGCCATTGTCAACGTCAAATTATATGCGTATCTACATTTATGATTAAATGCGTCATGTACAGCTAGGGTAAGAACAGCTAAGGATAAAATTTGCTAACACGGCAATGGAGTAAATTCAAACGCTTATCAATCATTAATAAAAGCTCAATATTTTGGTCACCGTATACCTACGAAAGCCTACAAGACTATTACTACAGTGTTCAATAGTTCCGCCTCTGTATAAAAGCTCTCTGGATGCACATATAGCGCCACCGCCAGGACTTCACATTATTTCGTTTCAGTGGCTCTTGTCGGACCGTTCGCTTCGTTAACTTTCGTTTAAATAACGATGGAAGAAAAATGCGTTTGTTTTTTATGACCGTAACAACTTACGAACAAGATGCGTTCGAAATTTTGTTTTATGCTTTTTTAAGTAGATATAAAAAGTTGAGAGTAGAGACGTAAGTGTTTTGAAAGAAAATTTGTTTCGCAAAAAAGAAAAAATCTGAAAATTTGAATTTCTTATCAACTTTAAAATCATTAAATAGTGTAAAAGCACCACTTTAATAAAAGAAATAAAAGAAATAAATAAATAAATAGTAAGAGTAAAAAATAATAGGTTTATTTAATACAGATCTTACACAGTGTACAATTTTTCGTTGGTATAACGAAGGAGTATTTTATAGGTATAACCAAGAAATCTTTATACTGTCACTCATGTGTCTGTCTGCGGGGCCGGTCCCAACAGGACCGATTTTTGGATCAATGGGGCCGGTCCATGATCCAATAAGGCCGGCTCTTGACCCTATGGGGCCGATTTATTCCAATTTTCCAGGGCCGGAAAATGTTGCCGCATTTAGGAAAAATATTGAGACTTGAAAAAACATTGTTCAAAAATACAACTGGTGAAAATTTTTATCCCGAAACATAGGAGAATAATATTTAAATATACATTTTTTGTGATTACTAATCAGTGTTGCCAGACGTCCCGTTTTTGCGGAACTCTTGAGGTCTCTTGATTGACAGGTATTTTGCAGATTTGTTCTCTAAGAATCCACGAATATAATTACATATAGAAATGTGTAGGATTTCGTAGGCATAAAGAAGAAACTCTAGATAATCCTATATTATTAGACTAATATGAACAATATTTTGCAGATTTATTCTCTGTATTAAGACTCTGCGAATAAAATAACATATAGAAATGTCTAGGGTTTCGTAGTAATAAACAAGAAACACTAGACTATATCCCTTGACTGATATCAACAATATTTTGTAGATTTAATCTCTAAGAATCTACAAATATAATTACATACAGAAATATTCAGGATTTCGTAGGCATAAACAAGAAACTCCAGACACTCCTATATCCTATGATCGATATGAAAAATATTTTGCAGATTTATTTTCTAAGAATCTGCGGATAAAACTACATATAGAAAGTCTAGGGTTTCGTAGGCATAAACAAGAAACTCTAGACACTCCTATATTCTTTGACTGATATCAACAATATTATGCAGATTTATTTTGTAATAATCTACAAATATAATTATTTGCTGAAATGTCCAGGGTTTCGTAGGCATAAACAAGAAACTCTAGACTCTGCTACATCTATATTTTGCAGATTTATTTTCTTAGAATCTGACATATATAATTAGGACGTGTCTGTATATAGTGTCGGTAACATTATGACGTCAAATTTTCTTAAGGTTCTCGTGATTGGCAGACAATCCTATATCCTTTGATCGATATTAACAATATTTTGCAGATTTATTTTCTAAGAATCTGACATATATAATTAGTAAGTGTCTTTATGTAGTGTTGGTAACATTATGACGTCAAATTTTCCTAAGGTTCTCGTGAATGGCAGACAATTCTATATCCTTTGATCGATATTAACAATATTTTGCAGATTTATTTTCTAAGAATCTGACATATATAATTAGCAAGTGTCTGTATGTAGTATCGTAACATTGTGACGTCAATTTTCCTAAGGTTCTCGTGATTGGCAGACAATCCTATATCCTTTGATCGATATTAACAATATTTTGCAGATTCATTTTCTAATAATCTGACATATATAATTAACAAGTGTCTGTATGTAGTGTCGGTAACAATATGACGTCAAATTTTCCTGAGGTTCCCGTGATTGGCCAACTGGGGACACCCTGTCTCTTAATTGGCTCACAGGTGACGCCCTCTCCTGTGATTGGCTAACGGGTGATATCCTGTCTCGTGATTCGCTGACCTGCGATGAAATTGAAATACGTGATACATTAAAAAATAAAAGCAAATAAACATACAAACAATTGAAATTTTTATATTATAAATTCTTCATTGTTGACGGGTAATAACCTGGTTTGCTAATAATGAAATCAAAAGAAGAATCTGTCGACAGTTTTCCAATTTTCCATTTTCAACTTTAACGTAAGTTTTTGTAAAACTCTGGTGTTTTCCGCCATTATATATATTATTTTCGCGTACCCCCAAACAGTCCTCCACATACATCAGGGGTATGCGTACACCAGATTGGGAACCGCTGTTTTAGATACCTATGAGATCCTGAGTTGTATAAAAAATTATTTATTTTTTATATTTCTCTCCATTCTAGTCGTTTTCCTCCCTATTGAGAAGTAACTTATAGTCTGTTTCTTTGGTTTAAGTGGAACTAGATTTTGAAATCTAGTAACTGTTAACGTTTGATTGAAGCATTTGCTCATTTTGTTTAGTAAAAGCCAACTTCAAACATTAAAAAAATAGCTCAACAACTTTTCTATTCTATTTGGTTCAGCTTAAATGTTTGGAATAGCTTATATGCAGCTACACAGTCGGAATTATTTTATTAAACGTTTTTTTTTTTACCCAAATAATCACACAATATATTCTTGCATATATATTACTAACATAATAATGAGTAATGCGCAGTAAACAATAAGCAACAAAATATACATTCTCTTTAATTGCGCATTTATAAGCTGTCAAATGACCAAAAAACTTCACAATAATCTGACAGAACAATACATATTTAAAATTTAAATCAGCGAATTAATAATTAAATATTGCATAAAAATCTATCGTAAACCATAAACGTTAGTGTACACAGTCCATTAAATTAAGAGTGACAATGGAACAAAAACACAGACTTTAAATTTGAGGCAGACAGTGTGATTGGGTTTTACTGTTATAATCGTTGGCTGAGATGACAGTAAAAATGTTATTTAAAATGATTAAAACATGACGTGCAACATTGATTTCTATAAATATTAATATAGACAACATTTTCTAATGCTCATAGACAAAAAGAGGTAACATCCATAAACATATAACCGTATAGAGGAAACACTACACTGCATCTTAGATTGAAAAGTCTTGCTAACAGAAGTCAATAAATTTTCTGTGGTTCCGTTTAGATATACAACTTGTATATACAAGGTGTCTCAAAAGAAATTTTATATTTAATGGATCGATTACAAAAAAAGTAAGCCGTATATAGAAAAAATGTTTATTAATTATTAAAATACACTTTTTGGGGATTTATTTCTTAAAAATAATATCGTCTAAATGTAGACCCTCGCGTTCTCGGCACTCATTTAATCGAACAGTAAAATTACTTATGACGTCTCGGCAGGTGGACTCAGGGATGGCTGCCATTTCGTGACGGATATTTTCTTTCAAATGCGCCAGTGAAGTCGGTTTATTGGCGTAAACTTTAGATTTAAGATAACCCCATAGGAAAAAGTCCATAGGGGTTAAATCTTGACTGCGTGGAGGCCAATTTATTTCACCTCTCCGTCAGTTGCTCCGTCCTGTTGGAACCGTGTTCTTTGGTTATAGCCAGGAAAGTTTTGCAGTTCAGGTACCAAGAAGTTGTCTAACATCTCCACATAACGCTCTGAATTCACTGTAACTGCACGCCCCCTTTCGTCTTCAAAAAAGTAAGGGCCGATAATTCCTCGCGCCGACATCGCAGCCCATACGGTCAGTTTAGGCGAATGTAGGGGTTTCTGATGTTTGCGTTTCAGATTCGTTGCACTCCAGTAGCGGCAGTTCTGCTTATTTACGTGGCCATTAAGATGAAAATGAGCTTCATCCGAAAACAAAATGTTGGTAAACGTTGAAAATCGCTCAATCACCTGATTTACGAAATTAAGCCTCTGACTGGCATCTTGGGGCTTTAATTCTTGCACCAATTGAATTTTGTAGGGGTGCAGCTTTAGGTCTTTGTGCATAATGCGATGTAATGATGATCTATGCACATTTAAAGCACTTGCGCGCTTCCGAATTGAAAGGTTCGGGTCGTCAGACTGATTAACATTCTCCACGTTTTCTACCGTTCTTGATGACCTAGGTCGCCCGGATTTTGATTTATCCAGCGTTGTACCAGTCTCTTCAAACTTTTTAACCCAATGTCGAATGAGAGGAATGCTTGGCACATCATTTAAGTGGCGAAAACCTCGAATACTGCAGAATTTTCTACGCGCTACAGTCGCCGAATCACCGTTTTTGTAAAACTCTCGCACGCATAACGCGCGGTCTGCTCCCGAGAAACGCTCCATAGCGACTGAATTCCCAGGAGCCAGGCTACCGATTGACATAACCCCCGCGCCCCTCGGATACGTTGCGTTCACGCAGTTTGCTAAATAAATAAAAAATTTCTTTTGAGACACCTTGTACTACTTTACCGCCCATATGGCGGGTTAGATTACCAAGAGCGAAAATTGCCGAAAAGGAGAACTTACATTTTTTAGGATATTGAAGAAACTTATTAATAAACCTTTAACCGGTACGCGACAACTCGTCGCCGTCAACTCTGCGATAGACAACTAAGTATTGGTCAACTAGGCGACGAAAAAAAATCTCAGTGATAAAAATTATATTGAAAAATTATTTTTGCAAAAATAGTTTGGGGCAGGGGTGGGCAAGCTCTTGGTTAGTCCGAGCCGCTTTTGAAAATTTGAAATTATTCGAGAGCCGCAACCAAATATTTAAAAGGGTTATATTATAAATAAATGAATAAATACTAATTATATTTAAGTATATTTATTGCACATTGAAATAAATACATAAAACACTAAATATTATTAATAAAAATTGAATATAATAAATAAAGTAAAGTAGGGTGACCATTTTCTTAAGAAGGCAATGCGGGACGGAGCAAAAAAGGTCGTCACTTTCCAAATATAAGTGAAGAGAAAAAGAACAAAAAAGTCCTCACCTCCCAAATCCAAGTGAAGTGCAAAAAAAAGGTCCTCACCTCCCAAAATCCAAGTGAAGAGAGTAAAAAAAAGGTCCTCACCTCCCAAATCCAAGTGAAGAACAAAAAAAAAAAGTCCTCAAATACAAGTTATAATGCGGGACAAAATTTTAGAATGCGGGACTTTTGCGGGACGCATCTTAATGCGGGACACCCAATCAAAATGCGGGACGAATGGTCACCCTAAAGTATAGGTATTTATTTGTGATATTTTATTTGTTGTGACAAATTTTTAAAATTAGGAGTATAATTTGTCACGCTCGTCCGCAACAATTCTTTTAGAAGCTGGTTTGTTAATTTTGCGCGATATTTTGATTTTACAATTTCAATTTCATACTGGAGTAAAAAGATTCACAGGAATAGGTTGTTCCAAAAATCGAAATAATTCAACAAGCATCCTTTCTTAATTGTGGGTACTTTGATTCCGGCACAAATTTCTAAAATCATTGATCGGTGTAGACTTATATTGTAATAACAGAGCTTGGTCTTCTATCATTTCTAATAATTCTAATTCCCCAACTGCTTTTTCGGCCAGTATAACAGCTGTTGGCGGAGTTTTAGAAATACTTGTACAAAAACTATTTTAAAATTAAGATATGATTGTAAAATTACAATTCTTTTAGTATTTTTTTTCAAAAAAATTGTATTTTTGCAATATTATAGTTAATTTTCAATCATTATATTAAATTTACAACTATCATAGTAAATTAACAATCGTTGTTTGTAAAAATAAAATTTAGTTTGCTAATATATTCGCGACTGCAAATAACAGTGAGACATCTGGTGGTGACTGGCTAAATTAAACAAAAGCGTATATTTGGAAAATATTTGTAGCGTGTTGTGCTGCAGTTTATGTGAATTAAGAAGTATTTTAAAATATAGTGACTTAAATACAGTGCTTTTTTGCCGAAATATTGTTTGAACAGATAAATATTAAGAAAAAACTTTTGACATATACGCTTCTCGTCCGCCATCAGCTGTTGTACGCAGCGCCACCAACGTTAGTTTCAGTCGCGAATAGTATGACACGGTGTAAAATTAAAACAGTACAAGTAAATTGCGATATCTGTAAATTTCGTTTTACTGGATCAAAAAACAAACCAGTGGCGAAGGGAAACCTCCGCTAGACTTGCCCTCCCATAAAAAACATATTTAAAAAAAATTTTTTTTTTATATATTTAGATAAATCTTTTCTTTTTTTTTTTTTTAATTTAATGGCCTTTGCTACTGTGGCAATTAGCCAGGACAATTTTTATTCGAGAAAATTTCCATGCCTGAACGGGATTCGAACCCGAGACCTTCGCAACGCAGAGCACATGTGTTACCACTACGCTACGCCGGTCGGCTAGATAAATCTTCAAAAATACATCAAATTATGTTCTATACAAATTTTTGTCCAAGGCTTGCTTTACTAGTTACGAATTAATTATCATGACCATGGAAACGTTACATATAAGTATGAAAAAATTGAGACTTGGAAAAATTTTAATAATTTTACAAAAAAATTTCGAAATTTTTCGTTTTATCAAAAAACGTCTCAAATAAAAGTTATTAGTTATTGCATTTATAGTAACTTTTGTTCAATACATTTTTTCGAAATATTTTTCTGTTGCTAAATATTCGCAAAATTCTTAAAAGCGACACGAGTAAACTCCCATTTCTAGTCAACCGATTTTCATAAAAAACAATAGGGTTCTTCTCATTTACTAGGAGAATTTTTTAGTACCAGAACGAACTCTTTAAGTTAAACCGTTTTTGAGTTATCGTGTATACACACAGACACACACATACGGACGGCACTTCGAAAATAGGTTTTTTGGATTCCCTGGACCATGAAACGTGATCATCCGTCAAAATCTCGACATCGAAAATTTTCGCGATTACAATACTTGCCCCTTACATATTAAGGTCGGGCAAGTAAAAAAGTTTCATAAATATATAAATTATGTTTACATTGCAAAGTAAAATAATTTTGAATACAATTTTTTTTTATGTAGAACAATAAAAAAGATTTGAAAAAAAATAAAATAAAATATGCTTGGCGCAGAAATTGTTTTACTTTATTAGATAGAAATATAAAATAATCGATGAACGATTGTTTTGCAGCCCATAAATAAGAAAATATGTTCACTTTTCTTATCCAACGTAACACATTACTGTCGGGCTGCTTTAGGCTATCGACGTAAAAATTTAAAAAAATAATGTTATTAAATGCGGCCCGCGACGTAAAATATGCTGACTCCTGCTGTAGGATGTCCAAATAAACATGGATATTCATTTTTTTCACGGTGAGTTCCCACCGCTGAGTTGACATTCATAGAGTCTGCATCGCCAAATTTGCAAGTAGATCTATTCAGCTTTGGTGGCATACCGATGTCAACTTACCAATATGTCTCTTTTCATTGTTCCACAAAATATTTCTCCATGCATTGCTTCAATGATGTTTAGTTCCTACTTATTTTTCCTGCTACCACTGTATGCAATTGCAATGTTAAATAAACGTTTAAAATATTTTTAATAAGAAAACCACAGTGTTTTATTTATACCCTATCTAGAAAACATCACCGTTCACTTTTCTTACGCCTACTTTGTTGTATTTGTTATAGCTTGTTCTTTATCTTATGTATTCTGTACAATATTCTGTCGTTTCCCAAAATAAATTCAGTTTGCTTTGTTAAGTTTCCATTTATAGCATACATTGACATTCGTCACTGTTGTCATTCGATACAGTAGCTTTTCCTGGAACATTTCTATATGAAATTCAACACAATCAAGAACTTGCTTTCAGAATATGATGCAATCTTTCACTACATCATGTAAGGCAGCGATATTCAAACTATGTTCTGTGAGATCTCTGACTAAGAACGGAAACGGATCCAGACAAGAAAAAGTAACATATCTCAGAAGGATATTTAAGAAGCAACACCCTAATGTTTTTTTAGCCTTACAATATATAAGGTATATGTTACAGTTAATTCTCTTATGTTCGTTCATAAAAGAATTACAACTAGGTATAAGCTAAATCTAGATATAAAATAAAAAATTCATTGCAATATCGCGATATAACATTTCAAACTGGATGCAAATTAAGACGCGATCATCGGCGTTCAAAATCTTATATCGAGTATTAATTACCAAGCTGTCAGAACAAACAATTAAGAAACGTGTAAAAAAAACAATTTTTGTCTATCTCGCTGTCTGTCTGTCCGTCCGCCATTCACGCAAAAACGGCTGGGATTATTTTCACGTAATTTGGTATGATGATAGAGTAAAGCCAGGATTCGAAAATAGGCTATAAGACGTCTCAAAATTTTTCTTCTAGAGATGTTGTTTCGGGTTAAAACTGTTTATTAAAATAATTATAATATCGCTTATTATTGTCTTAACAGAAAAATGTATATAATAAAATTTGTTTGATAATAATAATTAATGAAATATTAGCATTCGGACCAGTCAAAAATAAAACAATTTTATTTAGCTAAGCTAACGTTTCAATTTTATTCAAATCTTCATCAGAGCTACTTAAAAGTTACTGTAGCTCAAGATATTCGTTAAAATATAAAATAAAAATTAAGTAAAATGTCCGTAGTTGGTAGGGTCGTTGAACCTGGAGATACGAATCAAACTGACTGATTTTGACTGGCCCGAATCCTATTATTTAATTAATTATATTACCTACGGACATAATTCACGAACATGTATAATAAGAAAACAAATCTTTTTGTTCTATAAACTTTTTCGATTGGCTGAATATTTGGGGTGTTATGGGGGACACCCTAAAACTAAAATCTAGAAATATTTCACTTATTATTTACTTCACAGCAAAAATGAATATGAGAAGAAAAAAAAAACTATTCCTCTATGTTCAATGCAGTTTTTATAAAATATATATATGAGGAGCTATGGGGAGAGCTAGATTTAAACGAATTATCACACTTATTATTTATCGAAAATATATACAAAAGTGGTTTAAAATAAAGAGACGATTAGTTTCTGTCCTACTTGAAACTGATATATTTTACGTTACAGCAACAACGTACATTACAAAAACAGTAAGAAGTACGGGTACTCCAGCTAGTATATATATAGAGAGAGGCACAATGATACGACAAATGGACAAATTGTCAGGAAGTTGAAGAACAGAATAATTTGCTTCAATATTGTACTTTTATTTATCTTATAACTTAATAATGAAATAACCTAATAACAGTGTTGTAATGTATCTAGGTATTTGTATCTAGATACAGTAACTAGATACTGTGCAAGTATCTAGTTACTGTATCTAGGTTAGGGATGGGAAAAAAACATCGATGTCTCTCCTGAAAACATCGATGTTTTTACCATCGATGTTCAGGTGGCGATAGTATCGATAAAACATCGATGTCTGCTACCGATGTCGATGTTTTGAACTTTGAAATTCAGAAACTACCGCTAGAGGCGCTGGAATCTTAAAATTTTTATTTTTATTAAAATTAGTGCACAAAATATAAGCGCTATCTATTGTAATATAACAATACTAATAGTATTAGTTCTTATTCTTCTTAGCAGTTAGCAGAATAAGAAAAAAATAAGAAGAAACTTCTAATTTTTGCAAATAATGACAACGACGAACGAAACCAACACTTGTTGCTCTTTGAGTTTTGTTGTCGAGCCATTTTTTTTATAAGTGAACTAGGTAAATAAAGTGAAATTTAATAGAAATAATCTTATTACAGAAAAATAATTTGAAAAGTCAGATTATAAATATGTCATTTAAAAAAATATCGTTTGTCATATTTCATTTTGAATAGTGACATCTTAAATATTTTGTAAATATACTAACCTAAAATAATACAAACTGTAAAGCCCTTTTTACAATATAACCAAGTTTATAAAAGTCAGTAATACACTATAAAAATCACCAAAATAACCAGATTTAGTTTGTCCTTACAAAAGTGAAAGGCTTATATAAGCTGTTCCAAACGGTTATAAGCAGCGGCGGGACATTTGAATGTGTCTGTTACACAATCTATTTAAAAATTTAATAAATGCTTTTTGTGTATTATATCTTACTTTTTTTCGTATTATATGTTACTTTTTTCGTATTTTATCTTTATATTATTAAATAAAATCTATATAATATAAAAAAATATATATATTTTTTTTATATTTAATAAAACATCGATGTTTCCGATACATCGATGTTATCCCTTCGATGTTTTTTCAACATCGATGTTTCAGCGCCGATGTTAACATCGATGTTCAACCTTTTTTTAAACAATTTTATTAAAATTTTATAGATAAAAATAAATTAAATAAATAAATTATAAGTTTGAGAATTATGATAAAATACAATTTCTCTATGTAATTAATTAAATTTTGGAAAAGATTCTTTTATTTTTTATTTAAAAAAAAAAGAAAAAAATAAAAGGATGTTTTCCAAAATTTAATTAATTATATATAGAACTTGTATTTTATCATAATTCTCAAACTTATAATTTATTTATTTATTTAATTTATTTTTATCTATAAAATTTTAATAAAGTGTATTTGTATTTCCAGCTCTGAATAAATTCAGAAAATAATAAATAAAAAAAAATTAAATAATTTTATTAAGAACGGTTAAGTAAAACAACCATTAAGTAATTATCTAATCTAAGAATAAGAATTAATTTTATAAATGTGAATTAAATAAAGAAAAATATAATAAATAAAATTGTTGTTTTATTTTTGTCATCCTAAATACTCATTTAATAATCAGTAATTTATTAGCGAACAAAAAATGTTCGAGATATCCGCTGAAATTGGAATAAAAAAGTGATTTTTTGAAAGATTACATAGGTATATAGTTAGTTAATATTCACACAGCTTCAAAGGCTATTTGTGTTTATTTTAAGAGTAATAATAGTGCATAACTTATTTTTTATTGTGAACAAATATATTCCTTGCTCTAGTTATTTCTTTTTTTTTGTGGTGTTTTCATTTTTCCGAAAGTATCTTAAAAGTATCTTGAAGTATCTAGATACATTGTAAAAAAAATGTATCTGTATCTAGAAACTTTTTAAAATTTGTATCTGTATCTGCATCTAGATACATTTTTCCTCAAGTATCTGTATCTGTATCTAGATATATTTTCAAATGTATCTATTACAACACTGCCTAATAATTGTTAATAAAAATGTTAAAAAATAGAGAACCATATTTATTGGTCAACCTCCATATTAAAGTATGTATTTGTGTAGATTAATATTTCGCCATATATTCCTAAGAGAGCCCTAAACAGCCTTAAACTGATGCGATAATGAAAGTAACAAAATCCTGTTTGACAACATACCCTGTATTAAAAACAATCGAGAGAAAAGAAGTAATAAAGTTACAAAAATACAGCAGTCAAGTTTAAAATAAATGCAGAAATAACTGTTTTTAAAAGTCTGTTTATAATACAAAATTTATGTCATAATACTTAAGAGGTAATAACATACGGTTTAAGAATACAAATAAATGACAATTATAGCAGTATTTACCAATTCTAAACTGTAAATTGATTGATATCAACATATATGGTCATAGTTTATTACGCAATCATGTCTACAGCTGACATCTAATTCAGATATTGATTGTCTTCTAAGAAAACCATTCAACTTCTATTTTAAAAGTAAATGCGTCTCTTAATGATAAAATTATGCTGGAATACGTTCACTTCACTTCACAAAAAATATATACAGTTGTTCAGTAACAGAATATAGGTTTCGAAGTTTGATTTTATAGCCATCATTCATCAGCCAATAGAAAAATGGCTTGTCAATTGCTGACGAAGCTAATTTCTTTTTTTTTTCGACTCTGAAGAATTTTCTCCTGCTTTATGGTCTTATTCAGCTGACGAGAAAAAATAGCTATAGTGCTTGAAGGATAGCACAGGCCTATCTTTTGGAAGAATGGCACGATTGCACAATGCCCTGAATACAAAAAGCACCTAAAAATAAAGAAATTAATCTGGAGGTCGATTTTGAAACTTGCAACAGAACTCGCATATCTGCCAATGGGTGCGTCTTGTTGTACCAATTCTGGATTCGGTTTAACCAGAATACGCGGTTTGTTGAGACAATATTCTCTTCTATTCATTCTACTCATTCGATGATTTGAGGTCGATCGACTGGAAGTATGGTGGGGATGAAAAGTAATATTTGAATGCAGTTGTTTTCATTTGGTTTTTAAATGTATTAGAATCAAATCTTGGTTTTACTGCTTCAAAATAATTTTGACTTTTAGGTATTTTTTATTGTGATACGTATGTTTCTCCGAAGTCTCAGTAGTTTTTTGCTTGTACTCTTCTGGTTCACATCAATGCACACTGCTCAGGACAAAATGGTTTTATTTATTTATACAATTCGGCTTACCACCCGAACTGTAGGCTAATCTTTAATTGTTACTACTGTAATTAGACGGTTATCAACAATTTTTTTCTTAACATCTTCCATTTTTTCTACCTGTGATTGGGGGAAGTTCTGGGTCTCCCAGCTTTACCATCATCTTCTGATTCACGGTCATCTTGAAAGCGTTCAGACAATTTATAAATTGCTCGTTCATCATACTCGTCTCACCAAATGATTACCACTACTTTACAGCACGTTTTTTACGTTTTTTCAGGAGATTGAAGTGCTGGGTTTCCCAATTCTATCATCTTCAACTGATTCACGGTCATCTTGAAAGCGTTTATACCATTTGTAAATCACTCGTTCATTCATACTCGACTCACCAAATGAATTCTGCAAAATTTCAACTACTTTACAGCACTTGATTTATTTTTCACGCAAAATTTAATGCATATTCTTTGATCCCTCATTTTGAAAAATAAAAAATAGCCGAATATACAAAAGCACAACTTTTTTAATTAGCTGTCAGATCTAAAATACAATATGGTTGCCAATTGAGACAGTCGTCAAAGACAGATTAACCAACAACACAACAAAAAAGTTTATCAATCCGACAAATATAGCGCCGAAATTTCAAAAATTGCAGTAACTTTTTGATCACACCTCGTATAATGCAAAATATTTACATTCCATTTTCTATTTAATATTAAATATTTTTTGCAATCATGCAATTCATGATTAATCACTTCAAATATAGTCGAGTTAAAATGGAGCACTCGTGATTTTTATGCGTTTGATTTAAGCGATGTAATTAAGAATATATTTCAACATCACCCAAAAAGTGAACTAATTATGGTACCAAGATCTTATCTATAACTATCTCCGAGATTTACTAATGGTATAATTGAAAACAAGGTAACGGCGCAGATTCTTTATAAAAAAACAAGATTTATTAAAATAATGTTACGTGATTGGACGAATTCATTGCAGCTATTCAAATATAACAATGACGAGTATTATGATATGAATGGAGGACAGTGACGTCGAGCAATTTTATTACCCTCGGAGTTTTGTTCAAGTGAAGCAATAAACTGGGAAAAGGGCCATTAATGCCTGGTTGAATAAAACGTTCCTATATCTAGCTTTATATAAAACTAGATTTAAGTTAGGTGAGTTGCTGAAAACAAATTCATTCTAATTGTAGCTTTGGTAGCGTAGAGGTAGCTCCTGCTTCACGAGCCAAAGGTCCCGAGTTTAAATCCCGGTCAGGGCATGGATGTTTGTGAGCCACAGTGTAATTAGGACATTTAGACCAGTTCTGCGGTTTTAGAAAAAAAAAATACACTGGATATTAGTTGTTTTATTTATAACTGTTTTTTGTAAAATACAAACAAATTAATGAAAGTCGCCATTTTACATTGTAAGCTAGGCGTACCCCCGGGCACACCTCCGCGTACCCCTGGTTGAGAAACACTGCTGTATAATAATAGTCTGACCAATGTTGACAGCGCCGCCATTGGGAGTCCAAATAAACGAGGTAGTTCTAGATCCAAATGAAAAATAAATTTATCCTTGCAAAAACAGTAAATTTTTGAAAATAGTTATTTTCACAAAAATAGTAATTATTAGTAAATATAATATGTTACAATAATCAACACATCTTAGACACAACGAATAGCTGCAGATTTACAGCTGTATTTTATAGTTGTAATTTAAAGTTTCTTTCAATTTTTTATATTCCTTCTTTCTGGGTCCTTTGGAGTTTTTTTTTTATAAGAAAATCATGCTCTGACATATACAGCACTACTAACCATTTTCTTTATAATTTATATGAAAATGAATGTAAAAATGATATATATTGATATGATTACAAATTTTCTTATGTTATAATTGATATGATTACAAATTTTCTTATGTTATAATTGACACACAATAAAATCTGTCACAGTTAGGTTAAAATGGTATTTTAGTTATAAAATATAAGTACAGACGATTCCGCTTAATTGGGCCACTGCTTAATTGGGGCAGCCGCTTATTTGGGTCAAATCTCAAAGAACAGAAACCAAACCAAGGAATCAACAGTAAATTTACATGTTTAATTGGGACAACATTCCGCTTAATTGGGACAGTAAATTTAAGATCACAGTACATATTATGTTACACATATTCTCAACCAGGAGGCAAAAAAAAAATTGGCCGTGTTACAGCGTTATTTTATGCAGGAAGGAAATGAAGGGAGCCCTACATCCGCACTGAAAACCTTTGCTGATTTTGTAGAAGTGAAATGTTACAAATCAAATTTTTTGGTTATATGTAATTTATAGTGTTGTCCAAGAGTTTATAAAATAAAATTATTGAAAGAAAAATATGCATTGTTTCATTTTATGTGAAATTCGCTTAATTGGGGCAGCCGCTTAATTGGGCTAAAATGCCTAAGTCCCGATGTGTCCCAATTAAGCGGAATCGACTGTACTAATTACCGTCGAATGAAACAGTAATTTTCAGTTTAGTATTTGATAGAATATATTGAATACAATAACAGTTCACAGCAGTAGCGGACTGGCAAAATTTTCTGGCTCCGGAAAATTGAAATAAATTGGGTCCATAGGGTAAAGAGCCAACCTTATTAGATCAAGGACCGGCTTCATTGATCCAAGGATTGGTCCTATTGGAACCGAAAAAGCTTGCCGAAAAATTACCCGGTGTCCAGTCCGTCACTGGTTCACAGTTAAAATGTATTTAAATGTCGTATTTATTTCAAACAAGATAAAAATAGATGACAAAATAATAAAACAGGTAGGAAAATTCAAATACCTAGGCACAGTTTTCGCGGAAGATGAAAAAATGGATGAAGAAATTATGGAAAGAGTAGGCGCAGCAGGAAGAATGTTCAACAGCATCAAAGCACCGTTCTTAACTAAAAAAGAAATACCAACTAACATCAAAGTAGAGATCTTCAAAAAAGTGACAGTACCAATTTTGACATACGCCTCAGAATCCTGGACCACTACAGAGACGCACAGGTCTAAAATAAGAAGCTCCGAAATGAGATTTTTGAGGAAAATCGAAGGTAAAACAAAATTGGACAGAATAAGAAATGAAGTATTTAGGGAAAAACTAGGCACAAAATCAGTACAGACTATAATAGAAGAAGGGCAGCTAAGATGGCTGGGACATATACACAGAATGAGTGAAGACAAAATAGTAAAAAGAGTTTATGAAGCAAGAACAGTGAAGAAAGTTAGACCAGAAAGACCGAGAAAAACCTGGCACCAAGAAACAAAAGAAGCTGCAACGAAGAGAGGAGTAAAGTGGGAGGAGATAAGAAAATATACAAAGTACAGAACACGATGGAAAGAAGTATGGAGAACAACACCAGAAAATAAGTAACTCGACCATAGCCTTACATCGCAAGGTAGAAAGGCTTCAGGATTAAGTAAGTATTAAGTAAATTTATTTCAAAAAATGAAAACTTACATACTCTGACATGTAAATTACTAATACTTTGGACTCTTAATAGCCGCCGATCTTTTCAAACAGTAGAAAACGAGACAGTTATTCGCTAGACTATCATAGTATACAGTGACTGTAGATGTTCTGTTTTAGTGGCAACATACAATGGTAAAAATAGAAGCTTATATTATTTAACTCTAATTTATATTAAAAATATAACAAATATTTCCCTTTCAATTTATTTTTGCCACTTAATTGTTTCTTTATAATTCATTTGATTTTTATTGGCTTATTAAGTACAATTATTTTATATTTGTTTCGAATTTAAATTTTGTCAAATCTGTTTTGCCGGAAAATCTAATTTCTGAATTTGTTAGGTCTAGTTAGTTCCACAATACGATCCAAGTGAATTACCTTTCCAAACACGGTAGCATTTTTAGGGCGAAGATTTGGAAACTAATCAGTGTCTCCGCCAATGGATGGGCATATGTGAGAATACCCAACCAAGTAGGCCAGCGGTCCTTAGTTGTGTTGAAGAGAAAGTGGCCAGTCGGTAGGTCTGTTCCGATGGACCTGAGTCACACAACACACACATAAACACACATACACGCACATACCCATATCGATATTGTGATACAATCATTTAGTCCAAATCATTCAAAGATGTTAGATAAACCATATACGTTAGAACTGCAGTTTAGAACATAAATATTAAGATATATAACGCAGATTTGAAAGGTTATCGCTGAGTTGAAATCACCATGGCATCAAATGCAAAACAATGATCTAAGAGTTAGCCTCCGTGGGCCCGAAAAATTCTAGCTCCCTGCTAAACCAGTCATGCACGAATTACTGGCTTCAGAAATAGTATATTTCTTTTTACCGACCGTCAACATACATGTATAAGGGAGGTATTGTGATCATACCGATTTTGACATTTCGAGATTTCGATAGATCTCCACGAATTTAGGTCCCTACATAACGTTTTGACTATTTTTAGCATGATGTCTATCGGTCTGTCTGTCCGTCCGTTCGTCTGTCCGTCTGTCCGTCCGTCCGTCTGTCTGTCTGTGTACACGTGCAGAGCAAATTCGGCTAAAAGGATTTTTATGAAACTACATATTTAAGCTTTTGACATCAATGACACGAATTGATCAACTTTTGGTAAAAATCGGTTGACTAGAAATGGGAGTTAACTCGTGTCGATTTTAAGATTTTTGAGAATATTTAGCAACAGAAAATTATTTCGAAAAAATTTATTGAACAAAAGTTGCTATAAATGCAATAACTAATAACTTTTATTTGTTTTTTTACAAAACGAAAAATTTCGAAATTTTTTTGTCTTATCAAAACTCTAGTCTCAATTTTTTCATACTTATATATAACGTTTCCATGGTCATGATAAATAATATCTCAGATAGAAAATATTAGGCCAAGTTATTTCTACTCTGCTGCTAGGATTATTATTATTATTTATTTTTTATTTAAATTAAGGCACTTCGACCGTTACGTCATTTGTGCAGTGAATTATTTTATAAAAGTACTTTATGATGGAGGTCAGTCCCGTGGTGGCCACAGCTGATTTTTATTTTAAGTATTCATTATATTGTTTTGCTGCGAATTTTAAGAGGTTTCTTCTAAGGTTCACCACGAGCACTCCCAACATTTCTTGGCTTCCTGACTGTAGCTTTGTAGTTTCACGTACCTGGTAATTTTGATTAGCTGGTTGTTCCCAACCCTTTTAAAGTGTTGGTTCAATTATTTCAATTTTCTCTTAGTTGAATTTAATTACTTCAGCGATTCCACACTCTTATAAATTAACTTTTTCCAGTTTTGGATTTTCCTACTATTGCTGGTAATGTATTCATTGCAGTTATACTTACAAATTGATTAATTATGTTTGTAGTTGTGCGCGTTTCTGCTCTAGAAGTCAAAAAGGGTTTTAATATTGTCGTATAGATTTTGCTATCGATGGTCCAGCCATTTTTCCAGATTACGTGTCTGTGTGGACCTGAATATGATGGACTCTTTATGACTTGTATGTCTATTTCTTTCTGCAGATGATTCTGTCATTGATACAGTGAGCTTTAGATAATTTAAGAATATCTTTTTTTTCTGTCAGTTTCAAGCTTACGGTAAATGTGAAATTTTTTGTGGAAAATTATAACCCGTGACGAAAAATAGATTCTGTACAAAAATTTTAAATGTACAGATTCATGGGTAAACCCAGGTCGGCCAACAACAGCAAGAACAAAACCGAATAAATATGCCAAAAAGATCTTTATATAGCTTTTCCAACAGTGTGCAATAGTTATTTCTGAGCGCTATATCATCCATAGACGAATTATTCGGTCGACAAAATGCAGACAAAGCTAGGAATGTTGCTTTTATTACTCATCCAAATATCTTTACTACTCTTTAAATCAAGTTAGGCTGGGAAGTTTTTCCGCACGCTGAGTATTCACCCGACTTGGCGTTAAAACACAATAGTATTTAATAATAATAATAATAATAATAATAATATTAATAATAATAATAATATATTAAATACCGGTTATACCGTACGTCCCTTCTGACATAGAATCGGTGGTGGAAAATTCCAAGTGCCGTATTTATTGGAATTACTCCTTCCCCAGCTCGAGGTTACTGACAGCCACTTAGCCGGACATAACCCTCCTGGATATCGAGACCAAACAGATGTTTGTGATCGAATTCTCAAGTCCAGCTGAGAAGAATATCTCTCTCAAGGAGGAGGTAAAGAGGTCCAAGTATATGGATCTCTTGTCCGAGCTTAGAAAGCTGTATCCTGGGTATAAAGTTAAGCTTGTAGTCATGATAGTTGGTGTTTTGGGTGGTATAAAAGCCTCCTATCGAAGGGAAATCGAGTCCATTCCCGCCTATAGATCTTCTGCCAACTCTTTGATCTGCAGGATGCAGAAAGCAGTGCTGCTCGGGTCGCTCCGCATTGTGCGGGCACTGGATCTGGCGTAATTTCCGCGGCTGCATATCGCCAGGGTTTGGGATGCAGTCGTGTGTATTTAGCTCCACTAGTCTCTAGTATGACGCGGCTCAAAAGGTTGCTGAAGTTTGAGATTAGTGGACGCTTGTCAAGACCTGACAAACCCCATAATAATATATTAAATACCGGTTATACCGTACGTCCCTTCTGACATAGAATCGGTGGTGGAAAATTCCAAGTGCCGTATTTATTGGAATTACTCCTTCCCCAGCTCGAGGTTACTGACAGGCACTAAGCCAGACATAACCCTCCTGGATATCGAGACCAAACAGATGTTTGTGATCGAATTCTCAAGTCCAGCTGAGAAGAATATCTCTCTCAAGGAGAAGGAAAAGAGGTCCAAGTATATGGATCTCTTGTCCGAGCTTAGAAAGCTGTATCCTGGGTATAAAGTTAAGCTTGTAGTCCTGATAGTTGGTGTTTTGGGTGGTATAAAAGCCTCCTATCGAAGGGAAATCGAGTCTTTTGCCGCCTGCAGATCTTCTACCAACACTTCGATCTGCAGGATGTAGAAAGCAGTGCTGCTCGGGTCACTCCAAATTGTGCGGGCACTGGATCTGGCGTAATTTTCCGCGGCTGCATATGGCCAGGGTTTCGGATGCAGTCGTGTGTATTTAGCTCCACTAGTCTCTAGTATGACGCGGCTCAAAAGGTTGCTGAAGTTTGAGATTAGTGGACGCTTGTCAAGACCTGACAAACCCCATAATATATTTATTGACTAAGTTACATACAAATTGTTTTTAGTCAGTCAGATTATTTATTCAGGTCTATGCATATTTTTTTAGCTGGACAGCGCTTTCAAGATGTGGCTGAAATACGAAAATATATCGACGAATTCACTGCCTAAACAAATAAACAAAAATTTTTTTCGCGCAAATATTCGAAATACTCTAGAAAAGTGATTCTCCACCTAAATAAAACCACGGACCAGCAATACATTTTTTTTTTTTTTTTGACGCGGGCCGGTAAAATATCTAATCTTTTACCCAGAACGGTGAAAATATTATTTTACAAACATAATTTATTTTAAAAGTCTATAGTAAATATTTTTTAGTTACTAATACCTACAAGTAAAAATTTATAATTTTATGTATAAGTTTTACTACTCGTAAAATATTTTACAAAAAAATATATTTCTATCAGTTTTGAAAATTTCGTGCGGATCAGATAGGCTTAGCCGCGGACTGGCTTGATAATAGATTTATATTTTATATGTATCGAAATTAAATCGGAAAAACTGATTTGAAGTGTGGATTTTCACACATTTTAGGGTTTTGTAGGAATTTAATAAGTGATAAAAAATTGTGGGTACACATAGAAAATCATAAATTGCGATAACTTTTGAAAGAATAATCGTTACCACGATTTCCATCTAGAGACTTCTCTAGTCAGTCAGAAAAACATTGCAAACACGGTTAAATATTGCAAGTACAGTGTTGCAAAAATTATCAGATCAAAAATTCCTTGTGTACTGCTCCCGTTCACATTAATGTACATTACGCAGAATTTTTTCAGATATTTAGATTAACCGTTATAGGATGTGGGGCAAAAGTTTTTATAACACTTCGTGTTAAAATAAAAAATCTAATTTTCGTTCCTTAATCTACGTCCTAAGGGTGCGCACAACCGTATAGTTTCTTATATAAAACTAACAATCTGAAATAAAATTAGTAACCCAGCAAACATTCAACTAACGGCCGAATGCTGGCAAACTGCTTTTATGCTGGTAAATTACTGGCACCAAAAGTAAGTGCAACGCCAGTATTAATAATGTACTTCACATTTGTATTTCGCATTCCGCCTATACGAAGTACTTTACCAGCATTTTATAAGCACTCTTCTTCACTCATACTTTTTACTTAAAACCATCAGAAATAAATCTTGCAACTAATGCGATTATTTTGCACTTTACCGTTGCTGGGCCAGCAACTGATACATCAATGGGCCAGTAACGGCCCCGGAGACACCGGGGTACTGGCCCATTACTTTCAATGCCGGGGAGTATGTGCTTTACCAGTACTGGCCCGTATAAAAATGTTTGCTGGGAACAATCTATGCATCAAAATTTGCAGTGAATTTTTACCTATCTAATAGGATATTTTCAATTGTAAAAAAACTGTCTTGTAATTGTAAATAAACAAATTGCATTATAGACGCCATCTTATAAACTATTTGAAGTATATTTGTGTACTTTGCGGCAAATTGTAGCTAAAGCTTCATTATACAAATATGTTCTTAGATATTTTGTTGAAACAAACTATTGTGAAAACAACCTATAGTTATTGTACTTGGTAATCTACTTTTGCCGCCATCTCGAATCTGCCGCGGTTCTCAATATAGGTGCTACGGGTAAAAATGCTTTAATTTTTGTAAAGAAGACGGGCACTAAGTGGTATTTCATTATCATCAAGTATAATATTTTTCAACGAAGGTTTTAAACTATAAACAATCATATCGAAAAAAATGTCGTATTATTTGAACATTTCTACACAAAACTGTATAAAGACATAAGTTATTTAAAACACACAATATATGTAAAACATTGCAGAACATTGTTGTGTGATACCTATTATTAAGTTATTGAGAGATAACATTATAACAATATTTTTTCTACAATCAATAATGTCCTATTAGATAGATTAAAATTTGGTGCAAAATTTGATCTATAGATTGTCACTAATTTTATTTCAGATGGTTCGTTTTGTATAAGAAACTAATAATCTCTGGGGGTTATACGTAGCGTTAAGAGATTTCTTTTGACACCACACAATAAATTTAAAAAAATAATATTGTTTTCAACGTCGCACTAAATCCCATATTTTTCAAAAAACTGAGCTGTTCAAAAATTCCCGTTCAACCATTCCCATTCCCACTAATGTAAAATATTTCGATTTTTTCAGATTTTTGTAAATCTGGGAAATAAAGTGGGGGACAAAAGTTTTTTGACATATTTTGTAAAAACCCAAAAAAATATAAAATTTTCCAGGCATTAAGAAATACCATTTGATAAACCACTACATTTTCTAAAAAAAAATAATTTTTTCGCTGAATACTTGTTTATTAATATAATTCCCGCGATGTGTTTTTTTGACCATATAGTTTTCCTATATGTGGTTGAAAGAGTGTTACAAGCATCCCAAATTTCAACTTTCTAGGTCCATCCGTTTGTCCAAAATTTCTACCATACAAACGGACTGACAGACAGACACATGAGTGACGTTATAAGGATTTTCTGGTCATATCTACAAACCCCAAAAAGACTAACACTTTTGTGTACACCTATTAAATTGACTGTTCCTAATTAATTAACTACGTGTGGCGAATAGAAATATGTATAAGGGCTTAACGTACTAGTTTCCTCTATATGTTCAATTTTCTTCTGACCACTTCTTCATTTCTTTTCTTAAATTGGAGAAATCCATTAAGTAAAAGTTTTGTTATTAACTTTACTATGTTTGTACTGTTTATGACCGAAACAGAGGAAAAATAACGGAAAAGTTAAGTTTTTTGTTAAAAGCTTAGAGAAAATATAGCCTTAATTAAAAATCCATTATATAAATCATACTTCTAATTTTCCTTTAGGATGATAATTGCTTGCTTAATTTAATTTTTTAAGGCGGAAATGGTCTGTCAACAAAATGAAAGGTGGTATCAGTTTTTAATATGATACGAAAACTAAATCGTGAGTTCATAATGTATGTAATTAAATTTTATTGCACTTGATAACATTCGTGGGTTATACTCTGTTTTAAACGTAAACATTAAAAAACTACGTATGTTATTGAGATTATCATAAAAAATAATAAAAGAACTCAGATGTAAAAATTAAGATCACCCATTTTATTGTGAAATATCGATGCAAATCGTCTTAAAACTTTATTGATTCTGAATTATAGATTCGATTACTTGAAATAATTATTTCTCAGTCCAGTTATACGAAGCATTATCACAATAATCGCGGAATATAAGTGATCCACAATATCAGATTTAGGTCACAAATTTAATAAAAAATATTAAAAAAGAAATATTTCTAAACACCAACATTTTTATTAAATTAATAAACGAATTTGTATGTTTTTGATAAGTTAATAACATATCTAGAGCAGTGTTTCTCAACAGGTGGTCCGCGGACCACAAGTGGTCCCCAGAAAAATTTTAGTGGCCCACGAAAATTTTTGTGTTTTTACAGTTACAGTTTTAAGTCTTGTACAGAAAAAATTATGCACATTTTTTCTGTAAAGAATTTATATTTTGTTTATTTTCTGTAAACTTTCTGTGATTTTCTACAAATAAAATAAATGTATGTAGTAGCACATTAAATATATTTGTTTTTTTGCAAAAAATGAACCAACAATTATTATTAAGATCAAAAATTTTCAACAGCTCTCGTCTCAATTGTGACAGTTGCACAGCTTACGAGCAAACTATCGCCGATCTTCACAATACCGTCGAACTAAGCACAATTGATAGAACGAATCAACATAATGAAATAAAAAAACTACAGTCATTAATCTCGACCGCAATACCTAAGCCAAAACGCCCTTCTTCTTCTCTGCACAACTCTAATGTCACAAGAAAACGGAGGATCCTAATGGTAGCTGACAGTCAAGGGCGCCATTGCGGCTCAATTCTTCAAGATGCGTTGGACAAACGTTCCTTTGAATCGCTTGTTTATACGCTCCCCAATGCTGATTTTGAAAAAGTTGCCAACACCGCACATGAATTAAGTCATGACTTTGATAAAGAAGATTTTGTGATCTTACTAGCAGGTTCGAACAATGCACTTCAAAATAGTACCATCTCCACTGACTTCCTAACATCTTTCAAATCTATGACAAGAAATACAAATTTAATTATAATCACAACACCGTTCTGGAAAAATCGACATAGCTTCAATTCTTTAGTACTCCAGAACAACCTCACTCTGTACGCAGCTTTCAAGAAATCGGCAGAATTAATTAATACCTGCTCCATCCTTAACCAAACCGACTTTACAAGTCATGGTCTTCACCTTAATCTAAAAGGAAAAGAAAAGATTATTAATTTTATCAAGTACAGATTTTTTCTACCGTTCTTAACATCAAATCACACTGAAGCTGAGACCTCCGCAAACATTCAAAAATCCGTTTTGAACATTAAGGATACAGCACTCATACCAGCATCTATGCCGATTGCAGAGTCTCAAACCACACAGTTTTTTCGTGTCTGAAGAAGAAGAAGAAGAAGAAGAAAAAACAAGCCACAATAAATTCAAGCTATTGTGTCTCAATATTCAGTCCATTAGGAAAAAGAACAATGTATTAGAAGCCCTTCTTATTCATGAAAACGTAGATGTAGTTTGTCTCAGCGAACATTGGTTGAACGAGATTGAAATGGACGAATTCTGTGTAACCAACTATACACTCGCATCTTGTTATGCCAGAAAATGCATGATACACGGTGGAGTCTTAATAGTAGTGAAAAATAATGTTTTGTTCCAACCACTTTTAAACATAAATAAATTTAACATCGAGTTCCATTGCGAAATATCAGCCGTCCTCATAAAGGAAGGCGATATTATAATAGTAAATTTATATCGTTCCCCTAATGGAGATTTAGACATTTTTCTAAATAACCTACAATTAATTTTAAATAATATTAACTTTAAGAGAAATGTCATCATCTGCGGTGACTTTAACGTCCATTTCAATCTTGAAACACCAGAAGCTTCCAAAGTTACGGATTTGTTCAAAACATTTAATTTTTTAACCTGTGTAGATTTCAACACTAGGGGCAATAATAGACTAGATAATGTATTTTATAAATTTAAAACAACTGATTCTGTAGCATCTGCTAGAAAGGTGATAACAACCTTTTCGGACCATGATGGTATTTATTTTAAT
This sequence comes from Liopterus haemorrhoidalis, assembly GCA_963971575.1. Taxonomy (NCBI): domain Eukaryota; kingdom Metazoa; phylum Arthropoda; class Insecta; order Coleoptera; family Dytiscidae; genus Liopterus; species Liopterus haemorrhoidalis. Next base: position 34,518,618 of record OZ020611.1, on the reverse strand, counting down.
TTTTCGTTTCCAAATTTGCCCTTAAAAAATAACTATCTTGACACTAAAACTGTAAGACCTATTACTATGCAAGGAAAATACGACTTGCATAAAATTCTTGATTCTGTAGACTGGACTGTGTTAAATAACGTCAATGACGGAAACAAAGCTTTCAGCGTATTTTTCGATATGTTTTTAAAAGCTTATGAAAAAAGTTTCCCAGTAAGAACTCTAAAACCCACAAAACACAACGAATATGGTTTAAAAATAAACTGGTTTAACAATAATATTAAATTAATGAGAGACAAACTCATACGCCTAGAAAATTGCTACAGACTAACTCCTAATGAAACAACCCGTACCTGCAGAAACATGTTTCGTGCCGAATATCGTCTAACCATAAAATCAGCTAAAATTAATGCCAACTCCCATTATATATCTTCATCAACAAATACATCAAAAGCAACGTGGCAAGTCCTAAACAGTAATAGATGTGCTAGGGTCTCTAGGATTAATACCTCTATATCAGCGAATGATTTCAATACTTACTTTACCAGTATTGCCAATGAACTGGTTGATTCTTTGCCCCCTTCAAATATTCTACCTCTTACTTTTTTAAATGATTTTACATATCCATCTATTTTTACTTTCACTGAGGTGAGTTATAATACAGTTAGAAATATCATTGATTCCTTGAAAAATAGCAAGTCAAAAGATACCTACGGAATAAATGTTGATGTTGTGAAATCAATAAAAAACACAATTATAATACCCCTCACAAATGTTTTAAATTGCTGTATTAAATCTAACACTTTTCCGAATACTCTAAAAGTAGCTTCAGTAATACCCATACATAAAAATGGTGATCTACATGAATTAAATAATTACAGACCTATATCCCTTTTGCCAATTTTCTCCAAAATATTAGAAAAAATCATGTCCAATCAAGTCATTACTCATTTTGAAAAACACAAACTATTTAATGAGTCACAGTTTGGTTTCCTCCCTAACTTATCGACAGGTGATGCAATTCTTAACTTAATTGCCGAAGCTACTAAAAGTTTAGAGGCTGGTGAATACTGTCTTTCGACTTTCCTAGATTTATCGAAAGCCTTTGACTGTGTTTCCCACCCTATCCTTTTAAATAAGTTGGAAAGATATGGTTTTGATGAAAGCAGTTGCGCTTTCGTAAAATCTTATCTCTCTAACAGAAAACAGTATGTAGCTATTAATAATATAAAATCTGATCCTCTTCCAGTAAATATCGGTGTTCCTCAGGGTTCCGTTCTAGGCCCGTTATTATTTCTAATTTTTATTAATGATTTTCCCCTATCAATAAAGAGCAAAAGCATCCTCTACGCTGATGATACTACATTAATTGTTAGATCTAACGACCTAGATAAAGCACTGTCTAGGAGTAACGAATTTCTAAGTCAAGCCAAAATATGGTTTAATGCAAATGGACTATTACTAAATGAAAATAAAACTCAGCAGCTAGTAACAACCTTTAAACATCACAATTTCAATAACCCACTTTCCGTTAAATTCTTAGGTATCCATGTTGATCCCACTCTCCAATGGGATCAGCATGTAACCCATCTCTCCAATAAATTATGTAGTATCATATATCTATTTAGAAATTTAGCGAATTCGGTATCTGAACATGTTATGCGGATAGTTTATTTCTCACTTTTCCAGTCTCAGATCGCTTATGCACTATTAGCATGGGGCCATTCGCCCGCTGCAGAAAGAATTTTCTCCTTGCAACGCAGAGCGCTCAGAGTCATTGCTGGTTTATCCTATAGAGCCGACTGCAGGTCATACTTCACAAAATTAAAAATCATGACTTTACCCTCACTATATATATATTATTGCCTCTTGTTAGCTTTTAAAAACTTAACCGAATGTGATACTTTTGAACAAATCCATAATTATAATACAAGAAATAAAAATAAGACTTATCCACCATTTTTAAGATTGACTAAATCTAAAAATAGCACTAACTATTATTCTTATAAATTTATTAACATATTGCCAGACTCCTTCAAATCCAATAGTTTTAACTCTTTTAAAAATACCATCAAAATTTTCCTTATCAACCATGCTTTTTATTCTATAAATGAATTTTTACAACATAAATTCTGAATTATTTTTATTGCTTTTAAAATTGTAGTTGATGCTATTTTGAATTATTTTGTCTAATTCTTTATTTTATTTTTATTTTCATTCCCTAAGTACATAATTTCTACCAAACAAAATGTTTCATATTGTATATGTACATATTGTTTGCCATATTGTTTCCTATACATTTTATTAAATATTACATTCACGATTGTACTGACTGACTTAAAACAAATATTATTGTAATTTTGTCAATAAACAATTATTATTATTATTATTATTATTATTATTATTATTAATGGTCCGCGTTAGAAAATTATATATTATACTGGTCCGCGGTGCATTTTTGGTTGAGAAACACTGATCTAGAGACTGTCGTGGCTCAGTTAGTCAGTGTGTGGACTACTGAGCGGTGGGCCAGGGTTCATTCCCCGGTACCGGAAAAACACCTTACATTTTTCCAACCGTTTCTCCCTCAGAAGGTATCGGGCAACCACCGAGGTAAAAGCCCTTGTAAAATATCCCCAAAATAATTAGTGGTTCGGATTTCACGATAGTAAATTGTAGGCCCCATACGATTGTGTTATATACAGACAACACTCACGACACAACAGTATGCGGGGAAATAGCCTAAGCTCGATATATGTTTAGTACAAACTTGTAAGTTCAGAGCATCGAGCATGGCACTCTAAGAAGAAGAAGAATAACATATATTATCAACATACACAGGGTATACGTTTAGACGATATTTAATCGATCTGCCTTTAATAGTTGTTAGAGTTGTATAATTTCAGCAGGATGGAGCCCCAGCTCACAATTCTCGTCAAATAGTATAGTACCTTAAGGAAAAATGTCCAAACCAATGTATTGGTACCTATTGCCTGCAAGGTTTCCGAATTTAAGTCCTTTGCATTATTTCTCATGGGATTTTAAAAATCGCCGTAATAAAGAGAATCGAATTACAAAAACCGTTATAAAATTCGAATGAAATATCTTTGTGAAACAAACTCAACGGAATGAATACATCCTGGACTTGGGCAATAGCTCGAAAAACTTTTTAATATTCAGTGCCATTACTTCCATGCAAGAAATCTACTCAGGCAATACAACTATACAGAAAATCCAAGACATTCCACGAGGCCCTAATTAACGGAAAGAGCATTAATATAATCTGGATTCCTTTTACGTTGGTATAATACTAAACGAAAGAGCTGATACTGCGGCACAAGAAGCAACTTATTTCCCGACTAGAAATATACCAGTCTCTGTTGTCGAAAAGTCGCATAAAAGCCAACGTTAGAGACAAATGGAAGGAATATTGGAACTCCATCACAAACATCTTTTTATAGTTACCTACCAGCTATAAAAATGGACACCAAACAATGGGCACCTAGTTGAAATAGACATGACCAAGTTGTGCTCACGAGGTTGAGAATTGGCCATACAAGTACCACCCACAATTCTCTATTAAAACACAAGTTTCCTAAGGCATTATTTTGCTGCACGCGTCGAAGTTAGAAAACTCGTCGTTTCGCGACTCGTTTTCTAATCGACAAGTGCAGCAAACTTTATGTAACGAGTTTTTTATACTATTTATATAATCGAACAACAATCCCTAATTAGGGAATTTGATATGTGAATATAGTGGTTGGCCGAACTGATTTAACAATTTTATATTTTTCAAGGCAGCCATCAATTATTTTTTGTAAAATTTGCAGGATATTGTACTAATTTTGCTAATTCTTTAAACTAAAATGTTTAGTGTCATAATGAAACCCATTATAACACTCAATTTAGTTTCATAATGAGTCTCTTATGAATGCAAAATAGAAAAACATATTCATTTGTGATACTTGCAACTCACGTATCTCTGTTAGTCGCATTCTAATCGAATGCTGTAAATACACAACAGAGCGCTGTAACCACAAGATCCCCGAAATAGACCATATTAGTAACTACGTCACAAAATGGGATTCAGTGCTGCCGTCTCGCGGTTGGATTCCTTTTATTTGAATTTAGCATGTTGTTTTTTTGTTAAATTGTATTTTGGAAATATAAATTAAGTTTTCAAAGTAAGAGAGTGCTTCACATCAAAACTAAAAGTCAATATTTATTTATTAAAATTCTTATTTTATACATTATAATTTAATATGTCATTATTTTTGCAGAACAATATTATTTTGCAGGTTGATTTTGAAAAATTTACGTTAATAATCGTTATTATGGCAAGTAACATAGCAATAAGTGTGTGTACCATATCTAAATGGTTTAAAGGAACAATATGTTGTTTTTAATTTTCCATTATTGTTTTTAATTTTCATCTGTCAAAAAACGAAAAAATTTGCAATTAATAATGTAGATGTAATTGTTACAATCGGAGCAAAACAATACACCAATATGCATTCTAAAACAAAATATTAATGATTACTTAGTGTTAATTAAATAAATACTAAAGATATTCCGATTTTCATATTATTTAAAAACGTAACCTATAAATATATCTTTGAATCCTTATTTATATATTTATAAAATCATTATTCTATAATATAAAGTGTCTGGACTGTATATATTAGTATATATTTATCAAAAATACATATTTTTTGCTCCAAAATTGAAAATATTTATAAAATTAAGGTAACAAAAGCAATGTCCAATGTATTTTAAACTTCAAAAGGACTCAGCTCTCAGATGGCAGCACATGTATGTGACGACACACTAATATGGTCTATTCTCGCCCGAGCACTTGCACATAATAAAGACCTGGAAACAAATGTGACAAGGTTCCTAAAAGACATAAACATATACCACCTAATATAGATCTAACTAGTTATTAAATCTCTCTAATCGTTTACTTATTATTATATTATATTTTATTACATAATGTTACTATAATTATTATTTTATCTATTATTAACTTTTGAAGTAGCCGTAAAATTTTGTAAATAAAAAAAAAGAATATTCAATGGCCGTCTACTCATACATGACAGTTGCATAATATCAAATCTGTATCTCCTTACCACTTTCCATGTATTGCAGTACACGTTTTTTTTTTTTTTTTTATCAAACAACGTACGTTGTTTTTAGTTTTAATAAATAATTTATTCTTTATTTATACGTTTGTTGTTAAACATTTTGGTGCCTTGTCTTCGCCATATGTTTTTATGAATAAGCAATAAAATATCAAATATATAATAATTTATAATAGTGCCTCATGCATTTTTATTAGAAACTATTATGAAAATAATAATAGTCAGACGTTTATCGTTTATCATAACATTATTAATGTTCATTTCAATCGATTAATGTATAATTGTTACAACGTGTTGTATATCATAAAGACGTTTTATATGGATTCGACCATAGACGTTAAAATATTAAGAGAAAATATTCATTCATTTTGTGAGTAACAGATATATTTTTTTTTTAACACAATTTTACCATTTGCATTAAACCACTGCTATTTTAACGCACATGACTGTATATGTTCGAGAGGTTGGGGGCCCCTTGCGGATCTGGGGTCCAGGGCTTAAGCCCTATTAGCCTGTATGTAGATCCGCCACTGGTTATACATTAATATTTAAAGTGAGTTTTATTTATATATTTAGGGACACATTTTATGAAACATTTAAAAAAATAAACACTGCTTAAAAGAGCTCTTTCAGTCCTAATAAATGTGAAAAAAACTTGGCGACATTCACAGTGTTTATTATTTTAACAATATTGATAAAATATAAAAAGTAACATTTTCTCCGGAAGTTGTTTTAGTCTTATCAATTAGTCCGACATGCGTTCTACTTCTGTGACGTTTTTCTCCTGTATAATTTTAGCATGATGGATCTACCATTTAATTATTGAAATTATTTAATTACTATTTTTAATCTTTTACGAAGGTGGTATTCAATTCTATTATTGCAAATTAAAATACTTCGACATACGTGGCGTGGATGGTTTTTATTCCTGCCATTCCTTCTTGGGTTGGAATCCAGTTTAAGCCTGGATGAAATTTTTTGTCCCGACGAGAACCGTGTCTTATGAAAGGTTTTAGCTTTGGGTCGATCAAATTTAATCGAAAGACAAGCACAAAAAATCAGCTGTGGCCACCACAGGGCCGACCGCCATCATAAAGTACTTGTATAAAATACATTCTAGCAGCAGAGTAGAAATAACTTGGCCTAATATTTTCTAACAGAGATATTATTTATCATGACCATAGAAACGCTAGATATAAGTATGAAAAAATTGGGTTTTTATTGAAATTTATAAAAAAAGAAATCGAAATTTTTCGTTTTATAAAAAACGTCTCAAATAAAAGTTGTTAGTTATTGCATTTATAGCAACTTTTGTTTAATAAATTTTTTCGAAATATTTTTCTGTTGCTAAATATTCGCAAAAATCTTAAAATCGACACGAGTAAACTCCCATTTCTAGTTAACCGATTTTTACCAAAAGTTGATCAACTCTTGTCATTGATGTCAAAAGCTTAAATATGAAGTTTCATAAAAATCCTTTTAGCCTAATTTGCTCTGCAAGTGTAGACAGACAGACAGACGGACGGACAGACGAACCGACAGAGAGACGGACGGACAGACAGACCGACAGACATCATGTTAAAAATAGTCAAAACTTTATGTAGGGACCTCAATTCGTGGAGATCCATTGAAATCTCGAAATGTCAAAATCGGTATGATCACAATACCTCCCTTATACAAGGTGTCTCAAAAGAAATTTTATATTTATTTAGCTTACTGCGTGAACGCAACGTATCCAAGGGGCGCGGGGGTTATGTCAATAGGTAGCCTGGCTCTTGGGAATTCAATCGCTATGGAGCGTTTCTCGGGAGCAGACCGCGCGTTATGCGTGCGAGAGTTTTACAAAAACGGTGATTCGGCGACTGTAGCGCGTAGAAAATTCTGCAGTATTCGAGGTTTTCGCCACTTAAATGATGCGCCAAGCATTCCTCTCATTCGACATTGGGTTAAAAAGTTTGAAGAGACTGGTACAACGCTGGATAAATCAAAATCCGGGCGACCTAGGTCATCAAGAACGGTAGAAAACGTGGAGAATGTTATCAGTCTGTTCGTGACGACCCGAACCTTTCAATTCGGAAGCGCGCAAGTGCTTTAAATGTGCATAGATCATCATTACATCGCATTATGCACAAAGACCTAAAGCTGCACCCCTACAAAATTCAATTGGTGCAAGAATTAAAGCCCCAAGATGCCAGTCAGAGGCTAAATTTCGTTTTAAATTGATCTCCCGGAGAGGTGACATAAATTGTCCTCCACGCAGTCCAGATTTAACTCCTATGGACTTTTTCCTATGGGGTTATCTTAAATCTAAAGTTTACGCCAATAAACCGACTTCACTGGCGCATTTGAAAGAAAATATCCGTCACGAAATGGCAGCCATCCCTGAGTCCACCTGCCGAGACGTCATAAGTAATTTTACTGTTCGATTAAATGAGTGCCGAGAACGCGAGGGTCTACATTTAGACGATATTATTTTTAAGAAATAAATCCCCAAAAAGTGTATTTTAATAATTAATAAACATCTTTTCTATATACGGCTTACTTTTTTTTTAATCGATCCACTAAATATGAAATTTCTTTTGAGACACCTTATATATGTTGACGGTCGGTAAAAAAGGAAATCCACATGATTTGGGACCCATTGATAATTTTCTGAGCCCTTTTCACCCTGGCCGTTGTGCACCTGTTGCACCTGCCTAGTCACGGCACCTGTCTCATCACCAGTTACCGGAATTTGTTAGACCCACTGGAATAAATGCAATAAAGGCGGCAAATTATATTTGATTATTTGCCGATTTATTACCTTTATTTCAGCCAATCTAACAAATTCCACTTCCTGCTTATCGCTCCCTGGTGACCTGAGATTGGCCTTTTATCAATCTAGTCTTATTAAAGCTTTACCACAACTTACAGTTTTTGAAAAAAAAAGTATCACGCCTAATCCGCCATCCAAAACATTGACATGAAGTGGAGTTTTCACGCTTTTCAAGATTTCTTAAGAATCTAGTATGGGACAATATTTTTGTCTATTAGTTGAAATTATTTATTTTTTTGTTTAAAAAAATGGTTTATTGAAAAATAAATTCAGTTGATATGTTTTCTGCCAAAAAATATTGTGTCAACCTATTTTTCAAAGCAGTTGCTCTAAAAATCTGAGTAATGCACACTGATCAGAATTAGAATAACATCTGAATTTTTGTCATATTCGAAATATATCGAAAGTTATCGAATATGTGTCTATTGTTCAAAAATATGTTTTTATAATTTTTAATTAGGGATATTAAAGAAAGGGCCTTAGGGGTCAGAATAACAGGAGAAGACATTTTTAAAAAACTTTATATCAAAATATGAAAAAACATATTAATACAAATTGATGTTAGCCAGAATAGAACCTTGGGGAATTTTGATCAGATTATTTTTTCAAATGGTTTTTTGTATTGTTCAAGATATAGGGCCATGTTCATAATGTTTTACTAAATCTTAGTAGCACTACTAAGACAAGTATACTAAGCGTTACTAAAAATGGGTGTTCATAATACAGAATTATTGTTAGTAGTGCTTAGTAAATTGTAATTTATTAGTACAGACTTAGAAGTGCGGAGAGGCTGTATTAAATACATTAAAATAGCAATTGTGTTCATAATACTGATTGACTTTAATAATGTATATGAGAGATTTGCGTGATGTTCGTGAATTACGGGCACAATTGCCAAGAAATTTTTATAGTAAAAGAAAAAATGTATTGGAAATATTAAGTGAACATTTCAAAAAAAATTATAGATTTTCAAAAGACAGAGTTCGAACATTAATTGAATCTTACACGACGATATAAAACCGGTATCTTCAAAAGGTGGAAGTATTTCTACTGAACTCCAAATATGTATTGCTTTACGTTATTTTGCGAAAGGTTCATATCAACAAGATATAGGTAAGTAGTTAATAACATGAATAATTAGTTACCATTATGTTTTTATTCAGAATTCTTTTAACATAACAATGCTTATTGTAGCTGATTTACATGGAGTCAGCAGACCAACTGTCTCGCGAATTATAAAATGTGTTAGTTTTGCCTTAGCCAGAAAACGACCACAATTTATATTATTTCCTGCAGAACTAGAAACTGTAAAACGAAAATTTTATGACATTGCTCAAATACCTAATATAGTTGGTGCTATTGATGGGACGCACATAAAAATAAAAGGGGTCTAGGCGGTCAACAGCCCCCCCCCCCCCCGAAATAATAGAAGCGCATTTTTTTTTTTACTTATCAGTTAAAAGAATTACGATTTTTTTCTGCTAATCTGTTTAAAAAATAATCTTAAATGAAATGTATTATATATTCACTCCCATAAACATTATCTGAACCGAAATAAACCAATATTTTTTTCGGTTCAGCTCCGGTTTTCGTTCCGACAAAAATAACGTTTTTTTTTCGTTTTTCGGTTCAGGTCCAGTTCGAAACCCTGGTTAAAAGACTGTACTATATTTAATTTGTATTTGTTCATAAAATGCGTGTGTATGGTGACTTAAAAAATGTAAACGGTGTTAAAAAAAGTCTCATTAGCTTTTCATTATTTCACACTTTCCATAAGCATAATATAGAGGCTAACGGCCTTAAAAGAACTCAAGGGGGCGACAAAACCATTTCCAAGGACTGCAGGCGTGTCCGTGCAGTCCACAAAAGAATTAAAGAATGCACTAAAAAAAAGTAATACGTGATCTTAATTCCAAAAATCTCAAATTTTAGTTTTAGTACTATATTTTTTTTTTTTTTAGAGAAAGGTAGTAGAGGCGCATGTAATCAAACTTACCATTCGTGAAAAAAAGGAATGATTTATGCACTTATTGCATATACAGGGTTTTTGTTTGAAACTGGGCACCCCGAAAATCTTCTTTATTTGTAAAGATACAAAAAATCTTCAGAACAAAAGTTAAACTAGACAAAAAGGTCCATCTAAAGGTTACTATAAGAATTCTGAGGCACTTCCGGTTTCACCGGAAATGATGTCAACTTTTGATCTAGCATAGGGAATCGATAATTTTATATTTTTTTCCTAAAAGTACATTAAATTAGCTTTACAATGACACCAAAAAATCATATTTTTATGTTAACTATTTCAAAATGGCGACCATTTATTTACAAAATAATAATCAACATAAGTTTTACAAAGTTGAACGTAGCAAGCTTTGAAAACAATAAAAAAAGAAACAAAATATCTCTAAAATAAACTGTTATAACTAGTTACTATATGAAATAACGTGAAATAACTTAAATTTTAATTTTTCAATTAAATGTTTTATAAATAACAAGAATAAAATAAACTAATTTTGCTTATTTTTGTTTGAAAAAAAAAAAAAAATTGTATTAATTGGTAGTAAGCCGTTATTTGTACCTAATTATGGTTTATGTACGATATACCAAAATGTATCAAAAGAAAGCTATTAAGAGTTAGATTAAGTAACAAAAAGTAGTTTTTTAAAATGCTTTTCTTTTAATACGATTTTAGCCAAAAATGTGCTAAAAAAGTTCTTGCCCCGCATCCTTTTGCCCAAAGAGGTTTATCTGAGCCGAAAACGCACGAGAGGATTTTTTTATCAGTTAGTGTTTTTGGAAAATATTGCAGCTTTTGTGTTTATGACAAACTTAATTATTTTTTTAAATAATGGCTAAATTATGGGTATTAATGTTATGGATTTTTTGTATTTAAGGTAGTATATGTCTTCTTTTAAAATTAAAATTATAATAAAAAATTTTAACAGCTGAGAATCGAGTTCATGTGTGTAAGGAGCCTATAGGCGGAAAAATATTCTTTGACACCAAGCATTCTGTTGGCTTCTTACATTTATTAAATATCTACAAAACTCTGAAAAGATTTAAAATGCACACTTCACATCCATTTTTCCGTAGGCAATCAAAAAAGGAACAATGACTCAAACAATCTAACATTTTGTATTTTTTTGATGTTTACTAATTTTCAAATAAAAATACATATCTCTTTACGATTCTTTTAAAGTATTTTTACTGGCATTTCTCTCTAAGAAAATTCTTCGCACAAGAGGTAAAAATATCTAGTAAACAATTTTATGTATTAAGTAAAATTTGTGTGACGAGGTGTTACTTGCCAAAACCACATTTTACGATCAAACTGGGATAACAGTTTACGATGTAACAGTTTACAACGTAACAGTAACAGTAACCGGAAGCATAGAAACTTTACGTTTTATTGTTACTGCTAACGTAAGACGTGTCGTATTAGAATTACGACTTCGCGAATGTCAATGTTACTCTTTATGATGCATACAGATTCTAAATGATGAGATTATTGGTGTTTAGAAATTCGAACAGATGAAAATTAGGCAAATATACGAGCCTGTTTTATAGCATATATTATGAGAAATTTAGGGCATTAATTTACTAGACGTTTCAAATTTAGTCTCTTCGAGATTCCATTTTTAGGGTTTCGTAATCGGAAGTATAACCAAGAAACATTTACTCTTATCGTCACTCATGTGTCTATATGTTTGTACGGTAGAAATTGTGACTAAAAGGTTGAACTTAGGAGAGTGGTTCCCAATTTTTTTTCAGGCAGCCCATTCCCCTAAATTTTACCCTTCATACGAGGGTCATCAGAATCAGGTAGGCTGCGGCTTGTAAAAAAGACTCCTGCTGAGGAAAGTCCACTCCACACTTCTATACGAAGCACCGATAGGGAGCGAGACCCTAAAATATAGAAAATATAATACTATTACAGAAAAGTCTCAGAGATAGGCGTTGCTAGTGGCCCTTTCCAAATATTCATCTAAATAAAAAAAAAGGTTGCATAAAAATAAAAGATTTGTTTTAGTACTATAAACTATTTTTGACATATATGATTTTCCTGTTAAGTCGATAATAAGGGAGATATTTGTAGTTTTTAGTTTTAGGGTGTCCCCCCATAACTCCTATATAAATCTATTTGAAAAAAGGCATTGAACAAACAAGATATTTAAGTTTTCTTACTTTAAACTGTTACATATATTTTTCTGTTAAGTTTTTAATAAACAGTTTTAATCCCGAAACTAGATCAAAATTTTTAAGATGCCTTATAGCCTATGTTCGAATCCTTGTTTTACTCTATGATCATGTGAAAATATGTCTAGCTGTTTTTGTCTGAATCTCGGACAGACAGAGACAGACAAAAATTGATTGACATTACTTTAAAAAATGTAGCGTTAATGAAATTAATATTATCTTGATCTTTTTTTGTTTATTTCCAAATAAGTGGTTGCTAGGCAACTAAAAAACAATTGGCGTGCAAATAGTGTTGCATATGTCAAAAGTAATATCCAGAAAAAAAAAAAAAAAAACATGTATTTCAGACAAATTAAAGTGGCACACACTATTTTACCAAAATGGCGAATTTTGATCATAATTGTGTTGAATTGCAAAGAAGAAGATCCAAATCGACTTAAATCACAACCGCCAAATAGTCCAGATATTAATGTACTGGATCTTGGTTTTTTCAATTCTTTACGATTGTATTCTTACAACATAAGGCTTCACAGAATGCAATCGACAAACTGACTGAATGCGTACAAAATGCATTTAATGCAATAAACATACAAATCCTTGATAAAGTTTTTCTAACATTGCAAACCTGTCTAGAAGCAACCATGTTAGCAAAAAGAGTGAATAAGATTCAGCACATTAATAAGGCAATACTTCATCGTAAGGGACGATTACAAACAACATTATCATGTTCCATACAAGCTGTGGAAACAGCCACGTCCTTGTTAAATTCAAACTTTTTTATTTTTCTTTATTTTACTAGATATTTGTAACTATTGCATAAATAAAATAATTAGACTCTTTATTCGACATTTTATTTTCTGACAAGGTTTTACCGCGTATTTTGACTGTATTAAGAACTTTTATTTATTTATTATTTATTTTTTATTATTATTTTTTTTTTTTTTTATCGACAATCAGCTTTCATAATGCTCTAATTGAGCGAAACTAGTCAGCTGTAACTAAAATAAAGATTATATACAATTGACAATATTATATTTATTCGGTGGGAATTCAAAAAACCTCTACAGCTCCTATTACGAGGGTCAATCAAATATAAACGAGCCTTTCTCGGCTGAGCGGCAGGAAAGTCAACAATGTGTGCACTGGCGGTCCTCAGGTAAAGATTCGTAGAGAGAGAAAACCAGCCCAATCAGTTTATTTAATGTCATATTTAGTAGCCCTTCCGAGGAATGTGAAGAGTATGCCAGTCTCTGTTGCGCAACACATTATTATATAGTTTCTAACCCGTGAAAACGTGAAACCAGCCGAAATTCACCACAGTTCCAGTTCGGGCAAGATACCCTTGCATGGCCAAGGGTAAAAGTTTGGTCCAACGAGTTCCAGCAATGCCGTGAACTAGTTGAAAATCAAAGACATCTTCGCCAGCCTCGCACCATTGTGACTTATGAAAACTTTGCTCGTGCTTGTGAGTTAATGGAAAGGGATCGACGATTAACAGTGCTTGAAATTTCGGAGGAACTTGGTGTCAGCTATGGAAGTGTCCAATCAATCTTCCGAAAGCACTTGGGCTTCAGAAAAATCTCATCACGGTGGGTTCCAAAGCTGCTGAGTGATGATCCTTCACAACAACGCCAGGTTCCACATAGCAAAACTAACGCAACATAAACTGGTGGATATGTACTGGCAAATGCTTGAACATCCACTTTATAGTCCAGACTTATGGCTATGCGATTATCACATTTTTGGGCCCCTCAAAAGACTTGGAGGATTTGAGAACAATGATCAAGTGAAAACGTTTGTGCACAACTGGTTAGATACCCGCCTAATTTCATTCCACGAAAACGGGATAAAGAAACTGCCCAAACGTTGGGAAAAATGCATCCTAAAAGGAGGAGACTATGTGGAAAAATAATTTGTAGAAATGTATAAATATTTCTTGTAAAAAAAATTGTTAAAATAACAGGCTCGTTTATATTTGATTGTCCCTCGTATATAACCACCAATAATCCTATACATTAAAATTCATTCTAATTAATTAAAATTGTAAATGTATATCATATTTGCGGACAAGGAAAAGATCAAAATGCATACCATATTTTCAGACGGAGAAAGTATTTTTTTTGCAGATATCGTCTTATAATGATCTAAAACGTGTTGAAACCAAATGTGAGGCCTAAAGATAAAAAATATATACAGCCTTTTTTTCTACGAACGATGTATTTGCAAATGATTAACTAAGGCATTTGTTTTCAACACTTTTTAATTATTTCGTTCTTGCAACTGCGTGAACGTGGCTTGTTTTAAACACGTTAAATTTAAAATCTTAGCTCGATCACGTCTAGTTTCGACATTGAATTATGTGCAAGTATTTAGCGGAATTTCGCTTGCACTTGTAGTTTGTTATGCCAACAGATTACATTGGAAAAATACAAGACCTGAATAAGAAATTTTCACTGTCTCCAGTTATTTTTAAATTGACCTAGTGTAATTGTTGGCAATTTAAAAGAGAGACAACCTGAAGCACTATCTGTATAATATTATTCTCATCATCATTGGCGCGACAGCCCGAGGTGAGCCTTGGTGTCCTGTTTTCAGATTTCGTGACCATATTTTCAATATGTGTACATTCAAGAGTAAAAGACGATATCCAAAGTGACGTCAGCAACACTAGCGTCAGCGTGCTTTTATCAAACTAGTCTTACAAATATCTCATTTGGACATTGCCGGTGTATAATGAATAACTTTATTTTCAACGAAGACAACGTATCGGGTGCGAAATTAGATAAATAATAAATAATAGGTTCCCAACGCCTAGATAGGCGTATAAGGGGCAGAGAAGGTAAGTTCTCAGTTTCTAGACCGCCGGTCATAGATATGAAAGCCACGTGGTCAGTGTAACGTTTCGACCGGTCCTATTATCCCTGAATGAACAGGTACTCATTTATAAGTATTAAATACTTGAGGCTGAGTCCACCCCAGAGCTGTCTGCACAATATCGGAAGATAAAAATCCGAAGGAGGTGGGAGGTATCAAACCAGCGTAGGCAACCGTCTTACCACGGAGAACAACAAGAATTAAAAAGGTGATTAGATGTCGAGCAGTACAAAAAATGGAAACAGGGACGTTTTAATTGAAAGTTTAACTTAAATATAAATTCGTTTAGGAAAGTTAACTTGTCAATATCAGGTACCAGGAACTGTCACTGTCACTACTATCGATTTTAAATTGGATATCATCTATTGAGAAGTGACACGCTCTAATATGTTAACTGGTGGCCAAATTATTGTACTAAATACTGCAGTATAGTTTGAACTTATTATATATACCATATTTTAGTGTTGAATTTTTGTTTCAATATCGACAGAAGTTTTGATAGACTATAAAAGCAGAACAAATTGTATTGATTTTGGCTATCATTTAAGAAAAGACAAAAATAGGTATCTTAGTTTTTTTTTACTTTTCCTAAGAAAAATGATGGTAAAATTAATATTAAATCCAAATTTTCGCGAAATGATTCTGTTGTTGAAGAATTAGAGATAGAAACGTACGGTTTGAAATCTAGACTTTTTTAAAAATCTAGACTTTTAAAAATTGAAGCTGTCCTGAGTCGATATCTTTTCGATCCGTGTAGTTTTGAAAATATGTAAAAATTTCATGTTCGATTGTATCTAAAAAACTACACTATGTAGGGAACTTCGGTTGGAATTTTTGAAATTCCGAGATCCAAAAGGGCCTCTGGACATATTATAAAACAATCCTCAAGCATTTTTTTTTTGTGAAATTTAAAATTTTTCAATTTGTTTTTTGAAATTTGAAAAAATTATAACCAAAGAGCAATTAGATATAAGGACTTGCGGTTTGAATTATTTAAATCGTAAGACTTCTTTCTATCTAATTAAAAAATAGAGCTCTCCATAGTTAACGCCCTTTTGATCCGTGTAGGTTTGAAAACTTGTAAATATTTCATTTTCCAAAGACCGTATCTCAAAAGCTACATGAGATAGAGACCTGCGGTTGAAAATTTTGAAATCCTGAGGTTTTAAGGGCCTTGGGACTTATTTTGAATTAACTACTAAATATATTATTTATATATTTAGTAGTTAATTATATTTAGTTAATTATAGTTCTATTATATTTATATAATAGAACAATACAATATTGAGAACTGTGGTTTAAATTTTTCAAATCTCCGTATATTGTTTAGTACAGGAAAAAAATTGGGGCCTTAATAACCCACATTTTACAATAAATACGAATCGTCAATTTAAATCTTTGATAATGGTCAAAATTCGAAAAATTCGTAAAGGAATTTTATGTGGGACGACGTATTAAATATATTTTTTAGATAGTTGTTCCATATACAAATTAAAGACAAAATGTAAAATTTGCGCAAGAAAATAACGTAGAACGATGATAATCACTCACTATATATAATACTACAATTAGAAAGAACTTGGTATATCGTATGGTTCATGCGAAGAAATTTTCACTAATGTTTTAGGCATGAGGAGCAAATTTTGTTCCAAAATTGTTAAATTTTGTTCCAAAATTGTTAAATTTTGGGAGTATGGTTATGACATCGAAACAAAGGTTCAATCATCTCAATAAGAGATTCCAAATTAACCAAGACCCAAAAAAGCACGCCAAGTTCGGTCGAATGTTAAAGTTCTCACGTTTTTTTTTTTTTTTTTTTTTTTCGATTATAGTGGTATTGTGTTACTAAAAAATACTATTTGAACTTGTCGCGTTGGCTGCGTGAAGCAATTCGAAGAAAACGGTAAGATTTATGGCAGAACAATTCTTGGAAATTGCACTATGATAACGCATCAGCTCATACTTAATTGCTTGTTCGAGAGTATCTAAAAAAAAATTTCACGAATTTTTTTACCACTCCTCGTACTTCAGTTTGAATATCTTCTTTTTTTCTGTCCGCTGATTCTATCTAGAATAGTCTTGACCTATGATGTCTATATTTTCTTTATTGTTCTCTTCAACGGCTTTCCATGTGCTGTCAGTCTTATGGCTTTTATAATAGAGCAACCGTTATAAATATTGATGAATAAATAAATATTGTAAATTAAAAAATTGCTCGAACTTTTTGATCACACTTCGTATTTTCCTAACTCTCAAAAAGTCAACAGAGTAGTGGAGAGAAGAATTGCGTAAAATTTAGTAAAATAGAAAGACTGACTGTTAAGATAATAGTGCCAAATATATTTTAGTTTCCATTATCTCTAAGCTATTGTTTGGTGTGTTGCTAAAGACGTTCCCGAAATAAACGTGAAAAATGTATAGGCTACTCAATCAATTGTGCTTTATTTATACATTTGACAGGTGCACTTTTCTCATCAGCTAATATTTAGTGTTACGAAAACATTAAATATTTAGACAGAAATAACCTTACAAAAAATGTTTCGAAATATTGAGTGCCTATTAAAATTAGATACTGTAATTATAAGACACTATAATACATAAATGATAGCCTTATAAAAAATGTTATTATATTTGACATTAAATTTTTACAGATTGATTGCACACTGACACTGGCACATTGGAAAATTGTAGTTTGGAAATAAATAATATAAAAAATTATTGTTCATGTTTTTTGGTATATTTTTGTAGGGTAACCTGGTTAACAGTGAACCAGTGGTACACAGTAAACCACCATACATATGCGAAGATCTGTGTATGCTAGAAGGTCGTTCTTATCAGTACATATTTGTGTTCTCAAAACATTAGTAACAAATCAGTCCGCTGTAGTATGCACCCTCGTGTAGATGTGTGTGGAAGATTTTTGTGAATTAGTACCGTGGATTTTATTTTTTAGGTAGGTATATTCTTGTTTATTACTAGGTCACTGTAACATTAAAGAGTAAGGTCTTGTTACCACTATATTTAATACTTATTTATGAATATTTTAACGTTTAAAACATGGACTTCAATTGCTTGGGTTTAGTTGTGCGGTCATTTGAAAATAAAATAGCGTCCTGGTACACAGTGAACCAAAACAAAGTGGTGCACAGTGAACCGGTTCACTGTGCACCATG
Source organism: Liopterus haemorrhoidalis (assembly GCA_963971575.1). NCBI lineage: Eukaryota > Metazoa > Arthropoda > Insecta > Coleoptera > Dytiscidae > Liopterus > Liopterus haemorrhoidalis. The sequence goes on along the minus strand of OZ020611.1, from coordinate 34,500,430 downwards.
TTTACTTTTAATAGTGGTATACAAGTGGATCACATATTGATTCTGAGCAGTAATCTTTTATTTATTGAATCTTTATTAAACAGATCAACAAGCACACCTCACCTACACCTACCTCTTTACCTACACCACTTGCAGTAGCAGGACCTTCATTTTTGTCTCCTAAGGAGTTCCGGGATCCAATAAGAGCAGGCCCCAGAAAAAATAAAAGAAAGTCTAGATCGCTTGGCCGTAGTTTAATTGGTACTGACACACCGGGAAAAAAAAGAAACTGAAAATGTAAGATTAGCAGCAAAAAGAAGGAATGAAGCCAAAAATAAGAAGGTAGTTCGGACGATTCTAGCGTCCAGCTCAGAAGACGAGGCTGAAATAGAGTTTCAAGACACAGATGATGACATTGATTGGATTGAAAAAAATGAGAACGAATGTCCAGAGTTGACTGAAGATTTTATTAATAAACATTGCCTAAAGTTCCTAGCGAGGGAGAATACGTGTTAGTGTTATTTGCTACAAAAAAACAGAAAATTTACTATGTCGGTAAAGTGCTTGAAACTAGGAATGAGTCAATGGAATACTTTATCAGTTTCTTGAGACTAAAATCGGAATTTCAAGAACAGTTTTCTCTGCCTGATGTTCCGGATATGTCTTTCGTAAAAGAAGAGGACGTTAAATATATACTCCCTAAGCCTATCATGTGTGGTAGTACAACAAGACAACAATCTTATTACAAATTTCCAGTAAACTTTGCTATAAACATTCATTAATTTAATTTAGTTTTTCAGAAATATGAGATCCTGACTGTGCAATTATAATTATAAGAATTGTCTGATTTATTGTTTATAATTTTATTTTCCTGTTGATTATATGTATTAATTTATATCTAACTATAGTAAAAATATTCTAAATATAAGTTTTTGGTTTATTTCATGAAATTATTATATGTTTAAAAGCGAAATTCATATATGGTTCACAGTGTACCACAGTGGTTCAATGTTCACCATACCCTTGGTTCACTGTGTACCGTGTCACTAAACAGTGAACCAAAGTGCCCTTTTTTAAAAAAAAATCTTAAATCTACTAATTCTTATGACATATTGAAGTTATATCATATAAATATTAAGATTATTAATTGCACAACCACACTATGCATTTTGAGATTTATATGTCTACTCGTTGTGACTCTATATGCCTTTAAAAAAAAGGTGGTTCACTGTTAACCAGGTTACCCTAAACTATATCTCTGTCTTAATAATGAAAATGATTTACATATGATCTCTAATGCGTTTTATGAAACTTAAGGCTAGACAGAATGCTGGATGTCTGGGACGATATTTTTTTGCCATAATCACATCAAAAACAAAATCATTTTTAATCCCTTTAATCAAGATTAAGGTACTAAGAATTTTCATTTTATATAGACGCCAGAAGCCATAGTTGCTGTGCGCCAAAAAAAATAACTAATAACACATTTTTCATTTTATATCCTACATTAAAGTTTAAAAAAATTGTGTGAAGCGTGAAATTTCAATCATTTCATGGTCTTGTAGGTATTTAATAAGTGTAAGAAACATAATACTGGATGTGTAGGAATATTTGTTCTACAATCACATCAAAATCAACAATTTGTTTGTAACCATTTTCATTCGTTATTTAAGTACTAAGAGCTTCCATTTAATTTATGTAAACATCATTTAAATAATTTTCGTTAATTTCGTCTCAATAAAATTTAAATTAAAAAATCTAAGCGATTTTTTCTGCATTTGTTTCCTATTCAAATCTTTATTAAGTTAATAATAAATTGATAACTAACTTCATTTTTTTCAATTTCAGAAACGTGTTTCATTAACAATATGTTTGATTTTTAATTAATTCACTATTATAAATGATTTAGTCCTCTTTGGTAACGTAAAAACGAAAAAGTAAATTAATTCATACAATAGGTTGAATCACGACATATAATATTATGCGAAGCCTCCTGGACACTACCCAATACACACTACACACATGAACTCGGTTCTCCGCTGTTTTTTATTATATTTTTTATTTCAAAAAAAGACAAAGACTACCTTAGACATAATTACAAAAAATCTATAACATTATTAGCTATAATTTAGCTACACAATTGGGGCTTTTCACAACTGGGGCCATAACAACTGGGGCGATGGATAATTCGGGACGTACACAGTTGGGGCTTTTGACAACTGGCTCCATAAGAGCTAGAGTCTTCTTTTGTTTCAAATAAAAAAATATTATTTTACAAGTTGGCATAAATTAAATTGCGTGTTCTTTTGAAAAAAATATTTTAATTGTTTGCTTAAGTACATTTTGGTGGGAATTAGAATAAATAATAAAATTGTATTTTAAGGGTTGGCTTAAGAAAATTTTCGTGATCATTTGATTAAAAAGAAATTGTATTTTAAGAGTTATATTAAGTAAAATTTGGTGCTCTTTTGACTATATAAATACAAAATGTATTTTAAGGTTTAAAAAATACTATCATACATAAAAAAAATCTAGGAAAAACAAATAGTCAAACAAAAGAACACGCAAATTTACGTAATCCAATTCGTACAATACTTATTTTTTATTTTAAACAAAAGAAGACTCTAGCTCTTATAGTTATGGCCCCAGTTATCAAAAGCCCCAATTGTGAACGGCCCGATTAGTTAATGTCCTGAATTGCTAATAGTCCCAATTGTGAAAAGCCCCAATTGCGTATGGCCCGAATTGTCCATCGCCCCAGTTGTTAATGGCCCAGTTGCGAAAAGCCCCAATTGTGAACGGCCCGAATTTTCTTACAGCCCCAGTTGTCTAGTTGTCTAGACAAGTATAAACATTGGCCGTAATTTGCCACGCGTCTGTAGGCACTTTTACACTAATTAAATACCTACAAAACACTGAAATGAGACAAAATTAACACTTCACATAAATTTTCTTTTTTGCTTTTGGCCCTAAAGTAACTAAACACAGCTTTGCTTGGTGGCAGCTGTAAAAAGTATAAGATGAACCACTTATTTAAATTAGTAGATAAAAAGTGAATAGTGGTGTTCTGTTATGATGCATCATAGATGATCCACTTATCTATAATTATGATCAATTAAATAAATCAATTTTGCTATTAAAATGATCATTTTATTACTGTTGTCTTTTATTTTTCGACTTGCTTATTAAAAGGTTCTTGACTCTTTGTTTTCTTATTTTTGCAACTACAATAAAAAGTTTTAAGAAATTTCAAATTCAATGGATTCTTCATCGATGTTATTATTAAAACTGTTAAGTTTACTTCAAGTTTTTTTCTATTTTCAACCAAAACAAACCTATAAAATTTAACGTTTTACGTGATCTCCAAATATTTGCCACAAATTTCTTCCGCGCGATTTGAAAATATCATAAACCATAAGTTATACTTCCCCATAGACGAGATTTAACGTAAAATTTACCGTACTAACCCACATAAAAATCATAAAATATCAGTCGATTCTGGAGTGACGGAAACTAACAAGCGATATTCAAATTTTATTATATTTGGAAATAACTAAAGTATCAAAGAGCAATTAAAAGAAACGCATCGTAAAAATAATAATGGGCTGGGGAGGGGGGTCCATTTCTAAATAAAATGTATTATTGTTTTTTACGGAGTGGAGTGGGCTTATATATTAATTTAATTTTGATTAAAATTTAATTTTTATCAATAAAATGTGATATTTTGTGAAGTGATTTTTTAAAAAAGTATAATTTTCAAGTTTGGTGGGTCCGGACCCGAGGACCACCCTCATGTGAGGGCGCCTGGTTTCGTAGGTTTTAGTAAATGAAAGAAGTCAACAGATGGATAGAAAACTGAATAGTACTAACAACAGTACATCAATAATAAATAATAATAATAAATTTATTGTTCAGTTGTGCGTACAAGAAAGATACAAGAAACCCAATCACAGTAAAAATTTAAATAAGTTTAAATAATATTACAAGAGAATATTACAATTTTTCTACAGCTTTTACTAGAAGGCTAAAATCATCACTAAGAAACTCAGTGATGCTATAAAAGGCCTTCTGTAGCAAATAATCCTTTATGTATTTTTTAAATAATACAGTTTTCAGATATTTAACTGCTTGAGGCAGTTTGTTAAACAATACAGCACCGACATAAATAGGTAAATTTTTGATATATTATATTTTACGCGAGGTAATCTGAATTCTTCTTTTTTTCTAGTGTCATACTTATGGACAGTGCTGTTTGTGTTTAACAAATTACCGTGTTGCTTAACAAACAATCACAAATTTAATATGTACAAACAAGGTATTGTAAGAATATTCAACTGCGGAAAAATATCCCTGCAAGATGTCCTTCTGCCAACCTTACCAAGAATACGCACTGCTCTTTTTTGCAATTTAAATAGTCTCGGCCACTCAATAGAATTTCCCCAAAGAATTATTCCATACGTAAGGGTGGACTGTATGTATGAGAAGTATACTAATTTGGCCGATTCCAAAGAAACATGATTTATCACTTTGTGAAGCATAAAGGTGTTCACTTTTTTAGCAATAGCATTTACATGCTGTCTCCAATTTAGCTTGGAATCTAACATGAAACCTAGAAACTTAATTGTTTCCATTTCATATAGTTCTCTCTTGTCTAAGGTCTTATTTAAGCTGAAAACCATGTCGTGTGTCTTACTCTCGTTCAGTTTGAGATGATTTTCATGGAACCATTTGGTGGCCTCGGCTTTTGTTTTGTTAATACTCTCTTGTATTTGATTGGACTGTACCCCGCTATTTATAAATGTAGTATCGTCTGCGTAGATAGTGGATGCATTAACATTCTTTGGAAGCTCATTGATGTACAGTATAAATAGCAACGGCCCAATTATTGTCCCTTGTCCAACACTAACTTCAAGATCACAAATTTCTGACAGGCTTCCATTATAATAAGTGGCTTGCTTCCTCTTGGATAAAAATGTTTTAATGATACCGAGAGCATTGCCGCGAATTCCGTAGCGCACGAGTTTGTTGCACAAAATGTCATGTGACACGCAGTCAAATGCTTTGGTAAGGTCGCAAAAAGTGGCTGGAACGTGAAAACCATTTTCCAATCCCTCCATCACGTCGGCAAACAACGCAGTCGCTGCCATCGTGGTGGACAAATTAGACCTGAACCCATACTGACAAACTGTTAGCAAGTTATTTTTATTTAAAAAACTATTAACCCTATTTTTTAAAGCCGCTTCAAACACTTTAGAAAAAATAGGCGTAATGGCTATCGGCCTAAAATTAGAAGGATCATTTACATTTCCATTTTTTTTAAAAACAGGAGTAACTTTAGTTAATTTTAGCGCCAGTGGAAATATGCCCGTTTCAAACGAACAATTTATAATATTAACTAAAGGTTTGGAAATAAATATATAATAAATAATAAAATATACCTACTGTACATATGCATCAGTAGCAAAAAAAGTATATCAGTCTGTCTGTCTGTACGGTAGAAATTGTAGCCAAACTGCTTAACAAAGAAATTTTAAATTTGGCATCCTTATACAACTCTTTGACCCACATATAAGAAAAATACTGAGAGTTCAAAACAACACATCGCGAGATGAATAAAAACAATTATGTATTTAATAAAAAAATAAATATATTTTTAAAATTTTGAGTTGCATACCAAATGAAACCTCTTAATGCGTGGACCTACAAGCCAATTTTTATTTATGAAAAAACTTTTTTTCTTATGAGATTCTTGCTAAAAATATGTCAAAAACTTTTGTCCCTTACCGTATCTCTCAGAGGGGTTGAACTAAAAATCTGAAAAAAATCTCCATAATGAACATTGAGTTAGTTAAAATTTTTGGCGCACAGCAACAAAGGCTATTTGCGCTTAACGCAGTAATGAACATTGATGGGGACCGGAATTCAAGAAAAAATTTTGTTCAGGTTAGTTTTTAGAATAATTTCGATTTTTTGTCATCCCTAAAAAAATATTTTTTAAAAATTATTGTGTGGTATCGAAGGAAAGCTCTTAGGACGTAGATTAGGGAACGAAAAATAGTATTTATACTACTATATGGCCAGTATACCTACAGGCCATTCCAAATGATTAGGCGAAACTAAATGGAAATTTCGTATTTTTAGGTTGTCTGTTGTCTGTTGGGACCTTGCTTGGGTTATATCATGTTTCAGGTTTGATATGTGGAAATTTAAAATTCCAACAGTGAAATCATGGAAACGAATGACATATGTCAAAAATTTTAATACAGTTTTCCATATTTTGAGGACAAAAAAAAAAAAAAATGGGAACTTTTTATTAAAAATGATAAAAAATTAAAATGCAATGAAAAGTACATTTTATAATGACAGTCAATTTAATCTAGAATTTGCATGTGAGTATGATTTACAAATCTTAAACAAAATGACCAAAAGTCCAAAATAATAGATAAAAATTACTAGATTTAAAAATCTGGTTCCACCTAAACCTTTGAAATACAGGTCATTTCGATGGTTTAGGCGGAACTAAATGGGGATTTCGTATTTTTACTTTGTCACGAAAACAGAGCTTGGCTATGTTATTTAATTTTTCATGTTGGCTTTTATTATAAAGTAACAGTTATTAGAAAAATAAAATAAATAATATTATATATATAATCTGTCTCATTTTGTAATACGAAACTAGATCTGGTTACTTTGGTGACTGTTGTGGTATAAATAGACTTTTATGGAAACATGTGAACTTGTAAACCTGGCTGTTAAATATTTGGTTAAGTTTTATTATATCGAGGTTATATTTACTCATTAACTATATATGTCAGATAACAAACTGACATGTCAAAATTGCGATTGCAATTGTGATAGACATGTCAAATATTTTGAAAGGTGCCACTTCAGAATTACCACCCTAAGATGAAATTTTAAATATAAAACATAAAAAATGAAATTTCCCTTTTAGTTTCGTATTACAAAATGAGACAGATAATATAAAAAATTTTGGAAAATGCAAGAATTTAAGAAATGAGACATTTCTATTAAAAATGACACAAAAAATCAAAATGTAATGAAAATGACATTTTATAATGATATTAACTTTAATCTAAAAAAGTTTATTGTAAGTATGATTTCTAAAGCTTAACCAAAATGGTCAAAAGCTCGTACCAAACTATAAAAGTTACTAGATTATAAAATCTAGTTCCGCCTAAAGATTTGGGATAGCCTATATTGATTTAAAATTTTATTCATAAATTTCCTTGTGCTGCGAATCAGACTACAGATTTGTTGGTTATGTTAATTTTTTTAAATTTATTTTAATGGCATTTGCTACTTTGGCAATTAGCCAAATTATAATCATTATAATTAATTTTTTTTATTATGACATGTCTATTGATAATTTTAACAATTTTTTAAAACCAACATGACATACAATTTCAAAGGTGCAAACTGAAATTTCCTCTTAGTTTGTTTTAACAAAAGTGGGTAACATATATTATTAAACATTGTTTTCTAAACTGTGAACACCAATAATGTGGTAAGCTTGAAGTATGTTTTTGATATTGTGTTGAACCTTACCTCTCTGATACCATACGAAATTTTTACTGTTGTTTAGAAGCTAGATATTATGTATGCACTTCTTTTCATGACACACAAATTCTACAAAACCCTCCTCGTATATGTTTACATCGTCCATATTTCCTAAAACTTATATCCTAATTTATCCATTGTCCGTATTCGGAACAATATCCATAATTCCAGTAAACATTCTCAGGCATTACCGTTTGTGCAAGTCTGCGGCGCGCCGTTTGGCAGTAGCGGTCGTCGGTCTCCGATCTCCCGGTAATATCATTACTACGTACCCTGCAGCATATGCTTATAAAAAGTTGCATTATCTAGAGTTGGCTATACTGATTTATGTTGGTAACATGTAGGCCAACCCATTGTCATACGTATTATGTGCATATCGCTGTGTGATTGTTTATACTTTTCAAATCGGTTACCTAACTACCTAACTAATATTACTTAAGCTTAGCATAGACTACGTTAAAAATATTAAAGAAAAAAAGCTGTATAGTAAGATTAGGACAAGAATTAAATTAATAACATAAGATCATTTTTCTTTCTTAATTTTCATTTCACGTACGAGGTGTGACCAAAAAGTGCAATTTCTGAAATTCTCGCGCTACATTTGTCGGATTAATAAAACTTTTTTGTTGTCTTTGACGACTGTCTCAATTGGCAGCCGTATTGGATGACAACTAATTAAAGAAATTGTGTTTCTGTATATACGGTGAATTTTTATTGTTCACAATGAGGGATCAAAGAATATGCATTAAATTTTGCGTGAAAAATTAAATCAAGTGCTGTAAAGTAGTGGAATTTTTTCAGAAGTCATTTGATGAGTCGAGTATGAATGATCGAGTGGTTTACAAATGGTATAAACGCTTTCAATTTAGCCGTGAATCAGTTGAAGATGATGATAGAGTTGGGAGACCCAGCACTTCAATCACCTGAAAAAAACCTCGAAAAAGTTAATGTAAAATTCTTGATAACCATCGAATTACAATTAGAGAGGCTGCTGACGAATCTGGTATATGTTTTGGGCATGAGGAGAGTGACAGCAAAGTTGTTCCGAAATTGTTAGATTTAGAACAAAGAAATGTAAAAAGTCGCTCAGGAAATGATAAATGATGTGGTCAATGACTCAACATTGCTCCAGCGCATCATAACGAGCGACGAGACATGTGTGTACGGTTATGAAATCGAAACAAAAACTCAATCATTTATAGAAGCTTTCAAATGAACCAACACCCAAAAAAGCACGCCAAGTTGGAACGAATGTTAAGTTCTTATCATATATATATATATATATATATATATATATATATATATATATATATATATATATATATATATATATATATATATATATATATATATATATATATATATATATACTAGCAGACCCCTTGCCAACAACGTTGGCAAACTGGTAACGAATAAAAATCAATATAAACAGGAATCAATTATTAAAATTTGCATGATTCTGCGTATATTAACAAAACAAAAACGTTGCTTAATGCGTGTCGTTTCAAAATTAGTAACGCGCCGGATACGGCCCGTGGGCCGTATGCTCGACATCAATGGTATAGCTGTTTCGGATTATACCTAGGTAATCCTAAAAAGCCGCTCAATGCGTGTCGTTTAAAAATTAGTATCGGACCGGTCAATCCGCGGGCTTAACATCAATTAACACAACATCCTTTCTTCAGGTAACCAAACGTACTGATTTGAGAGCTCTGGTAAGTCAGTTTTGTCGGGGTACGTCGTTTACCCACTCAATTCGTGGCCGCCCGCTTGCCGCAACACCCGCTAGCACCCAGAAACTTAGCGTTACGTACACACAGAAATTAGGGCTTTTATTTATATAAATATATTGAGTAACGTGGTATTGTGTACCGTGAATTTTTACCGCATGTTGTGACAGTTACTAAAGAATACTATTTGAGCTTGTTGCGTCGGCTGCGTGAAGCAATTCGTAGAAAACGGCAAGATTTATGGAAGGACAACTCTTGGAAATTGCACCATGGTAACGCAACCACCCTATTCTCCAGATATGACCGCATGTGATTTTTTTTATCTTCCCAAAGAAGAAAAAACAATGAAAGGACAACGTTTAACGACCATTGAAGAAATAAAAGCAAAATCTCTGAAGTAGCTGAACGCTAAACCAAAATTTGCGTTTCAGAAATGTTTTGAAGACTGGAAATCACGGTGGAAAAAGTACATTATATCCGATGGGGATTATTTTGAAGGGGACAATATAAAAATTGATGAATAAATAAATATAATTATGTAAATTAAAAAGTTGCACAATTTTTTTGATCTCACCTCGTATTTCAGATTGAATATCTTCTTTCTCTTCTGTCCGTTGATTCTAGCTACAATAGTCATGACCTGCGATGTCTATATTTTTTTTATTGTATCTTTTCAACGACTTTTCATGCGCTGTCACTCTTATGGCTGTTATAATTGAGCAACCGTTTACCTCTTTAATCTGGTCTCTTTACCTGATAAGACCTTATACCATCATATTTCTCCTGTAGAATTGTTCTTTTTAGAGAGTCAATACATCGTCGTTGTACCTGAACAAATAAAGTAGCTATTCTGTTATGAGCAATTGTCGATAACCTTATGATTAGTTAAATTTTCTCAATAAATGATGCATTAGTTCTTTCTGTTTATCATACTCTTAAGAGTCTTTTCCTGGTCAGTCATGACTTAAAGGTATATAGCATGACATAGAAAACAAGTATTTTAATTTTTTCATTAGCACCACTTTGGTTATATTAGTAATTTATCGCTTTTTCCGTATTTGTAACCCTTAAAGCACATTTGTTATTATTTTTTTTTATTATAAAGGTTGTGACGAATAGTGATTTTGCCGAATAACCGAATACCGAATTTTCGATTTGGAGCAATTCTGAATATCGAGTAGTCGGTTAAATTTTTTTCCGTTATTCGGCTAAATACCAAATACGCATTTTGGAAAATAATTCTACAGATTTGAATTCGATGTGTCAAGAGTTATTGCTGCTTTTTTGGACGAAGCTTCATGAACATTAAAAAATTAAGGATTTACGGTATTGCTACTATACTCAATCTAGGTACGCTATAAAATTACCTTTTTCTCTATAAATAATGTATCGTTATAAATAGTAATGGTGGTTTTCAATTTTGAAAAGATGAAAGCGGGCATTTAACTAGCTTCCATCTTTCACAATTTGAAATATTCCCAAAATGAACCGGGTACTTAGTTTTATTTAAAGTTTTAAATTTTTTCCAAGCGTATCTGGGGAGGGGAGACTGCTGGGGACCAGAACAATTGTTAGGAGGGCTCGGACTCACCTGGACTCCCCGCTGGCACCGCCACTGCTTCTAAAGATCAAATATTATTTGTTGATTCTGTTGTATCATTTATTCTAAATTGGTAACCCTTTATGAATTATTTACAAATACAATGATTTCCTTGCGTGTACAGTATAGGATCCTCTTAAGCCAGGAGAGAGACTTGAACTAAGTTCTCTGTTTCTGTACCTCCTGCACTATATGACGTCTCCTGATCAGCGTGAGATTTCGACGAATCCTACCATCCTTGTTTATACAGATATTAATTTTGCAGTATTAAATACTTGCGGCTGAAATTTTGTAGTAACAATATTTGGTAAAGAACACTTAACCATAAGGAGTACTTAATTGAGTATTAAAGTGAGTTTTTTTTTTTTTTAATTTTTCTTCTATTTTATAAAATATTTAAAATGTAAGAAAACAGCATAACTAAAAACTATTAAAACCATGTAATAATAGAGGTTATACGTATAAGTGGTACTCTAGTCATTAAGAAACATATTTTGTAAATTTTTAAAATTTTGAACAATAAAAATTATTATTATTATTATTAATTGAGTATTGTATCTGCCTACAGGCATCCTTGTTAATTATTATATGTTTACATTGTTGTGGATGGTTAGTATTCTTTATTTTGCTAAAAATATCCGTATTAATATATTTTGTTTATCTTTCTGCTTCCATGGTCAATAATAAAAAAGTAAAGACCCGTGTATCAGCAAATGCTAAATGGGATAGATATCTTTTACAAGCTTTAGGTTTACTTTATTTCTATCTGATTGAAATAGACCTTTTTATCGACAATAAAGGTTCAACGTCACAAAAAGGCACCATATTGCAGTTTTTCTTTTGTCCCCTATGAGAGGGCAGCGTTTTATTACATCTGATACTAACACCCAAGGTCTGAATAAAATAAAAATATAGGCATAAATTTGAGAGATTTCATATCGCTTTTACTGTAAAAAGGACATTCGCGGATATACAACATAAAATGTTTAATAAAATTTTAGTGTAAAATAATGTTCTACGTGATATACTACATTCATTATTAAGTTATTATTAATACAGAAATGATTATTTGTAACGAGGTAAAATAGCTTACGTGGCTTTTCTGACATGCAATGCGTAAACTTTACTAAATTTAGTTTAAGAGATAATTTAGCATCTATAGCAGTCAGTGTCTGGCAAACTTTTTAATTCGCTGCACACTAGAGCACCGGTTCCCAACCTGGGGACGTGGAGAACCAGTTGGGGGTACGCAAAAATAATATAGATAATAGCAAAAAACACCACAGTTTTACAGATACTTACGTTAAAGTTGAAAATAGAAAAATGATTGAAATGTCGACTGATTTTTCTTTTGAATCTGATTTCAAAAAAAGAAATCTCATTGATTTTTGGGCACCAAGTACTCAATGATAAAGCAATAAAATATGAATTACCTTTCATGGACACAGAGCTAGTCGCAAGACCATTCTCGTCTTATGCGTATATTAAGAATAAATATCGCAATATGCTTGACGCAGCTCCTGGTTTCCGGTCATAGCTGTATTTTTTCACATATTTCAGAATTATGTAGGTATTTACTAAGTGTAAGAAGCCAGCATAATACTGGATATCTAGGGATATTTGTTTTATAATCACATCAAAATCAATAGTTTTTTGATAATCATTTTTATTCGTTATTTGAGTACTAAGAGCTACCATTTAAATGTTTTTAACAAAATTTAAATAATTTGCCAAAAATCTCAGCGTTTTTTTCTGAATTTCCTTTGTATTCAAGTCTTCATTAGATTAAAAAGAAATATATTGATAAATGGCTTAATTTTTTTTTCAATATCAGAAACTTATTTCTCACTTTGAATAATGTGTTATTTATTTTACAAGTATTTCATTACTATAAATGATTTATTCCTCTTTGATAGCTTAAACAGTAGGTTGAATCACAACGTATAATGGTATAATAAAATAACTGAACACTACACACTACACTCAACAATGTAGAATGTAGTGTGGACTTCAAAACTCGGTCCAGAGTTAAGTTCTGTCGTATTTTAAATAAACAACTGATTTTGCTTGTAAATAAAAGACACGTGTGGCTTATGAGACATGGGGATATTTTTATTATATCTTTTATTATCTATTGTTGAATATAAAAATAATTGTTTTAAGAATTCATCAATATCTTACCATATTTAGAGTGAGCATGATGTCAGAGAATAAAGTGCATTTACGACATTCTTGTTGTATGAGTTCGAAAGAGGAAGCAACGCGTCGGTTACATGTGAAAGCTTATGTGCAGTATTTGGAACAGGTCTTGTAAATGTTCGTACTTGCCAAAGATGGTTTACAAAATTTCGTTCCGGATATCTGAACCTAAAAGAAGATACTCGATCTGGAAGACCATCCAAGGTTGATAATAATGTGTTGCGGTCCATGTTGGAGCAATATCCACATCTAACAACTAGAGAAATTGCAAAAGAATTCGGCATCCATCATACAACTGCAGGGGGTCTATTCTGTAACTTCTCGACAGTCACATGCACAGTATCGTGTTGCCTATGCACATTACACTGTCATCGTATAGTGTTACTTTGTATTTGAAAGTGTCGAAAGTAAATGTGGCCATTTTGAAATTTTGACGTACTGTGACAGAATAAACTTTGAGGTTATTAGACTGTATATACAATGCACATATATGTACATAACACAGTATATACAGTGATATTAGTTAATATTGTCATATTACAAATCTGGCCAGGTATATCTACTAAAATATAGGACATATTCTGACCTGAATTTTTTCTGCCCCGTAACAGTTAATATAATTTGTTTAAAATAACTCTAATAATAATTATTGTAGCAAGATTTTGTGCAAACTTCCCTTCCAGCAGGTATTATTCAAAAGGTTGACTTGTTTCTCTAAATTCATGACGTCATGCTAATCCTTCATAGAAATTTGGAATTTCCATCTAATCCCCTAAATAACATTTACTCAATGAATACATTCTCTACCCCCTACAAAAAATTGTGCAAAACCGCACGACGGTATATTTAGATTAGTTTTGTTTTTGTTTTTATGGTTTTATTAGGATTTTTATTTTATAATATATTTTATGACATGTATTTTATTTTTATTTTATAATATATTTTATGACATGTATTTTATTTTTATATTATAAATTAAAATATTCATTGACATATCCCCTTGTCTCTTCCTCTTCCAATTCATCCAATACTTCAAATATAATAAGTCCTTCGGCCATAACTACAACATTTAAGATAAAAAACAACAAAAATATACATATTTCCATATATAAAACACATTTTAAATCATACTAACCTCAAAATAAGTAAATCAATATATTCAAACTAAACGTAAACAACTTTCAAAAGTCTAAAAACAATATCTCTTTCCAAAAACGACACGTTCGTACGTGTCGCCTCAGAATCAACACAATACTGCACTATCACACAATAAGTGCACTATCGATAAGTTACAGAATACCAACGCGACGTGTTGAAAATTGGCACTTTCAACACGATACTGTAAAAGCGATTGTCGAAATGCTTACAGAATAGACCCCCTGGTGACCACATTAAATCTCTTGGTTTTGTCTTAAAGCAAAGCATTTGGGTCCCCCATGAATTGACCCAAAATAATTTATCAGATCGTGTAAGAATATGCTTCTCACATCTCATTAGACACAATGTGGAGCCATTTCTAGACAGGCTGATTACAGGAGATGAAAAGTGGATTCTTTACGAGAATATTAAGAGAAGAAAAGCTTACTGCAAACCTGGAACATCGTCAGCAACTCTTGCAAAACCAAATATTCATAAAAAAAAAAGTAATGCTCTGTTTGTCGTGGGATAGAAAAGGTCCAGTGTATTACAAGTTGCTATAACAGGGGCAAACTGTCACTGCGGATCTGTACTGCAACCAACTCGATAAATTGCATGCAGCTATCAAGCAAAGAAGGCCAGTATTAGCGTCCAGAAAAGGAATCGTGTTCTTTCAAGAACGCTAGACCGCATACCGGAATGGTGACACAACAAAAACTTAGTGCGTTTGGATGGGAAGTTCTTAGTCACCCACTATATTCACCTGATATTGCACCATCAGATTACTACCTATTCAGATCTCTGCAAAATTATCGAACAGGAAAAAAATGTAATTCTTTTGAAAGAGTTTATAAGGCAGTTGCTGACTATTTTCATTCCAAGGACGAGAACTTTTACAGAAGAGGAATTGACAGGTTACCTGAAAGATGGCAACAAGTTGTTACAAATAATGGTACTTATATCATTGAAAAATATTATATAATTTTTTTGTTTAAATATCTTAAAATATTTTTTTTAAATACGACAGAACTTTCCCTCCAACCTAATATATATTTTTTTATATTTTTTTATTACCTATTATACCTATTATATATTTATTTATTTTTTTATTATTTTATATATATATATATATATATATATATATATATATATATATATATTAAATATTGAGTACTCTTACTTTGTGGACATGCCTCGTATAACACTATTTGCTGTGAATATTAATGTAAATTTAATAGCGCAAGGTGAAAATAAATATTTTACTAATAAAAACGTGCTTAATTTTATAAAGCAAAATGAAAATATGTTTTAATTAAAATAGGCATAAGAAAAATAGTTTAAAATTTAACAATACATAATTTTAATTCATTTTCTATTAAACTTATTGAATTATAATAATAAATGTTGAAACGGCGTGCCATTGGTATTGGAAAACGCACCCTTGTTAAACAAACTTAAAACTATTCACCCCAGTAGATCGGTCTTTAAACTTATTGGGGTTCGTAATTTGTGGTCTATGAATATGCCATCCCATTTAATGCACTAATGATTTCTGACTAGTTACAGACAATACTGTCGTCTTATTATCTTAACCGCATACGCCAGCCAGTACGTCTATGATATTCCGAATTACAAATCCGTTCAGTATTTAATGAAATTATGGAAATAGTAAACGTTCAACTACAATTATAACTGGGAGATAGTGTGTGTCGAGCGTCAGTACGAACAATGATACTGTTATGTTGGGAGGGCGATTTACTCTGAATATCGTATTTACATGCAAAATCCAAGCTACAGCATTCAGCCAACACCATTTCGGTTTCCGATTGCTATTATCTGGACTGCTTCTCTACAAACTGCAACACTCTACATTGCAACATGTTTAGTTATTTTGCAAAACTTATATGAAACTGTAATAACTGAACATCGAAAAATAAGTATAAATAAAATTGGAGACTTTAACTGATTTTTGATTTTTTGGTCCTTATACTTCATTTCTACATGTCTCAAATTATTACAAGATCAAAAAAATTTATGTGAAGTGAATTTTCACACCTTTCAGGGTTTTGTAAATATTTAATAAGTGTAAGAAGCCAACATAATATTGGATGTCTAAGAATATATGTTCTATAATCGCAATCATTTGATGTGATTAATTAATAAATTTTTATAATCATTTTTATTCGTTATTTGAGTACTAAGAGCTTCCATTTAATTTTTTTTTTAATGGATTATTAACAAAATTTAAATAATTTGCCAAAAATTCCATCGTTTTTTTCTGCATTTGCTTCGTATTCAAGTCTCTATTAGATTAATAAGAAATATATTGATAAATGGCTTTATTTTTTTCAATTTCTGAAGCGTATTTCTCACTCTTAAAAATGTGTTATTTGATTTATAAGTATTTCATTACTATAAATGATTTATTCCTCTTTGATACCTTAAAAACAAAAAGTTGAAACACAACGTATAATAGTATAGAAAAAAATAACTGAGCACTACACACTACACTCTACGATGTAGAGTATTGTATAGTCTTCAAAACTAGGTCCTTAGCTGTTAAAATGTTCTATTATATTTTTCTCTCTCTCTTTGTTTAATTTTTTTATATGTATTTTTTTGCACATACTAATAATTGTACATTATTTAGAGCTATACAAGTCTTATGACTTCTGCTCTTAGTTGTAATAATAATAATAAATTATAATAATATTTTTAATTAAAAAAAAGAGACACATTTATTCTCATAACATTATTAAATAATGTAACGGGACGCCACTGTACTCAATTTTGTGGCGGTAAGGGAAAGATTAGTGTTAAAACGTCAAAAAATACAAAACTATTTAACTTTTATATCCTATTATAATTAATTTAAATAAACAAATGTCGTGGATAGAGTGGTGTAATTAATTATGTAATTTGTTCTACCCTTAATGAAATTTTAATAAATACATTTTTGCAATAAAATGATACACTATGAATTAAAAAAATTATTTATTTTGTAACACAAAAACTATATTTTTTAAAAACGCAATCGGATCAAAAATTCCTTTAATGTAAATTTACAAAAAATTATACTTGTACAATAATATTTTAATCGGTTCAAGTAAAAAATTAGAAATCGGCCTAAAAAAAATCATTTTGCTGGTCCATGGTTAGATTTGGGTTGAGAATTACTGAGCTAATAAGGGACGATACTCTTCACATCAAATGTACAATAGGTTAGAGTAAACAAAAAAATTGATGAAGACAACAACTGTATGCCATATAAATTAGAAAAATATGGAGTAAAAGGTAAAGTTCTAGACTAGATAAGGAATTATTTAAATAACAGAAAACAGGCTGTAAAATTTAGGGATGTAAAATCTAAATTAGAAAATATAGATGTAGGATTACCTCAGGGAAGTGGACTCAGTAGTTTATTGTTTACAGTTTATATAAATGAGATAAAAATAGCAATAAAGAATTGTAAAATACACCTCTTTGCAGATGATACTATAATGTATTATAATGACACAAATATTGATAGGTCAATACAGACTATAAAAGATGACTTGGCCGAAATAAGTAACTGGCTGTGTAATAACAAATTAAAGCTAAACGTTCAAAAAACTAAAGCTATGTTAATGTATAACAAAAATCAATTGATGCAAAATATAACGAAGTTAATATAGGTGGGGAAAACATAGAATATGTTAACGAAATAAAATATTTAGGCATTATAGTGGATAAAAACTTAACAGGTACAGAACATATAAATTTTATATAAAAAAAAATAAGTAAAAAATTGAACTATTTACGTAGAATCCGAAATAAAATATCAAAATGGTGTGCTTTACAAATATTTAACACTATCGTAAAGCCCCATTTTCAGTATTGTAACACTGTTCTGTATTTAGCTAACAACAGTGACATTAATAAATTACAATTACTATAAAATAGAGCGATGCGTATCATCCTAAAATGTAACAGATTCACTAGTATAACAAAAATGTTAAATGATTTAAAATGGTTAAATATTAAACAATTTATTAAATATAATGGTATGATTTTTATGTATAAATTGGACAGAGGTTTATTGCCACAGTATTTGGGGTCAAATTTAAAAAGGATTGAGGAAATACATTCGTATAATACGAGACAGACTGGGTCATTTTACATAACGGGTACAAAGAAAGTAAGCACAAAAAAAAACATTATGCATAGAGGAGCTTTATAATATAATAGTTTACCAGGGGAATTAAAATCAATAGGATCACTCACTATATTTAAGAAGAATTTAAGAATATTTTTAGAGAGTAATAATTAATATAGGCTATAATTATATTTTTTCATTAACCATGTAAATATATTTTTTGTAAAGTTGTTTATATATAAGTAATATTTTGTAAATTTCTATAAATAAAAATTATTATTATTATTATAAAATATAATCGCATATCGCATGTATATAAAAATCGAATGGTAGATATTAAAAAATAAAAAAAAGCCTCTCAGTAGCTTAATCGGAAATTACTTCCACTCACAGAACGGGAATATTCGTATGGGTTTCAGAGTGTTGTTTATTATTGGCTTCACATCAAAATGTATGTACAAATAGACAGACTGACAGACAGACACATGAGTGATGGTATAAGGGTTACTGGTTATACCTGTGAAAATAAAAGATTCTTTTCTTCCTTAATCCGTCTTAAGAGCTTTCTTTTGATAACACAACAGATTATTAAAAAATAATTATTTTTCTTAACGATACAAAAAATTGTCTTTTTTTTCGAAAGCTTAATCTAATAAAAAAAATTCTGCTGAACTCTTCCGGTTCCCATCAAAGTACATTATTGAGTTTTTTCCTCAGATTTTTGGATCGAGCCCCCTGGGAAATAAGATCTAATAAGTTTTATGACACATTTTTGGCGAAAGTGCCATAAAAAATATTAATTTTCAAAAATAAAAATTTGCTGTTTAATTCACCCATTAAGAGGTTTCATTTGATACCCCAGTCAAAATTAAAATAAAAAAACTTAAATTTTAAATTAAATAAATAAAAAAATATATGAAATTGTATTTTGAAGGCTTAAATATCAAATAGTGTCACTAAACTTTCCTTCAATTGAATAGTATATGTATATTAGTATTGGATGCAACATTTCGATCTGCAAGGCAGCCCTCATCAGCCCTTGATTTTAATAAATTTATATTTTCCTATATGTGAGACAAGCATGCTAAATTTTAACTTTACAGGTCCAGCCGTTTGGTCACAATTTCCACCGTACAGACAGACAAACATGAGTGGCATTGTAAGGGTTTTTTAGTCATACCATCAAAATCCTTAAAATGATCTATTTTAGAGGGCATTTAGACCGAAACTTTTTTGAAGATTATTCCGTAAAAAGATTTTTTTATTTTTTTACTTATTTTATTTCAGCCTATTTCTGCAACGAGGCTAATCGCTGATGCCAGAAGACGAGCTCCTACGCTTGGATGAGGGGTGAATGATTGTGAAAATGAGAGTAAAGTTAACATATATTTCACGCCCGAATAATATCACAACGGGGACTTGAACCAGCTATCTCACCATTCAGACTGTTTTAATAATCAGAACTGCATGTTTTAACGAGTTCGGCCACTCCGATGACAAGATTCCATTTAAAAAAGTTCAAACTAGTCAAAATTTATACAACTTTAAGCTGCATTGACATCTTTAAAATTAGTAGACTATACACTATGCACTACACTATGCACGTGGATACATTTAATAGACTGTTTTAACGTTTAATAACAGCAATCAAATTTATACGTAACGAATGTTGTCACATCTACGGTTTTCAAACCAACTAAAAAAAAAATAAAAACCGCAACTACATCAATTATTTTTCGTTTCACGATTTCCGAAATTTGTTGAAATTTTTTCTAGTATTTTTTAGGTTATGTAAAGTGAGATAGATAATGTGTTTATATGTCTGTCTCATTAAAACAGCGCATTAACTATAGAGTTTGGAAAACTGTCTATAGTCGACAAGGCAGTCTATTAAATTTCAAGATGTAAACAGACGCTTGCGTTGCAATATAACAGACTTGTAGTGACAATCTACAGTGAACAACTCATAGCGTATATTCTATTAATTTTAGAGATGTGAATGCAGCTTAACTAAAAATACTACATATGTATTTCATCTGAAATATTTTTTCTGTCCTCGATCATATTGCAGAAAATTCGCGTTTCCTCTATCTTGTTACAACCAGTATGTTATTATTTCATAAACAAATTTTATGTTTCTTAATATTTTAAAAAGATTTTGAGTTTAAAAAATTACTACATAATACTACATTCCCTTGGATGCTCGATTAACATGGAAGGACCATATAAATCAAGTGTCCAGTAAATTGAACAAGACTTCTTTCATGATAAAAACATTGACAAATACAATGTCTGTTTTGCATATTTTCAATCAACAATAACCTACGGCCTTGAACTATGGGGTGCTTCTTCTGGCTTGCAGAGGATTTTCATAAACCAGAAACGGGTCATTAGAATAATGGCTGCTATTAAACCACGTACGTCATGCAAGCCAATTTTTATTTGAGCATCATAATGTTTATTAAGGAAAACGAAAACAGCATCCTAAAACATTGTGAAGTACATAATCACAACACGAGAGGGAAGGATCTATTTTCTATACCGAGGTATAAATATAGCTCGACGGGAAATCTGCCACTAATCAAGGGTATAGATCTCTATAATAATCTGCTTGTAGCGCTTAAAAAGTTAAATATTTATCAATTTAGAAAAAAATTGAAAAACATTTTAATAGAGGGAGCATTTTATAACATAATGGAGTTCAAAACATTCAAAATTTTGTAAAATTTTTGTAAAACTTTTGTAAAACTTTTGTAAAATTTTTGTAAATGTAACTTGACTTAAGTTTCTGTATATCTTATTACAATTAACTTCAATAAAGAATTATTATTATTATTATTATTATTATTATTACTAACCCCTTTCTACAGAAGACTGATCTTGCTACGAAACCCTAAAAGCAGTATATAATAATATTTACCCTCCACCGAAATGCGCTCTGCAAACCACAGTGATCGATTACCTTAATAAAACTGTATTCATAGTTTTTTGTGACATGATTATGACATATTGCATCTGTCTACTGAGAGCTTTATCGTACGTTCTCAAGATACATTAATGGCTTTAATTGAATATTATGGTTCAAAGTCATATGTCTTCCCTATTAGGACGTCTGATTAGATATTAGTTCCTTTATAAATATGCATTTCACTTCCAATCCAATTATAGACTATAATAAACAACATTATTAAATTATCTACATGCTGTTTCAACGTCGTGTTTATAGTTTATTCGCCTATGCTTTCAACTTATGATGCGAATATCAATATAACTCCTTTATTATGCCAACAGAATTGCTTAGTGGTACTGTACCAAAGATCTTGGCTTCAAACTTCAGACACAAAAGTAATTTAGGAACTTTGCTAAAAAAAATACACAGACTAGCATCATAAAATGTATTAAAAAGAAATAATTTTCTTTAAATTATCACCTTCGAAATGCTGCCCTTCTGCGGTCACACATTTCTGCCAATATCTTATCCAGTTCTGGGGACAGATTTTGTAGGCACTTTTTGGAATCGATTGTATAACTCTTTAACCCACATATACGAAAACTTATAGCGTTAAATATATATATGAGTCATTCTTTTTCATCGAGAGACCCCATGCTGTCCAAAAATATATTAGTCTATGAAAGGTCTACCAGGGCTCATTCGATGCTTATTGTAGTCTAGTTTCGAAATCCGAGTGGCTCTTTTACGGAAACATCGTAACTTATCAAATATGGCCACCAATCCCACGTGACCTCTACCTTTTCTTCGATAAATCGATTATAAAGTCAACACAATCGAGTCAATTTGGGTGTCAAACCCCTGAAAATGTTACCTAAAGGTAGTTGAGGCGGCTGTTAATGAATCCAGGGTCAAATTTAGAAAATTCAATATGGCGGATGCAATATGGCGGCCGAAACCACGTGCCAAGTGAAGATTTTTTAAAAAATTATTTGATTTCAATATAATATAATGCCTGGGGGTTTATGGGGTCACTGATGATGAATTCAGGGTGCAATTCAGAAAATTAAATATGGCGGATCCAATAAAGCGGATTCAATATGGCGGCTAAAACCACTTGATGAAAAGAGATTTTCAAAAAATCACTTGATTTTGTCCTTATTTAATACCTGGCGGTTTTATAAAATTATAAAAAAATTTGATGTTAGATTTAGAAACAGTGTTACGGACACAGAAATTCTAGTTGTGTTTAGGTGGATTGTTTAATTTAATTTTTCTGTATCGACTCTATTTAACTTAATAAGGGAAGATTTCTGAAAAAACTTTGAGAAAATACAGGGTTCGATCCTGGACTTATCATGAACGATCTCATAAACCCTTAGGTACCAAATTAGTTTGAAGTCAAGTGATTTTTTAAAAATCTCCGATTGTCAAGTGATTTTGGCCGCCATATTGAATTTTCTCACATGAACCCTGGATTTATCATCAGAAACCCCATAAACCTCCAGGTATTAAATAAGGACAAAATCAAGTGATTTTTTGAAAATCTCTTTTCATCAAGTGGTTTTGGCCGCCATATTGAATCCGCTTTATTGGATCCGCCATATTTAATTTTCTGAATTGCACCCTGAATTCATCATCAGTGACCCCATAAACCCCCAGGCATCCGCCATATTGAATTTTCTAAATTTGACCCTGGATTCATTAACAGCCGCCTCAACTACCTTTAGGTAACATTTTCAGGGGTTTGACACCCAAATTGACTCGATTGTGTTGACTTTATAATCGATTTATCGAAGAAAAGGTAGAGGTCACGTGGGATTGGTGGCCATATTTGATAAGTTACGATGTTTCCGTAAAAGAGCCACTCGGATTTCGAAACTAGACTACAATAAGCATCGAATGAGCCCTGGTAGACCTTTCATAGACTAATATATTTTTGGACAGCATGGGGTCTCTCGATGAAAAAGAATGACTCATATATATATATATATCGCTGGAAAAACATAAACAATTATGTGTTAATGAAAAATAAATTTTTTTAAAGTTTTTGTAATTTTGTTCGGTTAATTTTTCTATTCGATAAATTGTTTTTCGATCAATTATTTCCGATCAATTACATTTTATCTATATCAAATCATAATATGTTAACATTTCAGTAGAACAAATCAGTAGAGCCCTGCAAATCAGCGGATATCCGCCATTTTTCTGCGGATGCGGATCGGATGCGGATTATATATCATATCCGCATATCCGCAATATCCGAGTGAACTTAAAATCTTCGGTTGGACGCCTCTTCCTACGTTTAGAACCCCAAAAATGCATCGCTGGCATTCGTATTGTGCTTATGGCAAGAGTGAAATAATGAAACAATACGGCACTTTTTACTTTTTTTACGCTTACTTAATTGTTAAATATAGTTGAGTTTATATGACAGAATTTCTATGGATTTATTACGTTTATTAATTTAAAAATAATTATGTATAGCCTAATTTTGCATTTTTGGAAATATTAGTAAAAATTAACTATGGTAATTTGCCACATTGAAAAACATAGAAGCTCATATCAAATTTAAAAAAATAAAAATATCTTAAAATTCTTGAAATGGTCATATAACTTTCATCTTTTAATAATAGGATGAATTTAAAAATTTAGTTTTATTATTAAGAACTTATTTTTTTTTTTAATTTGCTGATCTTATAGGACTTTCCTTGTTATTTATTGGTCATAAATGTGATAAATTAATTTGTTTAATTATTTCTAAATATCACTGCTCTAAAATAATAGTGAGATATCTTAAAAAACTAAGTTTTTGAGATATTACTGTTTAAAGTTTTACATTTTATATAAACTTGGTTTAATAGCCGAATAATTGTAATTTCTATCTTTATTTTTTAATCTATATAATCGCAGTACGACGTTAGATAAAAAACATATTTCTGGACCAAGTAATAATAATGTGATAAAATTTAAAAAAAATTTAGTATTGTTTTAAAACATCGATATGCCAAATAAGGCGAAACATGTTAGATATTTCCAAACAGCGAATCCTGTGCGGATTGTGCGGATATTTTTGCGGATCCGGATTTTATATTTACAAAGGCTGCGGATGCGGATACAGTGATGTTCATTACATAATTGGCATATTATGAACCATTGTTATTCAGTTTTATGAGAGCTATAAATAATATTTAACGATTTAATCTTGAAATTTTTTTCCAAATTTGGTTAAAAAATAGTCATATTTTTAACAAAATTATAACCGGTATATATAACCGGTAACCCGCCAGGCGAATCCGAACCTCAACATGTTCATACTAATACAATGTTCCATTACTCGACGAAAGTAACCGCGGTTGAAGTTTCCCGTTCCGAAAGTGTACGACATTAACCTTTTCAGGAAAATTGTTAGGTTTCGGAACGCGGTTACTGAAAATTTTGGTTACTTTTTTGTAACCAAACTAATCGTAGAAATATCGCGGTTAGTGTGGTTATTTCCTCCCACTACAAACTTCAGATCTAATGTAAACTACAAAAGGCGGAAATTTCAAAACAATTACAATAAGGCGAGAGTTAAGTGGAGGGAATTAATCGTTTCTTTGTAGTGCAAGCAGTGCCGGCTGTGGGTTTTGCGGGGCCTCGGGAAAATATTATATGAGGGGCCCCTTACCAAAAAGGAAGAAATGATACATGAACATAATTTTATCAATTTATTTAATGAATTATATCCGACTAGTAAAAAATGTTGCATTTGGTGTCAAAAACTTGCCCCAGCTACTAATAATTGTTAGAAATATGAAAGCGCGGGGCCTCGGGAAAAATCCCCGAAGTCCCGACCTCTGAGCCGGCCCTGAGTGCAAGTAGTAAATTATTATATTATTTTACTATAGTCTATAATTAAAACAGTAAGAATTAGTGTAAGTAACTGATTTTTAGTAATATTGATCGATGTCGTGCAAAATAATATCGGGAAAAATCATATATGTTCTTATATAATATGCCATTGTAAACAAGTACTAATAAAACAAATATTTTTATTAATAAGTTTGTAAGAGAATATCTATAACCTATAACGTCCATAAAATGACAGTTCAGTTGTCTGTTTTAACAACTGTGAAGTGTGACTACCGTTCCGTAACTAAAACTCGTTTTCAAGTAACCACTGGGTAACCACAACTTACCACGACTTTACCGTAACCGCGACCGCGGTAGTTAGGTGTGCAGTTACGGAACATTGTATAAGAGTCACCTTCTGTAACTATCCCTTCCGGCAAATATTGTCATCGAGAATGCTGGATGGAGCCGGACAATGTCGGAGAATGCAAGAAACGCTACGTATGAACTGCTCTATAGAAAAAGTACTAAATAATATTTCCTGGGCATGAAACTTCATATGCAGCAAACGCTTAATGCATGATTATATGAAATACCTTAAATCTTGCACTAGGACCTGCAAACGTCTTTATAGGCTTTTGGCAGGATGGTTTTACACACTACATCTTTCTCAAATACATTGAACACAATTTCCTGACATATTTTTTTATATATTCTATAAAACACGAATCTGCGACGCAACGCGAACGGAATGACAAGCTGTTAGTCGGCGGAATAGAAATTCTAGTTGTTTTATTTGATATTCATACGACTGTCAAACGACATTTGCTTGTGTTTGCAATGTGATCGACCGTAAGAACACGTCTAACCGTATTCGGAGACATCTAGTAGAAAATGCATAAACTATTTCTAGTTTTTCTCTCTAAGATATCTCGATCTAGCAAGACTTATTACTAAATAACCAGATATTTTTCTATATCTAGGTATTTCTTTATAAATAATGCATAGTATTTGTATTTTTATGAAGTTGTTTGCTGCAAAAAAGGGATTTCTTTCGTGAGATCTTTGCTCTGTGTCTCAAAAGGAATATTTCCAGGATAAGGCTACATTTATTATACGATTTTACTGGATTTTATCAGCTATTTCAAATAGAAGGGAGAAACTTATTTATTTCTTGGCTTTCTGAAACTTATATTGCATTATTTATACAAATTGTGGGGAATCAGTGGCGCAGCCAAGGGGAGGACTGACGGGCCTGGGTCCCTCCCAGGACCAGCAGGTTACACGGCGCTGCTCGGGGAGTTGAAGATAAAATTTGTTAAACACAACCAGTGGCGCAGCCAAGGGGGGGGGCGATAGGCCTGGGCCCCTCCCAGGACCAGCAGATTACACGGCTCTGCTCGGAGAGTTGAAGATAAAATTTGTTAACTACAACAATATTGGCATTTTTTATTTATTTATTTTTTTCGTATAAATAAACATTTTTTTAAGATTGCCTACTCTTGATAGGGGCCTTTATTGTTCAAGTGAAAATACATCACTTTCCAAATATGCGCCAACGAATTATATGAAGGGGTGCGTTGATCCTTTTTCCCCCTGACACATCGACTAAAACATTCGCCCAGTCAAATGATAAAACTGTTTTAAACAACTAATTACTCGATTCAGATAAGATAAAGTGGAAATCTGACTTCGGTATAACCTTCACACGAGTCTGTTCGTTCGGTGCAAATTGTGGCCAAGCGGCTGATTTAGAGAACTGAACATAAGTAAGAAAAATATTGAGACTTCAAAAATATATCCCGTGAAATATATAAATAAATATGTATTTATCAAAGAAAAAATCAAGTGAAAGTTTTTGATACATGGATTAACAATTACATTTTTTTATCAACAAATAATGGAATTATTATTTGATATAAACATCAATATCCAACAGTAGACTAAAGCTGCATTCACAGCTCTAAAATTAGTTCTATGCACTGCACGTTGTGGGTAAATTTAGTAGACAGTTTTAAAGTATAAGATATTGTTCACAGCTATGAAAATAAAAGCGTAACGAATGCTGTGACATCTATGTTTTTTCAAACCAATTACGAAGGAATAAATGTTTTTTTTAATTTATTTTACATCGGCCTATTTCTGCGACGAGGCTAATCCCCGATCCCAAGAGGCGAGCTCCTACATCTGGATGAAGAGTGAATGATTGTGAAAATGGGAGTAATGTAAACATATTATTCTCGCCCGAATAATATCACCAACGGGGAATTGAACTAGCAACCTCACAATTCAGACTGTTGTTACAAGTCAGAACTTCGATTTAACGAGCTCGGTCACTCCGTTGGCTTTGAATAAATGCATTTGTGCATTTGTATAAAAATTTATTTTCTTGTTATAATTTTTTCTGTCACATATGATTTTGCTGTTAAGCCCGTCATATATGTGGATTTTAGTTTTAGGGTGCCCCCCCCCGTAACTCCCCAAATATTCATCTATTTGGAAAAATGCATTGAACAAAAAATATTTATCTTCTTGTTGTTAACAATTTTTATTATATGCATTTTTAGGGTTTTGTAGGTATGACCAAAAAACCCTTATACCGTCATTTTGTCGTCTGTCTGTTCGGTAAAAATTGGCATGCATATACAACTCTTTGACCCGCACAGGAAAAATACTAAAACATCTAAAAAACATATACCGGAATAGTATAATAGGAATTTTTGATCAGATTATGTTTTCGTAAAATAACACATTTTTTGTGTTTTTTTGGTTGACGATGCACAAAAGTTATATACATAACACACTATATTATAAGGCATATCCTGTTCTAATGGTTAGCTTGCTCGCTTTCTTCCCAGAATACTAAGGTTCGCTCCCGGGCAGAGGAGAAAATTTTATTTTTTGTTATTTTTTTTTTATTTGTATTTTGTTTAAATTATTTTGTCAAAATTCTAGTTATATTTTGGAAAATGTTGCATTTAATTTTTAATAGCGTAAATATAATAACCAATTGGAATTATGGGAATTTTATTTTCATTCTGTCATGTATACGAAACCAGCGAGGCGGAGCATATGACTCAAAAGAACCAATGGAAACAATAGACGCAATTTTCAAAATCGTAATGAATAAAAAAATAAATAAATAAAAATAAAAAAAAATAAAAATACTGCACATATTTATACTCTATCTCGGAAAGACTGATAGTAATAAATCATTTTGTCAGGCAGTTACCAGTGGCGTGCACATTTTAAACACGTTTAAATGGCTTTTGGGTATTTCTATATTACTATTTATCATTTTATTAAACGCACGCCTGTGACCATATTTATCATATCATTAAACACACCCCTGTGACCATATTTTTCCTCAAAATTTTAGGGTAAAATTTTTGTGGTCTATTGTGTTTAACCCTAGTTTGTATTCCCATATAATATGTGCGGCACACTCGGTTGTTTTTAACAATATTTCGTTTCGAACTATTCATATTTTGTCGCTTTTGTTTTGTCGCTTCTGTGTGATAATACTAACAAATAATAAAGTTTATTACTATCAGTCTTTCGGAGATAGAGTATAGAAACCTAAATAATATTTTAACATAAAATTTGTTTTTAAAGCTCTTAGATTAACAGACGATAAATAATTTTAAAAATATCGTTAATTTTGCCGTGATTACTACAAATCAAAACGGCAACGTATAACGCATTAAATTTAGAGCTCGGAACGGTTGCTCGCGTTACCATATGACAAACAGTTTTAGGGTTTTTTGATTTCTTGAAAAGAATAATTAAGTACACAGCTATTGATGTTGAATGTTTAACAGATTTATTAAACATTATAAATACTAATTTCAAAGTTGTTTTATTTATTCTTAAATTCCAAATGTCCAATTCCACAGTTTAATAAATTTATTAACAAAACGTAAATATTGATATATTCTTATTCAAGGTCTTGAAATGAATCCCATCTTTTAACAACTTTAAATGAAATCAAATAATAAATGAAATATTTCTGAATATTTTCAGTTATAGACTGTTAAATGAAACATAAGGTTATAAAAATATTTATTCTGGGTTCATGGCCGGTCAATTGCAAAATTTTATCTCTACAGAAACGTAAATGTAATTTTCTAATATAATTTTTAAAGGTAATTTTAAGTTTATGTTGATTGAAGCATTTACTTAATACAGTTTATATCAATGTTGACTGTTAAAGTACATGGTATGTTTCTGGTTTTACTGTAATTTTATTGACTGCCGATATGCGATATGTACAAGCTGAGCTAAAAGTTAAAATATAGGCTGGTAAAGTAATATTAAGCAAATGAAGCCGCAAAAAATGCTATACAAACAAGTCAAATCTCAATGCTCTAGACCAGAGGATCCCAACCTGGGGCCCGAGTACCCCTGGGGGTACGCGAAAGTAATATAGATAATAGCAGACTCGTTGCCAACGACGTTGGCAAACTGATATCGAATAAAAATTAATATAGGCAGGAATCAATTATTAAAATTTGCATGATTCAACGTGAAAAATGATAAGAAACAGCGACCCCATATGACATGGGATAAGCTAGGGAAGAAGAAGAAGCATGATTCAGCGTATATAAACAAAACAAAAATGTTTCTTGATCCTAAAAAGCTGCCACCAATATTTTTGGTTTCTACCAAGGATCCAACAAATTTTTTCGAATATTTTTATTTTAAAAAGCTAATAGTTGTGAAGTACTTAGTATTCTAAGGTAGTTTTAAGAAAAAATATTATTAAAAATAAAAAATAAAAACCACTCCGATCGGAGTGTCCGGCATTGATCACAGAATTTTTTCGTCGATGCCATATACTCCGATCGGAGCATTACTCAAAATGCTATTACAAAATACTTTTATTTATTTAGAAAACTAACCAAGTTAACAATTGATAAATATAACATTTAATTTTTATGGTACACCTCAAAACACTGGATGCAAAATCCAGGTGATCCAGGACATGCCTTACATTCATAAATGGTTTGCTTCCTCTTTTTGTTTTGTTTGCAACTCGTGTTGTCTTAGAAGTCTTCATTTTAGTACCAGATGGCCCTGGAGTACTATCCATTTTAATTGAAAAATTTTCAGGTATAAGAAAATAAAAACGGAAACCAAATGATAAACTTAATTATTTAAAGTCCGATGAACAATGCCACACAATTTACAAACACTTGTATGCAACGCCAACTTCGTATTGAGTCATTATATTTGCCTTGCACACGCACTCCGATCGGAGTGATCGGCGAGTCGGAAGACACACCGGATCACTCCGATCGGAGTGCGTGGCAGTCAACCTGTTAATGCGTGTTGTTTAAAAATTAATTTCCGGCCGGATACGGCCCGCGGGCCATATGCTGAACATCAATGGTATAGCTGTTTCTGTTTATACTTAGGAAATCCTAAAAAGCCGCTCAATGCGTGTCGTTTAAAAATTAGTATCGGACCGGATACGGCCCGCGGGCCATATGCTGGACATGGATGGTATAGCTGTTTGTGATTATACCTAGGGAATCCTAAAAAGCTGCTTAATGCGCGTCGTTTAAAAATTAATATCGGGCCGGGTACGGCCCGCGGGCATAACGTTAATTGACACAACATAATAGTGCACATTTTTGAAATGAAAATTTTAACAATTTTTTTGCTGTATATTTTTATATTTTTTTACAAATTACTTATTTTGCACAAATGTAACAAATCATTTTTTACAAATACATGAGAAAGGACATTTTCCCTTTATGCCTCAGGATCGAAAATAACTAGACATTGATACTGTATCTTGTTCTAGATTCTAGATTAGGATTCTTGTTCGATTCCAAATAAACTTATAGTGTTTAATTATGTTTGCTTCATTTATTTATTGTACAATGTTTTAGTTGAAATAAAGATTTTAAATCGCATTTCTAAAATTACTTTACAAATTAAATAATTAAATAAAACTACAGAATGCTGTTGAACGTTCCTGCAAGCGTAATTCTGTCCCACACATGCAGCCTAGCACGCACACAGCGGGACAATTTGATTGTTCAGGATCCGATCAATTAACATGATTAATGTGATTTTCGAATGAGATTCTCTCTCTTTCAGTTGTAATTAACGATTGGTGACCACAACGTACGAATGCTTTTTACAGCAGTTTCTCTGCTGACGATAACAAAATTCAAAGAACTGCATCACAAATAAACTTTATCAATTTATTTGCGACATCAAAAGGTTACCTTTCAACTTAATTAATTTTATGTTGCTAATTTTAACTGTGGTAATAAAATTATTAATTAATTTATTTTCATTACAATGCAAATTTATAAACGCCATATGAGAAAATAAACATATTCGCCTGCCCCCTTTAAAACCAAGGGGGAAATGAGAGCGTTCCCCCTTAAAAAATGTATTATATATATATATATATATTTTTTGCTAGGTGAAAGAACTTTTCCGGTCATGACTAGCGCCCTCCGATGACTATTTTTCACGGTAGCCGAGATCATCAGCTTTACGTGCTGTCTGAAGCCCGCCCCATATTCCCGAATATTGGTTCACAAATACAGGTACAAATTTTAAGGAAGGCTAGATGGATACAGTTGTAACAGCCAAGAATGTTTTAGAAAAATCTTTATCTACGGTCATCAAATAATAAATGCATTATGTGTCCAACTGTTAATACATAATGCTGTTCATATTGCAACAAGTATAAAAAAGTGACGCGCATGCGTGCTCAACCCCAGAATGTACGTTTTTTTTTACACTGAAAATTTTTATTAGCATGTTGGTTAGTTTAAATATTTGGCGGGCAGCAACGATGACTATTTGCTCCTCTCAAAGCCTTTATAACTAGAATATAATTTACAGGTTAGAATAAATACAACAATAAATAATAGTATTTTAAACATTGTTGCAGATTTCAATCAGCTGATGGTTCGGTGACCATCTTGTGACGTCAGTTCTGAAGTTTGACAATTAACACTCAGAACTTCTGTTTTTAATTTAAATTTGATAAATTTTTTATGATAAAACTATACAGTTGTAGATAAAATGTGACCTATATTTCACCAACTATAGCTTTAATTAGTCTAGTAGCTAGCTTTTAGACAGCCGAGATGGTCGTGCGGTTCAAAATAACAAAGATAAAAAAATAAATAAAAAAATAAATAAAAGATCCCACATACAGACTATATTTTAAAAAAGACTGATTAAATCAGTCTCACTAGGCGAAAGCTAACCTAAAATGAGGTATTAGGGATATAAGACAACAACAACTGAATATAGTAAATACCAAAAACAATAAAATTTATTTAGTGATTGAATATCGTAATGTATATATATATATATATAATAATTTTTTTATATATATATATATATATATATATATATATATATATATATATATATATATATATAGTTATAAAATATTCTTCTTTAATCGTCAGTTTTTGGTTAGCAAAATTAAAAAACAAGATATACGGTACGTTTCTCGTTTGTTTTTCGAATCATTTCCTCAAATGAGAGAGACAGAGGATCCCTGGACTTGGTTTTCCAGGGCCTCTATTCCCTTCAACCTTTCCCTAGACAATATTCTAAAAGATAAAGTTTTTGTGTTCGTTTCTTATCACCTGTCCAAGATATTCCAACTTCCGTTTCTTTACGATTTGAATGATCTCAGATTGACAACTCTTTTTTCTGATCTGAATATATTGTTTCGTGGTACAATAACATATAAAACGAATTTGGTTGCGATTTCAAATCTATATTCAACTATTTAAATATTGGATACACTAATTAAGAGACAACAATAACACTTAAACAATAAATACCACTAGTCACTACACTTACACCACAATTAATTCACAATTCCAGGTACAAGTAGAACTCGATATACGCTGGTTCGATTTACGCCGATTCACTTTTACACTTGCGCTGAATTAACTATCGTATGTCTGGGATTCCCCGATCTGATCAGAAAAGTACCGCAACAACTGGACTGTACGGCGCTCCAGTATTATTGCGTATATATTTCCTTCTACACGTCTGGCGTAGGGGAGACTGGGGTAATGGCAGCCACTTAAGGAATTTTTGTCTGTACTAGTCTAATCTACATGTTATTTCATATTAATTCCATAGAACTAATTAACATGATATTATACTTTATAGTTACGTTTTAAAAACCGTTTTATCTCTTATAGTTTTTTGTAAAAAAAATTTTGAACCTAACTATGCATTTGACTGGCATTCCCCCTATATTGGGGTAATGACAGTCAGTATTTAAACCCATTTAAAATTATAGTAAAACCAAAGATAAGGTAGAAAATAACTAAAAACCTTTATTTTACAAATTTATTATTAAATTATTTATAGTAAGGGTTATTACATTAACCCTTACTATTAATCCTTACATTAACAAATTAAATCAATTTCAAAAAAGAGATTTAGTTAAAAAAAAAAAGTTTGTTAGCCTAAAATATTGGTCTACATCTTATTGCAGGAGTCACATTTGTATCCTTCAGCACTATCCCACCCGGAACATGCTTGATGAGCCCATATTCCACAAATTGTGCATCGAAACCAAAGTTCTCCATCTATTCCAAATTCCTCACAATAAAAACAAATCTCGTCGTTTCTTTGAAATTCTTCATCCTCAGATTCATCTTGACACAGTATTTTTTCATCGTTCGAGTCTTCAGAGTCAGTGTTGAAGAGTGTCCTGCATGGTAGTTTCTTAGCATTTGTTTTCTTTTTAATTTTTCGAGATTTAATTTTGGGGTCTACACATTTATTTTGCCTCTTCAACTTAACTTTTTGTTTTTTTATCTTTTTCTCTTCAAACTTTTCCTTCATTGGAGTCGATGTGAGGATCTCTGAGTGTTGCTTGGGTCTCGATCTTCGAGAAGTCAAATTATGTGGCCAATTACTGCACCCTGGTAGAGGAGAAATTTCTTCGATTGGAACTGATATGTTGTTGACTATTGAGTTATTCTGTTTGTCGGTATTTTTTAAAGTAGGCATAGGCGAGTCGGTGATTTGATCTTTCGGGTTTGGTTGGCCAACATCCGCCAATGAGTTATTTGATGTGTTCATAGGATTGTCGATGACAACTGGCAAATCGTCTTTTCTCTGAAAAATGGTCTCCACCAAAAAGTCTTCATCAGTGAATATACTTGGATTAAAAGGGTGAATTCCAGTACTCAAAAAACCACTGGTGGCTTTCGAAATAGTAGCAACTATTGAGTAAGCTTTGTTAAAAAGCTCAGCTACATCGTACGGCGTAATTTTTACAAGGTTCCTAGATTTTAAAAATAAATCACATTCTCTGCGGTAAGCAGCCTTCAATGGAGAATAAAATGTCACATCTAAAGGCTGAAGCCTATGTGAGGTGTGTGGTGGAAGGGACACCATCACAATGCCATTCTCTTTACAGAAATTATATGCTTCAAAAGTGCAGTGAGTAGTGTGATTATCAAGAATCAACAGAATTTTGTTCTCTTCACTTGCATGAGTAAAATTAGCAAAATGTTTTAGCCAAACCATAAATAGCTCTTCTGTTATCCACCCTGATTTGGAGCAATTGTAGATGGAACCAGGTGGACCATTTTTTTCCAACAAAGGTGTCATGCGCTGCCGAGGGAAGATGAACATAGGGGGTACATACTGTCCCCCAGAACTGATTGCACAAACAACAGTTATGTTTTTACCCCTTTCCCAGCTAGTGATTGCCCCTACTCGTTTTTGGCCCTTTTCAGCAACTATTAATCCCGGATCCTGCACTGTCGTAACTCCGGTTTCATCTACGTTCCAAATATTTGTGTCCTTAAATTTATGCTTCTCTATTGCATTTTCTAAATTTGTAAAAAATCTGTTCACTTCACCTTTGTTAAAACCGACTGCTCTACCAATGCTGGTGGCCTCTGGTTTTCTCACACTAACGTTATGTCTTTGTAGAAATCCGTAGAGCCAATCTATTCCAGCCATTTTATTATCGTGATTGAACCTATGTTTTAATTGGTTCCTTGTGGCATACTCATACGCAGTTCGTCTTAACTGAACAGTTGTCATGCCATAAAAAATCTTCGACAGTGTTTTTACATGATCAGCTAATGCTTTTTCATGTTCAGGGGGAAAATCACAGTTTCTCCCTAGTTTAGGATCACCAACTTCTCCACTTTTTAGTCTCCCTTGCAAGGTACTAAATGGTATGGCATACTGATTTGAAGCCTTTCTGATGGACATTCCGTCATCAACGGCTTTTTTAGCCTGTTCAAGCTGTTTAGCAGTCCATTTAGCCTTTTCCGTCGTTCTTACCCGATTTCTAGGCATCTGAAACAAGTAAATAAAATTTTCTGTACAGTTGGGGTAATACCGGTCATTGAGGAAACTGACTGTCATTACCCCAAACCGACTGAACGCCATTACCCCAAGAGCATGCCATATTTTTAAACGTAAAAACAAAATAATTACCTCTGCTACATTTAAAATAAATGTGCGATTAAACATTACACACATCATGGTATAAGTTATGGTAAAAAACATTTCATAAGCAAGTGAAATTCGTAAACTTACCGTGGTGAAAAGAAATTCATTTCTTAGAAGAAAAGATGTTCAGTACAATTTGATAGCACAACT
Organism: Liopterus haemorrhoidalis; assembly: GCA_963971575.1. Classification (NCBI taxonomy): domain Eukaryota; kingdom Metazoa; phylum Arthropoda; class Insecta; order Coleoptera; family Dytiscidae; genus Liopterus; species Liopterus haemorrhoidalis. The sequence continues at coordinate 34,464,653 of OZ020611.1, read as the reverse complement.
GCTAGACATACAATACCAAGATGACAATCTAGTCGCCAGTGGTTCCCCACACGGTCACGAAGTAGCAGCACGTGCTGGACTGATTCTACTTCAAATGAGATGTGAGATACTGTGGTGACCGTCATTACCCAGTGGCCGGCATTACCCCAGTCTCCCCTATATTTAGTTTAATTATTCGTAATGAAATTAGTTTATTTGCTTCTATAAAATAGGTGTTTTTTGCACACGCATATACAAAAGGGTACAGTAAAACAAATACCATGTCTGAGAAGAGGAGAAAGGAAATTTTAACTCAAGATGTAACTAAAATAGCTAGAATTTCTTCCTTGAGAAGAAGTTGGAAGTTATTAGACAACTGAAAAGTGAGATAAAACGTCCCGATGTCTGCTGGATTTTATCGCCTTCAACTGTAACTACCATTATGAAAAATGCAAATAAAATCAAACAGAAAACTCAGAAAACTGCTCAGAAAACTACAGAAGTAAACGCTAAGTACGAGTCAACGAGTACTAAGTCAAATAAAATAGTGTTATAGATACCCTTTATGTCTATTATCTATTTACTTGGAACCTAACCTTATACCTTCACTATAAGTTAGGTTAATTTTTCGCCAGTTTGGTGTACGCTGGTTCTCCTAGGAACGAATCTGCGGCGTATATTGAGTTCTAAATCACTCAGTAATCGTACTAAATTCAATTTGTATTCATGAAACTGAGTGTTTGACCACACTAATGCCCCCGTGAAGTGATTCAACCGTTTGAAAAAGACTTTGACAAGACGTTGAGCTTCATCATCGTTATCCTATAGCCCTTCAAATCCACTGCTGAATATAGGCCTCCCTTAAAAATTTCCATTTTATTTTGTTATAAACTTCTTATAGCCAATTCGTACATATACGCTTTAGGTCATTAATCCAGCGAGTCGACGGTCTTCCTTGGCTACATTTATCTGCCCACGGTCTCCACTCGAGAATCCGTAAACTCCATCTGTCATATGTTGTTCTAGATTGATAGCCTGCCCATTTCCAATTCAATCCAGCTACTTTTACAAGAATATCGGTCAGTTTCGTCTGTTGACAAATTTCAGCATTTTGTATTTTGTCCCTCAGCGTTACCGACCATAGCTCGTTCCATGGCCTTTTAGGTTACTTGAAGCTTTCCAGTAGAAGCTTTAGTCAGTGTCAGTGTTTCCGCCTCGTAGGTTAAAACGGGTATAACACATAGTTCGAAAGCATTCATTTTAAGGAACATTGGAATTTAATTTTTTTTAAATATTTCGTAGTTTACCAAATGCTGCCTATCCTTATGATATTCTCTTGAAGATTTTTGACTGTCTCTGTCAATTGGTATTTCATGCCCAAGATAATTTTAAGCATCAACCAATTCAATATTGGCATCGTCGATTTTCAGCGCCTTGCTCAATACAAAGTTTGTCATCATTTTGGTTTTTTGTTTATTTAACTTGAGCCATACGTTTTTAGCTGCCTCATATATTGGGTTGTTACTTAAGTCTGTTCGTTTTTTTTTTCACATTTTTCAATAAAATATACATTCTAAAAAAAACTTTTATTATCAAATGTACTGTCCATTATTTTCTATCACTTTGGACAAACGCTCAGGCAATTTCATAATTCCATCTCTCCAGAATGTTCCGTCTTTGCTCTCGAAAAATCTGTAGAGGTGAATTTTGATATCGTCCAAAGATGCGAAATTTTTTCCGTTAAGGGAATTTTGTAGAGAGCGGAACAAATCGTAGTCGGAACAAATGGTAGTCGGAGCATATAGTCCAGACATCGCACCATCCGACTACCATTTGTTCTGCTTTCTACAAAATTCCCTTAACGGAAAAATTTTCGCATCTGTGGATGATATCAAAATTCACCTGGATAGATTTTTCGAGAGCAAAGACGGAACCTTCTGGAGAGATGGCATTATGAAATTGCCTGAGCATTTGTCCAAAGTGTAGTAAATAATGGACAGTACATTTGATAATAAATGTTTTTTTTTAGAATGTATATTTTAATGAATAAAAGGTGAAAAAAAAATGAACGGACATATGTAACAACCCAATAGTTCCTGCTTGATGAGCTTCACTGCGTAAATAATACTACTAGGGTTGTACATCGAAGACAAAACATCGATGTTTAACATCGATGTTAACATCGGCGCTTACTATCGATGTTGAAAAAACATCGAAGGAAAAACATCGATGTATCGGAAATATCGATGTTTTATTAATATTAAAAAAAGCTATTTATTTATATTATATAGGTTTTATTTAATAATGTAAAGATAAAATACGAAAAAAGTAACATAAAATACACAAAAAGCATTTATTAGATTTTGAAATAGAAATATTCCTTTTTAATAATAATTAATTTCACACTAACATTATTATACCCAATATAATAATCTTAATTTGTACCTACAGTCTATTCCAAACGATTAGACGGAAATAACCGCAATTTTCATTTTTGTAATTTGTCATTAGATATTTTTTTTATATTGAAGTTGACTTTTCCTGAACAAAATGATCAAAAGCTTCAATCAATCGGTAAAAGTAACTAGAATTGAAAATCTAGTTCCGCCTAAACCAAAGGAAAACAGACCTTACTATATTTACATTTCTAAAATGAAATATTGGATTTTATTTCAATACTAATATAGTAATCTTAATGTTAATTTTATATTATTTAACATAAAAATAACAGTGTCACTGAAATAAAGTCTGTTCCTTTGGTTTAGGCGGAACTATATTTTCAATTCTAGATACTTTTAACGATTAATTGAAGCTTTTGATCATTTTGTTCAGGAAAAGCCAACTTCAATATATAAAAAAATTGCTAATGACAACTTACAAAAATCCAGGGATTGGAGGAATAACAACTGGGAAAGTGTCAACAAGACTCAAAAAGAAAAAGTGTGTTGGCGTTTTTGGTCGTTCGCATTGTTTGCAAAAATTAGAAGTTTCTTCTTATTTTTTCGTATTCTGCTAACTGCTAAGAAGAATAAGAACCAACACTATTAGTATTGTTATATCACAATAGATGGCGATTATATGTTGTGTACTTATTTTAATAAAAATTAAATTTTTAAGATTTCAGTGCCTCTAGCGGTAGTTTCTGAATTTCAAAGTTTAAACATCGACATCGGTAGTAGACATCGATGTTTTATCGATACTATCGCCAGCTGACCATCGATGGTAAAAACATCGATGTTTTTAAAACAAACATCGATGTTTTCGATACATCGATGTTTTTTTCCCATCCCTAAATACTACTACTCTGGCAACAGAACGCGTGCCTTATAAGCGGAACCTAAAACGTCCCATAGATTTCTAGTATCCTCGGGCAACAGTGTTCAAGGTTCGCTTTCCGCTTCAAGGCTATTGTATTCTTTGGCAGACCCGTATTCGTAAAAATTTTAAAATTAAATTATAAAGGTCCTTTACTAGTGTTTTCTATTTTTGTAATTCATTTCAATAACTAAATTGTTTAATTTATGTCCCATTCAAAACAATGTGAATTACATATTTCCCAAATACATAAACAGTGCGGTATTAATATATTTCAAAGAGAATTGCGATAGTTGATTGATATTGTAATATATGACATCCCAACAGTAATTTGTTTGAATTCATAACATCGTAAAATGAGGAAATTTGTAAATAGGTTGGCAGATGTGTTGGTCGGCATGAAAGAGGCGTACCGAAACATCAAAGAGTGTCAGAAACACTGTATTTCGTATGGAAACATATTTTGGCTGAAATTTATATAATTGCTACAAATTATACACGAGCAAAAAGAGGACGATCCTCTTCAAAATAATATAAATTGGTTTAAAATTATATTATAAACATAGTAATTTTCTGTGCCGAATTTTATAATTATATACATTCCAAGAGCGTGTAATTTTTTATTCATATAACTAGGAATAAAATTTCAAAACATTTTGAAAGGATTTTTGATTTATTAATTAAAAAAAAAAAAATGAGATTCAGAAAAACTAGATCAGACTGATAAGATTAATATGAAATAAAGATACAGCAAACCATACAAAATAATTGATGCATAATGTGAGTTTCACACCTTTCAGAGTTTCCAAGGAATTTAATAAATGAAAATGGCAAACAGAGGGTTCGAAAGCTGGATGTTTTTATTTTTACGAAATAATTTTTGGTTTTTAATTTAATCTTCTAGATTTTTCATTTGATGTCCCAAATTATTTAATTTTTAGATGAAATAAAACTGTTACGGCTTGTTGGACAATGTATTTATTATAAGATCACAACGTTTCGCTAAACAACATTTAGCTTCTTCAGGTGCTATTCTATTATAATGCAAAATGAATAGACTAATTTGGAGTGCAGCATCAAAATATCGTAGGATTCATAAGTAGCAACATAAAAGATGTTCAAAGATATTGGAAAATGTTAATTTATACAGTTGGTCATCGATATGTTAACCGAATGACGTTGGTTAGGTGTATGATGTTACGGATTTAAGGGAGATGGAATCTACGTTATGCTTAGAAATAAACTATGGCCAGTTTTTCTTTGCTCTAAAATGAAGTTACGAGAAATTTTGAAAAGTGTATTGTATAACATAAGATTTTAGAGTTTGTTCTGTTTTTTTTTTGTCGTCGCGAGAACCGTGATTGTCTAGGTCAAGGGTCGGCAAACTTTAGAGGCTAAAGAACCAAAGTCAACCTTTAAGGCATCTGGACACATTTTAAAGAGCCATAATTTTGTTTTAATACATAACTTTTTTAGCATCATTTAACGAGTAGTGCATAAATATAAATAAATAAATCACAACATGTAATAAGTATGGAATTAAATTATTGAGAGCAATGAACTTGCATTTCCTAAGAAGGTTTTAGTATGTTCGATGTTTAGCTTAACTTAATTTGAAGAGCCACACGAATATCCTCAAAGAGCCGCATGCGGCTCGCGAGCCTCGGTCTGCCGATCCCTGGTCTAGGTTATTTCATGTTTTATTCTAACAGAAATGAATCGTCAAAAATCAAAATGCGAAGAGGAAAACGAGTGACATATATATTAAGAAAAAATTAGGTTTTTTAAAAAAATTAAGAAAATTGGAGGCAATAACTGTTTTTTTTTTTTGTTTTTTTTTCTGCCTCATATTTGTTTTCTACATGTTTCAGATGATTATAAGACAATATCCGCAAAAAAAAAACAATTTTTGTCTGTCTGTCTTGCTACGTTCAATTTTGTAAAACTTATGTTGATTATTATTTTGTAAATAAATGGTCGCCATTTTGAAATGGTTAACATAAAAATATGATTTTTTGGTGTCATTGTAAATCTAATTTAATGTACTTTTAGGAACAAAATATAAAATTATCGATTCCCTATGCTAGATCAAAAGTTGATATCATTTCCGGTGAAACCGGAAGTGCCTCAGAATTCTTATAGTAACCTTTAGATGGGCCTTTTTGTCTAGTTTAACTTTTGTTCTGAAGATTTTTTGTATCTTTACAAATAAAGGAGATTTTCGGGGTGCCCCGTTTCAAACAATCACCCTGTATATATATCTCCCTTATTATTGACTTAACAGCAAAATAATATATAACAAAAATAGTTTATAATAAGAAAACAAATTTTTTATTTTTATGATTATTTGGAGAGTTACGGGGGGACTAAAGCTAAATTTATGAAATATCTCTCTTATTATTGATGTAACAGCAAGAATGTATTTAACAAAAATTGTTTATAATAAGAAAATAAATAATAAATCTTTTTTGTTGTATATACTTTTTCGATTGGATGAATATTTGGAGATATGAAAATACTATATAAAAATTCCATTTAGTTCCACTCAAACGTTTGGAATAGCCAATAAATTGATTTTCAAAAACGAAAGAAACATGTTTTTGACTGTACTTTTGTCTTAACTAAATCCGCAGTATTTTATTTAATTTAAGGTAGATTCTATAAAAAGAAAACATTTTAAAACATTTGCTAGAATTTTAAGTTAAAGATAAGACTTCAATTTAATTTAGTGTGAATGTCTTCAGTGAATAGAATTAAAAAAATAATGTATTCTAAATTAAATGGTATTTTCAGTTGAGATATCTAAAAGTGATTTTTAAAATTAACATATCCTTTTATCAACTCAAACAAAACTAGAAATTTATTTTGACAGAATCTATTACAAACGTTTAGTTTTTTTCCACACCTCATTAATATGCTGAGAATTGTCTGATAAAATGATACCAAACTCTACAAAAAAAATCTTATCTTTTTCATAAAGAAGTGAAGTAACACGTATTGAATATGTAAGCAGCTTCAGGGTGGGCCACACAAGTAATAACTATACTTAACTTATTAAGTCGTCTCATTGAGCTTGGTTTGGAGCGGCTGTAGATACGAGAGTGTTTGTTATCAGTTACAGACGACACGTGTATTGCTCGATGGTATAAAGGTGTGGAATTTTACGAGCTTGTAATGACAGTTATTTTCTGCTTAATACGTTTTATCAAGCAAAAATTTGTTAATGTATTTTTGGAATAATTTATAGTGTACAGTTTGTATAATAAGACGTCCTTGTTGATTTTTGGCGAACTGTAAGAGAAAAAAGGAAAAACTAAAAATAACTAAAAAATTTACTGCAAATATTATTACGCTACTACCTAATAATTGGTCCAATCTCCATTATTATCAATTATTGTTTGGCATCTTTTTGGTACACTTTCTACCAGCTTTTCGGCATATTTTGGCAATGATATCTGACGTATTTGACGAGTTAGCAGCTCCAAATTTTGAACGTTTTTTGTTCGAAGCTTATATTTCATGTACCCCCTATGTAAAAACTAGATTCAACAGAGAAAACCACATCACTCCAATCGTGGCGTATATTTTCCTGGTCCCAAGCGAGTCGTTTTTCGACGTTTACCGATAACAATGGTTTTTGTTTGGTGCTCCTGTATTTAATACCATTTTCAATTCAACTTCTCAGAGTCATTAAACTTAACTTAATGTTCTTTTTCAATAAAATTGCCTGATATTTACGTAAAGATAACATAGGATTATTTTTAAAAACATTAAAAATAACTTTGTCTTGTTTTTTAGTGGTCACTTTTTTTAATACACGATTAAGTAAATCGTAATCATTTTATTAATTTTATAACATTTCACCCAATACTTCACAAAGTCTACTAACTTGTGCATATATTTTGCTGCACTTAAAAAGGACATTTTTGGCCCTTTTGGATGGGTACATAAAAATACTGCTTCAAAACGTTTTGTGTAAATAGCACTCATTATTACACAACCGCAATACTAAAAGACAGAACACTAGCTAAACAATTTTTATTATCGGGCGTATTACGTCTTGATGTTCTAAACATGTTTGAACCTGTTTATTATTTGTGCATATGCCTGATCCTGAGTCATAAAGTGCGGAACAGAATGCAACGAGTTCTACGACGCGTTGACGGTGTTTGGACGGCGCTATCTGTCAGTGCGAAGTTAAAATCTTAATTTTCCTAACCTCAGTTTTTACTGAATGGTAAAGTGTTTGTATGTATAAATAATTTGCATACAACATAAATAACATCACACACAAGTCTACATCATCCATTATAATTTTAATAAAAGAAATCGCACGTATAAACACAGATATAGGTTGTCACTTGGTACTTTGACGACGTTAAAAATAATTGCATTGTTTGCAGGCGAAAATTCAACGCCGTTCTCCGCTAGCGCGATGTGCATTCTGTTCCAGGCTAAAGTGTGTTCTACATTATACAATTCTCATCAAATTTTCATACTTATTTCTTTGACTAGAACTTGTACTAGAAATAAATCAGTGAAATTGTACAGTGTAGAACACGGTATGTAGTCAAGGTCAACTTTATTCAAAACTAGATTTGATCCAACTATTCTTGAAAACACATCCAACTTGGAACTCGGTGCATGCGCAGTAGACAGTTTTAACAATAGTACCAACATTAAAATTACGCTTGTAAATATTTTGTATTACCACGTGTTTAATAGTGTTTTGTTGATCATTGGTTTGAATAAGCGAATATATAAATTGTGTTTTGTACGTAAATCAGTAATTTTACAAATCTAATAGCTAGGTTATAAACATTTGACAAGATATCAATTATATTTTTATGTTGGTACTTTAAATGAACTGAAACGTGTAAGAATTTCATTCTCTACCAAAAAATTGAAAAATAAATTGTATTAAAACTTTGACAACTTCTAGTTCAAAGAAAAAAGTTTAGAAAATTGATGAATAAAGTATAATGTAGAACACGCTTTAAGCATGTATGTCTTATTATACAGACTGCATATCAGAAAATACAAGTATAGAATTTTGCACGATGTCTGAAACGCTCGTTATGACAGGGTTTGGCAGTATTAAGGGTCATTTGAATATTTTCCATGAATTTACTAATGCTGTAGTAGGTATATAAGTAAATACAGTATTCAAAATAGACATTTATTCAAAACATTTGTTTAAGATGATTGCAATTTAAATATTTTACCTTCCGAATACCAATTATGGCAAAGTAAATTTGCTAATGGAATTAATATTTTGTAGCGTATCGGTCGATTTAAAAAACGCAGAGTTTGTCAAATATTTAAAAATTAATTTTGTTTCTGGCTGTTTACTAATATAAAATTAATTTTTAAATATTTAATAAATTCTGTATTTTTTAATTCGACCGATTCCCAAAAAAATGTGATTCTCCAAAATATGATCAACAATCTATTTATTAAATTTGCTAATACCACTAAAATCAGCCACAAAATAGACTATTTGCAGATATGTAATAAAGAAATATATCCAAATATAGTCCTATATCAGTTGTTAAAAATATTAGTAACTATCTGCCGGGAACAGTGGTTTTCAATCAGGGTGTCGCCGCACACTGCTTTAAGTATAGGAATGGCGTAGAATTAATACGGCTGTCACACAGAGAAATGAGAGTAGGCCGCCTTGCATTTTTCATATTTTCATTCGAGTGCCGTCACCTAAAAAAGTTAAGAACCACTGGAGTTAGACATTTCTGTAAATAATTATATTTGTAGATTATTAGAAAATAAATCTGCAAAATATTGTTCATATCGGCCAAAGAATATAGTAGTATCTAGAGTATCTTGTTTTTGCCTACGAAACTCTAGACATTTCTGTATGTAATTATATTCGTAGATTCTTAGAAAATAAATCTGCAAAATAATTTTCATATCGATCTTAGGATATAGGAGTGTCTAGAGTTTCTTGTTTATGCCTACGAAACCCTAAACATTTCTATACGTTATTTTATTCGCAGGTTTTTAGAGAATAAATCTGCGAAATATTGTTCATATAGGTCATATAGGTGTATTGTTCATATAAGGCCTATAGGAGTGTCTAGAGTCTTTTGTTTATGCCTACGAAATCCTAGACATTTTAAATAAATCTGCAAAATATTTTTCATATCGGTCAAAGTATATAGGGGTGTCTAGAGTTACTTGTTTAGGCCTACGAAATCCTACACATTTATATATGTAATTATATTCGTAGATTCTTAGAGAATAAATCTGTAAAATACATGTCAATCAAGAGACCTCGAGAGTCCCCAGTTAGGCAATCACAAGAACCTTAGGAAAAATTGACGTCACAATGTTACCCAGACGACATACAGACCCTTGCTAATTATATAAAATACATAAGTTATTAGATTTTAACATTTCTAGAATCAAAGGGGCCTCTTAATTTCAAATGTCTCAAAGTAACAATTGTTCCAAGGTAAACCATTTTCCCCTATTTTTTCTGATGATAATTTTTCGTATTGTTTTTTTTTTTTGAGTCTCATTATTTTTCCTATATGCAATTCATAGAACTGTATATGCATGCCCAGTTTTAATTCTCTATCTATCTTTCAAGAGTTTATCCACAACTTCTTTTTTTAGGGTTTTGTAGGTATGACCAAAAAACCCTTATACCGTCATTTTGTCGTCTGTCTGTCTCTCTGTCTGTCTGTCTGTTCGGTAAAAATTGTAGCCAAACGGCTAAACCTAGAGAGTTGAAATTTGGCATGTTTATACAACTCGTTGACCCGCACATAGGAAAAATACTAAAACATCTAAAAAACGTATCCCCCTAAAAATATAAACAAATATGTGCTCACCGAAAAAAAATATTTTTTTTTTAAATTCTGAGTAGGGTATCACATAAAGCCCTCAGTACGTATATTAACGATCAAAATTTTATTTTTGCAAAATAAATTATTCTGACGCGATTTTTGCCAAAATTGTGCTAAAAAATTTTTGTCCCACACCCTGTAGCCCAGATGGTTTAAACTAAAGATCTGAAAAAATTCTAAGTAATGTACATTTGTATGAACCGGAATAGTACAACAGGAATTTTTGATCAGATTATGTTTTCGGAAAATAACGCATTTTTTGTGTTTTGCATTTTTTAGTGGCTCAGTTGGTTTTGTCATGCACTTTGTAATTTGCAGTTCGAACGTTGCAGAGTTCGAATCCTGTTAATTTTATTTTTTTCTTTTTTTTTGCATTTTTATTTTGTTTAAATTATTTTGTTAAAATTCTAGTTATATATTCGTAAATGTTGCATTTATTTTTTAAAAGCGTAAATTTAATAATCAGTGGGAAGTGTTGAAATTATAATTTAATTCTGTTTGACGAAATCAGAGGGCGGGGCTTATGATTTAAGCAACCAATGGAAGCCATAGGCGCAATTTTAAAAATCTTACTGAACCTTGCTATATAAATAAAATACTGCAATTATTTAGAAACTTAAATAATGGTATTAGGCATTCGACTAAAATTCATAAAAAAAAAAATTGACATAAAATTTGTTTTGGCATCCCAAATAATTATCATTCAGTTACTAAATACCTGCAAAACCCAGAAATGTGTGAAGATTCACACTTCACATAAATTTTTTTGTTTATTCCTAGAAATAAGATTTTCGATTTAGGTCAAATATCAAATACAAGTGAATAAGTAATGAAAATGAAAATGAAAATGAAAACCCTAATAAAGATTCACATCACTAATCTTGCAAAAAATAACGCTTAATAGAAAATCTTAAGACTATTACTTCACAAACTACTAAACATTGATATTAATTGTTCTGAAATTAAATTGGTTTAGTTGCCGTCACCAAAAACAGTTTCTCTCACTAAAGTTAATCTACAACAAAACACAGTTGGTGTTTGGATGATCTCAGTTCGTCTGGTGTAGTGTAAATTGTGTACAATTTCCGAAACTACTACAATTGACAATAAACAAATAAACTTACTCGTGCACTGAATGAAATAACTTGAAATACACCCACAGCGCATTTACAGTATGTACATGTATCAGGATACAATCCTCCAGGGAATTTACTTAAGGATTTCCTCTCTACCCACGCAACAAGTAAAACGGTACTTAAAGCGTTCTTAATACTGATACCTTGTTCAAAATATGTTTGCGTAGGTGTGTGGTTTGTAAGGTAACATAGCGATTAAGATATAGGCTACCACGTCGATGAACGAAGGGTTCATTAGTTGTTTTTTATAATCCCGATTCCCGGGATTCACGTTTTAAATCCCGAGTATTTCAAGTAAAGATAAAGTAAATGATGAACATGAAACTGTTTCATCTATTACTAATGAATCCTCGTTTAGGCACGCTTTGGAAAAAGCGATAATTGCATCCCACAAAACTATGGAAGAAATAAAACCCGACAAAATATTATCTATTTAAAGAGAACTGAAAATTTATGAAGCAACACAACGAAGTCTCGTACTATGAAACGTATATATAATTACATATTAACTAAAAAGCCGTCATCGACAGAATCAGAACGCGTTTTTTCAATTTTTGATAATATCGTTACAAAACCTTTAGTTTTTTTTTTAAATTATTTTCAAAATCTGCAAAACATAATATTATATTATATATATATATATAAAAAAGAGGAAATAAAAATTCTTGAATATTCGTCAAAAGTTTATTTATAAAATATTAAGAGACGTTTCGACTGGTAAATCCAGTCATCCTCAGTCTAGAGTACATTGTCAATATTTTACAAAAGTATATTCTTATAAAAAAATATACGGAAATGAAAATGAAAAAACCATCCCAAACACATTCATAGTAGACATGGCAGTGTAGAACAGGACGGCTCGAGATTGTCTGGTCGTTTTTGTGTATATATATATATATATATATATATATATATATATATATATATATATATATATATATATATATATATATATATATATATATATATATATATATATATATATATATATATATATATATATATATATATATATATATATATATATATATATATATATATATATATATATATATATATATATATATCACCCATTTATACGATACCTCACTCAACATGTTAAGAATTTTTTTTTTTTTTCATTAAATACCTATTTATATGTATCAATATCGTGAGGTGTTTTTTTTTAACTATCAATATTTTTCCTATATGTGGGTCAAAGAGTTGCATAAGCATGCAAAATTTAACTTTTTATGTTTAGCCGTTTGGCTACATTTTCTATCATCCAGATAGACAGATAGACAGACAGACAGTGACGTTATAAGGGTTTTTCCGTGTTCATATCTACAAAACTCTAAAATTGCAACACTTTTTAACATAATCGGTGGAACAAAAATTATTTTATCCAAAGTTAAATGCATGACTAAAAGAGGCAGAAACGTTAGAAGAGAAAAATAAAGTTGAGGAAACTGCCAAGAAATCAAGAATAGAAGAGAACAAAGAATAGTATCCAAAGAATCAATTTAATAAACATTTTTGTGCTTCTAATTCAACATTAAAAAACTATATCAGAAACCAACCGTTGTATTCTTAATATATTTTCCATGGCGTCATTAGAGTCCATGTTTTTAATTATCTGTTTTTGTTACATTTTAAGCTGAGTATCTTTTGAGTAAATGAAGTTAGTAAATAATTTGAATCCGTAATGTGTTCACTTAATATGCAACATGTTTTAGAATATCGCTGGTCGTTAGCATTCTCAGCAGTTTCTGAACATTTACAATAATATCTCAGTGCGAAGGCACGAATTCACTCATTATTTTATACATTATTCAAGGATAAAATTGACAGAAACTTACGGTACCAAGGTGGTTATGTATTATTTAGGAGTTTCCAGGGAAAGTTTTGATGTTGTTTTTTATAAAATTTTGTCAATAATCTACATTTAGTAATTCAGAATAAATGCAGGTAGAACAATACTTGATTCACAAACTATCAGGTTGATGTAAAAGTTCTTGCCGTTTTTAGTGCTAGATGGCATTGCAATGCAAAACCGAAGTGTTATTGACTTCAGACGTGTTAATTTTTGAGGTCATTTGATATAAAACATCGAGGCAAAAATATTGTTATTTGGTTGTGTTTTTTAAATTTTGTTAAGCAATAAAAATTGCAGAAAATTTCGACATATTATGCTTTTTTATTCCCGGAAAGGCAAGAATGCTTCGCAGATGTAAAAAAAGATTAGTGCTGTACGGTTGACGATTCCACGTGCCGTTAGAAAATTCGTAAGATAATTCGTTCAGACAATATAGTAACAACAATTTTAATCCTAGAGAAGCACGTTCTGGGCAACTGACTAAGACTGATGACGACAAAATATTGGCGCTAATTGAAAGTGATCGGCACAGAACAACACGAGAGATTGGAGAAATTCTTGGAATCAACCAGTCAACAGTGTCAAGGCAATTACGCCAACTTTATTTGGTTATAAAGGCCGATGTACGGGTGCCGCATAGGTTAAAGAAGAATAATTTGCTATACCGAGTTTCTGCTGGCGATTCTCTATAGAAGCACAATGAAATAGATCCATTTTTAAGCGGCTTGTTACAGATGATGAAAAATGGATTGTTTATAATAATGTTAAGCGTAGGAAATCATGGTCTTAGGAGATGACCCTACAACCAGCGCAAAAGACAGTTTACATCCGAAGAAGGATGAAAACTGAATTTTGCGTTGAAACCAACCGTGCAACACCATGCTTACAATATTTACCTGACTGACTAGAATTGGATACCTATAACTGGGTCTTGATGCAAACGCATCTCAAGTACGCTTGTTGTCTGAGGATGGAAGCATGTGGATAATTCTTTCAAAAGTTATCGAAATTTATGATTTTTAAAATGTATCCACAATTTTTTATCACTTACTAAATACGTACAAATGTGTGAAAATTCACAGTTCAGATCAATTTTTTCATAGTATCTTTCTATATGCGGGTCAAAGATCGAAACATGTTTGCCAAATTTCAGTTCTCTAGATATACATGTTTGGCCACAATTTCTACCATAGAGCCAGAACCAACGTTACAATAATTTGTAAACATCGATTTTCCAGAATTATTTATGAAAAAAGTTTCTTGAACTGAAAACGTACATTGTACATAAATATGTATAGTAATAATGTTTACCCAATTATGTTAAATTTACGTTGTTGAAAATAATCTCTTTATATTTAGGCTTTTAACGTTAATAAATAATAGGCTAATAAAGTGTTTTCCTCCATTGTATCGCATAAGCATCGATTTAATAATATGAGCCAGGTGTATGAAATAACACGCCATTAAATAAAAAAATAAAGTCATAGAAATGATAATTTTCCAAGTGTATTTAATCTTTGTTCTATTTGAAAATTGAATGTTTTTGTGTGAAATTGTGCGTGCAGATATGTTTACACGTAAGTGGTTAGCAATAAATTATAATGCACACTTGAAATAATAATGAACAGATGGAAATAGGAATATGTGTCAACTAAAACTAATTTCCGGGTTTCCTAAGTATCTAGTAAGTAAAAAATGTGAAGTGTGAATTTTCACACATTTCTGGGTTTTGCAGGTATTTAGTAACTGAAAGATGATTATTTGGGATGCCAAAACAAATTTTATGTCAAAATATTTTTTTATGAATTTTAATTCGAATGCCTAATACCATTATTTAAGTTTCTAAATATGTGCAGTATTTTTTTTTTTTTTTATATAGCAAGCTTCATTAAGATTTTGAAAATTGCGCCTATGGCTTCCATTGGTTACTTAAATCATAAGCCCCGCCCTCTGATTTCGTCAAACATAGAATTAAATTATAATTTCAACACTTCCCAATGATTATTAAATTTACGCTTTTAAAAATTAAATGCTATAACTAGAATTTTAACAAAATAATTTAAACAAAATAAAAAAGCAAAAAAAACAGAAAAAATAAAATTAACAAGATTCGAACCCTAGGTTTGCAAATTAAGTTACATTATTAAGCGCAGGACAAAACCAACTACGCTACTAGAGCTACTGATCTGGTGTGTTACATAGCGAATTAAATATTTAACATATTTTAGTTAAAAACACAAAAATGCGTTATTTTCCGAAAACATAATCTGATCAAAAATTCCTGTTGTACTATTCCGGTTCACACCAATGTACATTACTTAGAATTTTTTCAGATTTTTAGTTTAAACCATCTGGGCTGCAGGGTGTGGGAAAAAATTTTTTTTGCACAATTTTGGCAAAAATCGCTTCAAAATAATTTATTTTGCAAAAATAAAATTTTGATCGTTAATACACGTACTAAGGGCTTTCATTTGATACCATACGCAGAATTAAAAAAAAAAAAATTTTTCGATTAGCACATATTTGTTTCTATATTTTTTTTTAGATGTTTTAGTATTTTTCCTATGTGCAGGTCAAAGAGTTGTATAAGCATGCCAAATTTCAACTCTCTAGGTTTACAGACAGACAGACAGACAGACAGACAGACAGACAGACTTTTTGTCTTCCTAAAAACTAATAAATTTTGTTTATACTATTTCGGTTTATATCACTGTATATTTTTCAAGATTTTTAGATCACTTCTGGTAACGTAGGAGCGTAGGAGTTTTTGACGTCCTAGGCAAGGTATACAATTTTGCTTCCCTCCAAACGCCACCAAGCAGTGAATTTACTGCTATACTAGCGTCGGCGAATCAACGCAGTTACGTCACACGACGTGCATTGTTCCAAACAATACAGTCGTTTGTTACGTATTGTGACGTAACAGCGTTGATTCGCCGACGCTAGTATAATAATTAAAGGAAATAAGATTGTTGGTTTAATTTGTTTTTATAAGATTTCTAAGATTTCTAAGATAGAAAAACCAAGAAATTCTTATACTGTCACACAGTGGCGCACTCAGGGGGGTGCTCGGGGACCGCCCCATCTCCCTAAGAAGGAAGGAAATAAAAATAAAAACACTCAAACACACTAGAAAATTTTAAAAATACATATGAGGACCTTTTTTGTAGGTCTTCACTTATATTTTAGAAGTGAGGACCTTTATTTTAGGTCATCTCTTGGTATTTCCGAAGCGAGGACATCACTTGAAATTTAGAAGTTTTAACCTTAATTTAAGTAATTTTGTCTCCCCCCAACAAAAATTGCGCCACTGCTGTCACACATGTGTTTATATGTCTGTCTATCTGTCTATTAAATTGACACCAAATGCTTTAATTTCACATCACTGTAACGGTTGAACATCACTGGACAAGATTGTACCTTTGTCTATAAAATAAGCTGTTTGTAAAAATTAATTAATATTTAGTTGAAATTCTGTCTCCCCAACAAAACACTATTTATACGAAAAACGTCTACAAAAACAGTCGCCGCAAGCTACTGATCCTAGTCTTGACTGAAATTAATATTAGGTCTCGCCCTTATTTTCTACAAATATTTTTAGTCTTTATATTTGCTATTTGTTGAGCAAGAATTTTCAAACATGACTTTTGATTGTGCTTAAAAAATTTTCATTTATTCAATAATTTTTAATTTATTTATAAAAATGGGTACCCAAAAAGGTAAAAAGAGCAAGTTGAATTTACATGTCGACAAATAAAGTGTATTAACTTACCAGGTCTACAAGTATGAATTGCGGATTTTTTTCAAACTTGCCGCGCAAACATAGTGTGTAGTTCTAAGTTTCAACACATATGGCGTTTTGTTAAGTTATCATTAAGTGTCAAATGCGTATAGGTTATAATTTGAAAAGTGATCATATAGTTTTGTTTTACTGTGTTAAAAATATCAAATTTTGTGCCAAATAAAGAGCATTCGCGGACAGTACTACTGTTTTGTTTTCATTTGAAAAAAACTGCTGCTGAATCATACCGACTGCTTCGAGAAGCTTATGGTGAATATGCTCCATCGCAAAATACGTTGAACGATGATTTCGGCGTTTCAAAAGTGGTGACTTTGATCTTACAGACAAAGAACATGGAAAACCTCCAAAAAAATATGAAGATACAAAATTGGAAACATTGCTACAGGAAGACGATAGTCAATCACAAAAACAACTAGCAGAGCAGTTAGGCGTTAGTCAACAAGCTGTTTCCAATCACCTACGAGAGATGGGTAAGATCCAGAAAGTCGGCAGATGGGTTCCACATACATTGAATGAGAGGCAGATGGAAAAACGCTTCTATTATGAATTGTTAAAACCTGGTGAAATAGTTAATACCCAACACTACCAACAACAACTGATCGAATTGAACCATTCGCTGCTCATAAAACGACCAGAATACGAAAGAAGACAGCACAAGGTAATCTTTCTTCACGAAAAATCTCCATCACATAAGGCAAAAGCAGTTTGCAACATATTGGAGGCACTCAAGGGGGAAGTGCTACCCCATGCCGCTTACTCACCAGACTTGGCCCCTTCAGATTACCACTTGTTCGCATCGATGGGTCACGCACTTGCCGAGCAGCACTTTTGTTCATATGAAAATGTGAAAGAATGGCTAGATGAATGGTTTGCGGGGAAAGGGGAAGAGTTCTACTGGCGTGGTATTCACAAATTGCCTGAAAGATGGGAAAAATGTATAACTTCTAATGGAGCATACTTTGAATAAATAAACTTTTACTGTTCTTTTGAGTTTAATGCGTTTTATTTAAAAAAAAAATCCGCATTTCATACTTGTAGACCTGGTATATACAATAAAGTATGATCTATTCGTGAAGAACATGCAGTCATTAGGTGCTTATATTTTACAAGTAAAAATGCTTAACTAAGCTTACAAGTTAGTCAAATGCCTTACCAAGGGTAAGGGGGGAGCAACAATCTTTTGTAGTCTTATAAATGGAAGCCCTTATAACTTAGATTAACTTACGTAAGGCGAGAATACTTAAGTATGAAATAGACAAGGATGAAATTTGTAGAAAAAAGGCTGATTAAGTTGGTACAAAAACCTCCTAAAATCTCCTACAACAACCTTTTTTACGTCTGATTCGATATAACTTACAAATATAAGGAATTATTTTATTCATCAAAGTATGCCCCCATATTGTCTATACACTTTTGTCAATTAAGCGACAGGTTGTTCAGGGGTTGTTCAGGCAGGTGGTATAAAACCCAGGCGGACAAGAGTCAATTCCTGGAAGGCCAGTTTTACAGCATTGTCGGAATTAAACTGTTTTCCTTTTAAAAAGTTGTCCAAATTGCGGAAGAAGTGGTAGTCAGTGAAGGCTAGGTCTGGTGAGTATGAAGGATGATGAAGAAGTTCCAACTCCAATTCCTGTAGTTTTGCCGCAGTCATTTGTGCAGTGTGTATAGTGTTATCATGCAAGAAGATAGGAGTCGATCTGATGACCAATCTAGGTTTTTTTTTTTTAAGTTTTTGTATCATTTCGTCCAGTTGGCTGCTGTGATCGATGACCCAGTTTTTATTTTGTTTGGTTTTTATGTTGTGTACGAAATTTGGCGAATCAATTTGATATTGTCTGCTGCGTAGTAACACTAGAGCCAAATACACTATTAATGTTTCGCGTGCTCTGCGATGTCGCTGCTCCACGTAAGAACTCATACTTCATAATAGTGCGAATTTCCGACCGTTCCATTTTCAATAAAATTAATTTAAAAAAGTTTTTGATATTTTTTAGATCATACAATGATTTCTTTAAACAGGCAAGTTGTGTAACTTTCCAAAAAAAAAAAAAAAGAACGGTAAAATATTAAGCCAATGTCAAATAATAAGCTGTTAAAGTTGGCAGTATTATTAACTACAATTTTCATCCTTGACGACCTGATATAAACATTCGAACTAAATAATTCTTGTTTTGATTGAACGAAAAGACTTTTAAATCACTTTTAATGTCGTCTCGTCCAATCACAGTAAGAGTGACGCAATTCTAAAGCTATTAAGTCAATAAAAAAGGAGATGCTTAAAGATTTTGGTTTTTGAGTGTACTCTCGTAACTCCCCAAATATTCACCAAATTGAAAGTGAGTTTGTATCGTGGTATATAAATATATATCCAAAACTACAGTCTACTAATGCTGTTAGCCTAGCACCGCGCGACTGTTCGAGTAAATACGAAGATTTCCAAATATGGCAATTGTTGATTGGTGAAAAACAACAGAGATAGGCGAGTATTATATAAGACAAGGTACCTAGAGTTCAAAAATGATTTTTATTCCACAACTTTGCTACAAAAACATACAAAAACTCAAACTTTGTTCATACAAAAATCTCCTACAACAACCTTTTTTACGTCATATTTGGATAAAATCGCCCACTTAAACATTCGTTATCTCATCTCACTAAATAATTCCCACAATTTAAAAAGCATATGTTAACATTTCAAAAGTAACTGAACCATTAACAAACATAATATTTTAACCTTATTCTGAAATATTTCTCCGCTATCACGCCCTGTATACGTTAAATATTTTTTATCATAAGCTTCAACGGTTTTTTTGTGTTACAAAGCGTCATTAATTATAAATATCAGTAGAAGTGACGGCGTCAAATGCTCAGCGTAGAATGAGGACGGCAATTTAACCCTTTAACTGCCGATGTAAAATATAAGACACACGCGATATGTGACGCAATTGAGATATACACATGCAATATAGTACTTACTGTTAGTTACTTGGTGATTACTGTGGTGAAAATGTACTTACCTAGAAAAGAAAAATATATATTAGAAAATTATATGGTTGGAAAAAAATATTATGTTGAACTTACTGCGTTGAAAGCTACGATAATCAAGTTTTTTCTTCACAAGTTTACTTTATTACAAAAGCTAACAGTAAGTTCATAATTACTTTCTCTTTTTAATTTTCAAATTAAATAGACAAATAAAATAATACAATTTTATGAAATTTAATTGATTTATCTTTAAAACCAGTGGCGAAGGGAAACCTCCGCTAGACATGCCCTCCCATAAAAAAAAATATTTAAAAAAAAATGTAAATTTAAAAAAAAAAAATAAATTAAATATTTAGATAAATCTTCAAAAATACATCAAATTAAGTTCTATACAAATTTTTGTCCAAGGCTTGCTTTACTAGTTACGAATTAATTATTATGACCATGGAAACGTTACATATAAGTATGAAAAAATTGAGAAAAATTGAGACAAATTTTATAGAAATTATTCGAAATTTTTCGTTTTATCAAAAAACGTCTCAAATAAAAGTTATTAGTTATTCCATTTATAGTAACTTTTGTTCAATAAATTTTTTCGAATTATTTTTCTGTTGCTAAATATTCGCAAAAATCTTAAAATCGACAGGAGTAAACTCCCATTTCTAGTTAACCGATATTCATAAAAAACAATAGGGTTCTTCCCATTTAATAGGAGAATTTTTTAGTACCAGAACGAACTCTTTAAGTTAAACCGTTTTTGAGTTATCGTGTATACACACAGACACACCGACACACACACACACACACACACGCACGCACGCACGCACGCACGCACGCACGCACGCACGCACGCACGCACGCACCCACACGCACCCACACGCACGCACGCACGCACGCACGCACCCGCACACACACACACACACACACACACACACACACACACACACACACACACACACACACACACACACACACACACACACACACACACACACACACACACACACACACACACACACACACACACACACACACACACACACACACACACACACACACACACACACACACACACACACACACACACACACACACACACACACACACACACACACACACACACACACACACACACACACACACACACACACACACACACACACACACACACACACACACACACACACACACACACACACACACACACACACACACACACACACACACACACACACACACACACACACACACACACACACACACACACACACACACACACACACACACACACACACACACACACACACACACACACACACACACACACACACACACACACACACACACACACACACACACACACACACACACACACACACACACACACACACACACACACACACACACACACACACACACACACACACACACACATACGGACGGCACTTCGAAAATAGGTTTTTTGGAGTCTCGACATCGAAAATTTTCGCGATTACAATACTTGTCCCTTATATATTAAGGTCGGGCAAGTAAAAATTGATGTGAAGTGTGAATTTTCACACATTTCAGGATTTTGTAGGTATTCAATAAGTGAATTATTCAAAGAAGTCAACAGAATGCTGGATGTCCAAGAATATATTTTTGATAATCATTTTTAATCGTTATTTGGGTACTAAGAGCTTCCATTTATTTTTTTTAAATGGATTTTTAACAAAATTTAAATTACTTGCCAAAAATCCCAACTTTTTTTTTGTATTTGCTTCGTATTCAAGTCATAACTAAATATAGATAATTTGCGAAAATTTCATCATAATATAATTTAAATTAAAAAATCCTAGCATTTCTACATTTGCTTCATATCGAAGACTTCATTAAATTAATAAGAAATATATTGATAAATAGCTCAATTTTTTTTCAATTTCAGAAACGTATTTCTTAATATTAAGAATGTGTTATTTATTTTATAAGTATTTCACAACTAAAAATGTTTTATTTTTGTTAATACATTAAAAACAAAAAATAAACTCAAAATTCAAGCAATAGGTTGAATTATAGCGTATAACAGAAGGCGCTTCTTACATTCATGAAATCGATTTTCAGCTGTTAAAAATTTGTTATTACAGTCTGTTTCAAACGCTTAGGCGGAACTAGATTTTGCAATTTAGTTACTTTCATCGCTTAAATCGTGCTTTTCGGCCGTTTTGTTTAAGCTTTGTAAATCATACTTACAATAAACATTTTTTGGTTAAGGTTAATATCATTTTAAAATGTCATTTTCTTTATATTTTGATTTTTTGTGTAATTCTTAATACAAATTTCCCATTTATTTATTTTTTTGTCATTAAAATATCTAAAAAAAATATTTAATTTTGACATATGTCATTCGTTTCCATGGTTTCATTGTTGGAATTTTAAATTTTGACATCCCAACGTGAAAAATGAAATAACCCAAGCAAGGTCCCTTCTCGTGACAACCTAAAAGAACTAAATTCCCATTTAGTTCCGCTTAACCATTTGGAACAGACTGTACCTATAATTTTAATTTTAAAAGAAGAAGTATACTACCTTAGCCATAAAAACAAAAAATCCATAACATAATTTAGTCATTTATTAGAAAATAATTAATTTTGTCAAAAACACAAATCTGCAATATTTTCCAAAAACGCAATCTTATCAAAAATTCCTATCAGTCAAAAGTATTTTCAGATTTCTAGTTTAACCCTTTTGGGTAAAAGGGTGCGGGACAAAAACGTTTTTTGCACATTTTTGGCTAAAATCGTGTTATTTTTATTTATTTTTTTTTAACTACTTTCTCAAGAACTTTCTTTTGATAAAATGCAAGAAAAAAATTTTAAATAACTATTTTTTCAACAAAAAAAAAAAACGATATTTTCGAAAAATTAATCTGATCATAAATTCCTGTTGAACTATTCCGGTTCCCATCAATGTACATAATGGATTTTTTTCTTCAAATTTTTAGTTCAACCCCTCAGAGATATAGGATGGGCGACAATTTTTTTTTTTACACATTTTTGACGGAACTTCCATAAAAAAAATACTTGCTTGTTGGTCCACGCACTAAGAGGTTTCATTTGATATTTCACTCAAAATTAAAAAGAAAATTATATATATATATATATATATATATATATATATATATATATATATATATATATATATATCCCACATATAGTACTATATGTGGGTCAAAGTGTTGTATAAGCATGCCAAATTTCAACTTTCTATGTTAAGCCGATAAGCTACAATTTCTACCATAGACAGATATACACATGAGTGACGTTATAACGGTTTTTTTGGTTATCATACCTAAAAAAATCCTAAAAACAGATATTAAAGCGATTCCAAAAAGTTCCTACAATAGTTATTTGTATTACAAGTTAGGGAATGACCAACTTTTTTACAACAGGAATGATAATTAGAATCACTGCGCTCGTGGCAGTGAAACATTTATCTGATTTCTGCATTTCCTAATTAATTAGGAAAAGATTTAAGTGTGGAAATGGGTGCCATTTTACATTCAAAATACTAAAAAAATGTCAATATCTCGTAACTGAATTGCAAAAAACGTGTTTCCAGAATTGGCGCTGGTAGCAACGGATAAGCGCAAAAAAGCAGTATTTCGAATGTAATAACTTAAACTAATCTTTTTATTATACCTCATATGTTTAAGTATTTACAGAAGTATTTTTAAAACTAGCATTTGAAAACCAATAAAGTAATCCAATTTAGGCAATAATACATAAGGAAATTAGGTTGAAAAATATAAACAGAAAGCAATAAAGGGAATAAATTCAATAATATTAAGCTTAACGACAGTTTGCATCGCTTGGTAACCGATGGGGAGTCCATAAAACACTTTTTATATATCACTCACTTTTACGATTTGTCATAATTTTATATATCCATGTATAATCAAATTGCTACCCTTTATCGATCATAAAAGTCACTATATAAAATAAAATAAGAAATATATTATATAAATTTCTTTTAAATGCGTGCTTGTGTTGTTAGAGTATGAACAAAGTAAACATTATATCGTATGGTATACAGAAAAATTTACTTGGCCGATGATGGTGAAAAAAAACCATTTTGTTCGATCCAGGTCATCAAAATTAAATGATATCATTTTGTTCGGATAGTGAAAAAGAAGTATTGTTTCTTCAGATTTTTAGAAAAAATAGTATCTATTAAAATAAAATAGAGTAGGCCCTGGCTATATTAGTGAATTGACATGTAATTTGTTCTCCTCTAATAAATCCAGGTACAGCATAATTATTTATTCCAAATATTATATACCTACTTACTTATAAACACAGTAATTGTTTTCTCACTTTTTGTATCTAAAATATTTGATTTAATCGAATAATAACATAACATAGTTTATAGTGGTGAAAAGTTTTGACATCTGTCACTATTTATAGTGGTGAAATTTTTTTGACATCTGTCACTGATAGCCCAGGTAATTAACCTGTATCTATTGGTCGGCAAACCACTACTAGTGGTGTGCAGATTCAGATAATATGAATTCATACTCCCAATCTACTGTGGGAAATATCTAATTTCTAAAATGAATAGCCAAAGAAAAACATTTGCAAATGCGACAAAAACCAATAGCAACACCTACCCAAACAGAAACCAAGCAATTCTTCTTAACATTGAACCAGGAATAGAAATTAATGAATATATCTATGCTATAGGATCTCTTATTGGTCCAAAAAATATTACTCATGTCTCAAAAACATATAATAGCGGTTTATGCATTTTTCTAGCAAGTAAAGATATAGTAGAAAAATTAGTCAACCAACATCCAAAAATTATAATTCAAAATGTAGAAGTAGAAATAAGAAAATATATTAACCCAGCCCAAAGAATTATTATCTCACACGTGTGCCCATCCATACCAGATGATGTTATTCAAGAAGCCTTAAATTTCCATAAAGTAAAAACCGTGTCACCTATTAATATGCTCAGAATGGGAATAAAACGAGACGAATATGCTCACATTTTGTCAGACAGAAGACAAGTTTTTGTACCACCTGGGGAAATTAACAAAATACCAAATAGTATAGTTGTTACTCATGAAGAGATTAACTACAGAATTTTCTTCTCACCAGACGCAGTGTGTTACAAATGCAAAAAACATGGTCACTTTGCCAATAATTGTTCAGAAAACATAGAGTCTCAAGAGATCAGTCTAGACAGTCCACAAAATCATTCACCTTCACATAATACAAAACACCTAATAACCCCAACAAACGAAAATCTTAATGATAAACCAAATAGTGAATCCTCAAGTACTAGCCAAATCCACAACGAAATTATAATACCAACAACCCAAGAATTAATTCCTACAACCCAAGATTTAATATCTGCAAACGCCCACACTAAAATACTTACCAACCCAATTATTATAGAAAAAACAAATATTTCACTATCAAAATCAAAAAGACAGGCCTCTAGCAGTACTGAAGAAGAAATAGAAGAAATTCTCGACGAGGAAGAGAATGAAGAACTCAGCCAAATTAAAAATACAACAATAGAAAATCCTACTCCCCAAACCTCAGTTAACAAAACAAAACAAAAATCCAAAAAATTAAAAATCATTAAAGATCATCAAGAACCTCGAAGAACTTCTAGCCCGGACAACCAAATTTATCTAAATGAAGAAACACTTGCGACAATAAAACAAGAAATAGACTCAAATCCTAATATGTACGCAATATCTTTTGACAATCTCTGCAAATGGTTGGATAAAATAAAGGGAAACACAGACTTATTGAAGACGGCTGCGGAATTTACAAATGATATAAATGGATTACTCTTGACATTAAAAGATCTACATACCTTTGTAAATGATAGATCTTCAAAAAACCGTTTAACGAGAATAATAAATAAAATACGAGAACAACTAAATTTAGAAAACCAAACCTCCGTAGAAAATCAACCACACAAAATATAAAATATGGCTCTGCTGCAATGGAATCCAAATGGATATCACGCTCATTTTCCAGAACTACAATATATTATGTCAAAATCATATTTTTATTATGTTTGCCTACAAGAAACCCGTCTTCGCCCTAATCAGAAAACCAAATTACGTAACTATACAATGTATAGAAAAGATCGCCCTAATTACAACAACGCCAGTGGCGGAGTTGCCATCTTAGTACACAATACAATAGATTCAAAACAAATCGACATAGACAGCGAATTGGAAGCTGTTGCTATTAGCACCATAGTACCAAATTTAGGGAAAATCACCATTTGTAATATTTACCTACCTCCCAATACACCATTTACTATACACGATGTAGAAAAATTAATTAAACAACTCCCATCTCCACATCTTATAATAGGAGACATGAATAGCCATAATATAATTTGGGGGTCCAATCAAACAGATACTAGGGGACGTAAACTTGAAAATATTGTAAATAATTATAACTACATTCTATTAAATGATGGCACACCGACGCATTTCTGTACTAGAACGGGTTCATTTTCATCAATTGATTTATCAATTTCTGACACATCCCTAGCAGCAAATTTAAATTGGGAAACCATTCCACAACTATGGGGAGATGGTCACTTTCCAATTATTATAAATTTTCCAACACCACAACAAAATCAACTAGATTCAAAAATATGGAACCTTAAGAAAGCGAAATGGGACTTGTTCAAAGAACTCACAGAGATAACTAAATCCAATATAACAATAGGTAGTAACATAGACGATCTTATAGCTGAATTTACCTCAAAAATACACGACACAGCTATCGAATCAATAGGTTTCAAAAAATTAAAAGTAAAGAAAGTCACCCCCTGGTGGAACAGTGAATGTCAAGAAGCAACAAAACAAATAAAAAAATCCCTAAATAAGTATAAAAAAACAAGAACATTAGAAGATTTGATCCAGTTAAAAATACATAAAGCTAAAGCCAGACGAGTGATCTTAGACAGTAAAAGAAAATCTTGGGAAAATTATACTTCAAAAATCACTGAAAGTACACCGCCAACACAAATCTGGACCAAGATACGGAAAATAAAAGGAAAGAATATATCGCATATAACAAAAACAATAGTTAAAAATAATAATATAGTTTCATCTCCTCAAGAAATATCAGAAATATTAGCTCAAACCTTTTACAAAAACTCTTCGAATGAAAACTATACTAGCGAATTTCTTATATTTAAAGAAAAAACTGAAGACGAACTACTTCATATAACAAATAAAGATGATGACTTAAACAAGCCACTGACAAAAATAGAACTGTTAGATGCACTACAAAATATGAATAAAAATAAGTGCCCTGGACCCGATGGCATCACTTCTGAAATGTTAAAAGAATTACCTGTGTGCACGCTAAATTACCTTTTACTCCTATACAACTACATGTGGAAAAATAATATATACCCGAAACAGTGGAAGCAAGTTACTACTTTCCCAATATTGAAACCGGGAAAATGCAAAACAAATCCTGATAGCTACCGCCCGATATCGGCATCAAATCACTTGAGTAAACTACTCCAGATAATAATTAATAAAAGATTAATGTGGTATCTAGAGTCCCATGGTATATTACATACCAATCAAGCAGGCTTTAGAAAGGGAAGATCTACTACAGATAATATTTTACAACTGTCATTGGAAATCCAGAAAGCTTTCAAACATCGCCAGAACACCATAGCCGTATTCTTCGACCTCAAAAAAGCGTATGATACAACATGGCACTACCACATAATAAAATCACTTCAAGATTGTGGAATTGACGGACACACGTTAAACTATGTTAAAAACTTTCTAGAGGACCGGGAATTCAAAGTAATGGCAAATGGGTATTTTTCCGATACAATGCGACAAGAAAACGGTGTTCCGCAAGGCGAAGTGCTAAGTGTGACACTTTTTCTTGTAGCTATTAATAACATTACAAAGAGTATACCTAGTACAATCAAATATTGTCTATTTGCTGATGACCTTGTCATTTTTCAGAGGGGATATAACCTAAAAACTATTAAAACTATCATTCAAAATACAATCAATGAACTTGAAATTTGGGCTAATAGAACAGGATTCCAATTTTGAACTGAAAAAACAAAGGCTATTAACTTTAATAAAAAACAGTATAATTCAATAAATCCAGTAATAACATTAAATAATGAAGCTATTAAATTTGTTGACGAAATAAAGTTCCTAGGAATGACTATAGATAAAAAGCTAACGTGGAAAAGACATGTAGAAAATTTAAAAAAAGAATGTACGCAGAGACTAAATATCTTAAAAATTTTAGCACATCATAAATGGGGGGCCAACAGAGAAATTTTACTAAGAATATACGATTCTATAATTAGATCAAAATTGGAATATGGAAGCATAGTGTTAACCAATATTAAACCATATCTCCAAAAAATATTACAAACCATTCAAAATGCTGCAATACGAATATCGACTGGAGCATTAAGAACCAGCCCAATAGACAGTATTTTACGTGAGGCGAACCAAGTGCCTTTATTGTACCGCAGGACCCAGACAACGTTGTCATACATCACCAAACTTGCCAGTAATGAAACAAACCCAACATTCAACCTGATGTTTAAGACTGGTAATAATATGATAAACATAAAAAACGATTTACCACTACTTGATACCATCTGCCACAATTGCGAAGATCTGAATATAGAGTTTCCTAAAATATATAAGACTAAACCACCCCCTAAGCCACCATGGACCCTTCTCAATCCCAAAATAAATCTCTCCCTCACCAAGTACAAAAAAGACTCCACTCATCCTGAAACCTTCAGAAAAGTTTATTTGGAAACAATAGAACGCTACGAAAATTTTACTTCTATTTTTACTGACGGATCAAAAATAAATGGAAAGACCGGAGCCGCTTTCATAGTAAACTCAGAAAAACATCAATACCACTTACCATCAGCGACAAGTGTATACACGGCAGAAGCCTTTAGTATTTTAAAGGCAATAGAGTATATTCAGGAAAATGTGGAAAAAAACAAATTTGTAATACAAACGGATTCACATAGTTCCATAGACGCCATCAAAGATATTCACACGAAAAACCCATTAATTCAAGATATCCAAGCAAACGTACATAAAGCTATTATTGAAGGAAAAGAGATTGTTATCCTATGGATTCCCTCTCACGTTGGTATCAAAGGAAATGAAGAAGCAGATCAGGCAGCAAAATTAGCTACAACTAACAATTTGATAAATATACCCATTCCACCTAGAGACTTCATTAGCCATATTAAAAATAAATTAAATTCTAAATTGATTTCATACTGGGGCACAAAAGCAAATCATTTCAGTCAAATCAAAGAAGACTTCGGTTATTGGAAAACCAATATGAATAGAAGAGATCAAATTGTTATTACGCGACTCCGATTAGGTCACACACTAGCTACTCATAAACATATTTTTGAAAAACAAGATCCCATAGAATGCCAAAATTGCAATACAAGATTAGATGTAAAACACCTAATAATCGACTGTCCTAATTATCAAGTTGAGAGGCTAAGATTCCAAATCCCATTATCACTCAAAGAAGCTCTAAGCAACAACCAAGATCATCTTTACAACGTAATAAATTATCTAAAATCAATAAATGTTTTCTGTAAAATTTAAAAATATTATGTATTTATAATATGTAAAAATAATATTGTGTAAAAATATATGTATCAGGGGCCAATAGCCAAGTTGCTGACGCCTCTTTAAAAAAACAAATAAAAAAAAAATAAATAAATAAAATAAAAAAATAAATAAGAAAATTATTTTTTTTATAGTTGAAGGTAATGGGATTCGGACCAGTCAGAAAATAAAAACAAATTTATTAACTTCGCTAACGTTTCGATTTAATTTAAATCTTCATCAGAGCTTAGTTAATAGTCACGAAATAAAATAACAGTTTTAAAATAAATGAAGAACACATCATATTGTCCGGTTATTGAACTCAGAGATAAGCAATTAATATTTAATTGCTTATCTCTGAGTTCAATAACCGGACAATATGATGTGTTCTTCATTTATTTTAAAACTGTTATTTTATTTCGTGACTATTAACTAAGCTCTGATGAAGATTTAAATTAAATCGAAACGTTAGCGAAGTTAATAAATTTGTTTTTATTTTCTGACTGGTCCGAATCCCATTACCTTCAACTATAACTACTAACTTACGGACGTAATTCATCTAATCAAAATTATTTTTGTTTCTTAATTTTTTTGATAGCACACAATAAACTTTAAAAAAATATATAATTTTTTTCAACGACACCAAAAGAGAAATATTCTTCGAAAAACTAATCTGATCAAAAATTCCTGTTGAACTATTTCAGGTTCCATCAAAGTAGATTATTGATCAACTCCTTTGGAAATAGGGTGGGGGACAAAAGTTTTTTTCCCTCATTTTAGCGAAAATCCCAACAAATAAAAAATTTAAAAAATACAAAATTGCTTTTTTATCCTCGCGGTAAGAGGTTAAGTTTGAAATCCCACTATCAAAAACAATTTTTTTTTTCTCGTTTATAACATATTTGTTTATATTTATCTGAGGATGTGTTTTTTTAGCTCTCAATATTTTCCCTATGTGTGTATCAAAGAGGTGTATAACAATGCCAAATTTCAACATTCTATGTTCCACCGTTTGGCTACAATTTCTACCGTACAGACAGACAGACAGACATACAGACAGCCAGACTGACAGACAAACAGACAGGCAGATAAACAGACAGACAGACAAACAGATACATGAGTGACGTTATAAGGGTTTCTTGTTGTCACATGTACAAAACCCTAAAAATGTTGATGCAAAATGTTACATTTTCTTCTCGTATCCCCAAAGTATCAACGCACGTTTCCAACTGGTTCAAAGAAATCGAAGCCATGAAAGCACGCGCCACAATTTGATTCCAGTAGCTATAATTTACTCTATCTAATTTGTGTAGTAACCTAGTTTTGTTGTTTGTTCTGGTGTTTGGTTGTGAGTGCGCTAACAGCTAAGAGAGCAAAGAGCGCGACTCCCCTAACTCTATGGTAACTAGGAAAAGCTCGGAGTTAATGTTGAAACTTCTCTCTTGCTTGTTGGTTCCTTGTAAGATTTGATTAGAGCAACCATTGAAAACTGCTTCAATTCACATTCACAGATATCGATTTACTCCGAACTAAATGACTTGTTTTAATGTCTTTTAGTTTTGTTTATGACAAGTTTCAGTTTATTGTTCTTACAATTGTCTTTGTTATTAGGATTATTGATATTTCTTTCGTAACTTTGACGTTAAAGAAGGAACTGCGTATTAGAAATCTTCGACTAACTTTCAGAATTCTTAATACATTCCAGATTTAGGTCACCTTAAGTATCAGATTGATGTCCTAGTGCAAATATTGGCTTGCCGAACAAGTTGAAGCATTACCTTTTTAGGATTTAGTAGGTATAACCAAGAACCTCTTATACGGGTGTGTCTCTTAGATTCCAAAATGGATATAGAACAGAAATTATGCAGGCAACGGCTATACTGTAAAAAATCAGCTGTGGCCACCACAGGACCGACCGCCATCGTAAAGTACTTATATAAAATACATTCTAGCAGCAGAGTAGAAATAACTTGGCCTAATATTTTCTAACAGAGATATCATTTATCATGACCATGGAAACCTTACATATAAGTATGAAAAAATCAGCTGTGGCCGCCATAGGACCGACCGCTATCATAAAGTACTTCATAAAGTAATACATTCTAGCAGCAGAGTAGAAATAACTTGGCCTAATATTTTCTAACAGAGATGTTATTTATCATGACCATGGAAACGTTACATATAAGTATGAAAAAATTGAGACTTAATTTCGAAAAATTTTACAAAAATTTATGCGAAATTTTTCGTTTTATCAAAAAACGTCTCAAATAAAAGTTATTAATATATATAAGTTGATGTATTGCTTTTATAGCAACTTTTGTTCAATAAATTTTTTCGAAATATTTTTCTGTTGTGAAATATTCATAAAAATCCTAAAATCGACACGAGTAAACTCCCATTTTTAGTCAACTGATTTTTACCAAAAGTTGATCAACTCGTGCCATTGATGGCAGAAGCTTAAATATGAAGTTTCATCAAAATCCTTTCAGCCGAATTTGCTTTGCACGTGTACACAGACGGACAGACAGACAGACGGACAGACAGACAGACAGACAGCCAGACCGACAGACATCATGCTAAAAATAGTCAAAACGTTATGTAGGGACCTCAATTCGTGGAGATCCATCGAAATCTCGAAATGTCAAAATCGGTATGATCACAATACCTTCTTTATATATGTTGGCGGTCGGTAAAAATTGAGACTTAAGAAAAATTTCGACTTAAGAAAAATTTCCAAATGAGACAAGTGTTTCGTGTAAAATTTCGACTTAAGAAAAATTACCAAATGAGACAAGTGTTTACACCGCAGAAATATACGCCCTGCTAAAAGCATCGGAATTGATTCTTACACACCAAGACGAATCAGCTCAATACATAATTCAAGTCGACTCCATGGCTACAATAAGAAGCATCCAAAAACTATATCCTGAAGACCACATAGCCATACAAATCCAAAACAACTTCCATCAAGCACTATCCACTGGAAAACAAATAGTCATGCTGTGGATCCCATCTCATATTGGAATCCATGGAAACGAACGAGCAGACCAAGCCGCTAAAAACACTAGTGAAGAAATTCTGGAAGACATAGTTACCCCTCACATAGACCTCATAGCACAAATAAAAAGGAAAATCAAAGAAAAATGCTTCGACAACTGGAAAACAACAACAAACAATCATCTCAGAAATATCAAAGAAGACACAACTCCTTGGTTTGATATTGAAAATAGAAAAGACCAGATAGTGATAACTAGAATGCGAATAGGCCACACGTTACTAACTCACAAACACATATTTGCCCACGAAGAACCCACCACTTGTGATCTATGTAACTCGAAGATTACCATACACCATCTCCTTTTAGAATGCCCAAAATATGATCAAGAGAGAAGAAACACTAACCTACCGCAAACTCTGAAGGAAGCTCTATCACCTTCCACAGCCAAAGATGCCCTTAACTTCATGAAACAAACTAATTTATACAATTTAATTTAATATATGATTATACCAACCTATATTATATGTATATCTATCTTTATTTATGTATATTAAACAATGTATATGAAGGTGCTAATAGTCGTTGTTACTGAAGCACAAAATAAAAAAAAAAAAAAAATAAAAAATTTCGAAATATTTTACAGAAATTATTCGAAATTTTTCGTTTTATCAAAAAACGTCTCAAATAAAAGTTATTAGTTATTGCAATTATAGCAACTTTTGTTCAATAATTTTTTTCGAAATATTTTTCTGTTGTGAAATATTCACAAAAATCTTAAAATCGACGCGAGTAAACTCCCATTTTTAGTCAACCGATTTTTATCAAAAGTTGATCAACTCGTGCCATTGATAGCAGAAGCTTAAATATTAAGTTTCACTAAAATCATTTCAGCCGAATTTGCTCTGCACGTGTACACAGACAGACAGACGGACGGACGGACATACAGACCTACAGTCTTTACATACTTTCATTCATACTTTCATAATTATAATTTATTATTGTTACACTACATTCTACTATTATATACACTTATATTATATATCCTATTGTAGCTCCGATGAAGAATAAATCTTATTCGAAACTTGTCAGCTGATATGATTGGTTTTCATTGCTGTCCGCAACCCGTACAACCTCCTTCTTTAATAAAATTAAAAAGTCAGACTTTTATTAATTTGAACTAAAGATTTTTTTCCAAATAATAGTAAAATCACAAAAAGTCCATTTTTTCAAAAAGTAGATATTGAAAAAACAAATTCTGAGCCGACGAAAATTTAAATCACATCTGTCTGTCTGTCTGTCTGTCCGTGTACACGTACAGAGCAAATTCGGCTAAAAGGATTTTTCAGAAACTTCATATTTAAGCTTTTGACATGACGAGTTGATCAACTTTTGGTAAAAATCGGTTGACTAAAAATGGGAGTTTACTAGTTTCGATTTTAAGTTTTTTGCAAATATTGAACAACAGGAAAATATTTCGAAAAAATTTATTTAACAAAAGTTGCTACAAAAGCAATAACTAATAACTTTTATTTGAGATATTTTTTGATAAAACGAAGAAAAAAAAATCAGCTGTGGCCACCACAAGACCGACCACCATCATAAAGTACTTGTATAAAATACATTCTAGCAGCAGAGTAGAAATAACTTGGCCTAATATTTTCTAACAGAGATATTATTTATCATGACCATGGAAACGTTACATGTAAGTATGAAAAAATTGAGACTTTTTATCAAAAAACGTCTCAAATAAAAGTTATTAGTTATTGCATTTATAGCAACTTTTGTTACATAAATTTTTTCAAAATATTTTTCTGTTGCTAAATATTCGCAAAAATTTTAAAATCAACAAGAGTAAACTCCCATTTTTAGTCAACCAATTTTTACTAAAAGTTGATCTACTCGTGCCATTGATGGCAGAAGCTTAAATATGAAGTTTCATAAAAATCCTTTTAGCCGAATTTGCTCTGCACGTGTACATAGACAGACAGACAGACAGACAGACAGACGGACGGACGGACGGACGGACGGACAGACGTACGGACGGACGGACAGACAGAACGACAGACATCATGCTTAAAAAAGTCAAAACGTTATGTAGGGACCTCAATTCGTGAAGATCCATCGAAATCTCGAAATGTCAAAATATCTCCCATACATATGTTGGCGGTCGGTAAAATTTTTTTCTAGGTATCTATTTTTTCATAATTACGTTACTATATGTAACGTTTCCATGGTCATGATAAATACTATCTCTGTTAGAAAATATTAGGCCAAGTTATTTCTACTCTGCTGCTAGAATGTATTTTATACAAGTACTTTGTGATGGCGGTCGGTCCTGTGGTGGCCACAGCTTATTTTTTGTGTTTGTAATCAGTGCAATAAAAAATATAAAACTTTTGCGATACACATTATTTTCTAAACTTGCTGGTCCGCAATTTTTTTCTAGGTCGCTTGCCGGTCCGCCATGAAAAAAGGTTGGGATACGTTTCTCTAATAAACATAGATACAATAAATTTAAAAAAATATAAATATATATTTTTTTTAATACAAATCTGTTTATACCTTAATAACTCTCAATAGTTTTTCTATATGTGGGTCAAAAAGTTGTACAAGCATACCAAATTTCAATTTTCTAGGTCCAGTCGTTTGGCTACAATTTCTACCGAACAGATAGAACAGACAGACATACAGACAGATAGACAGACAAGCAGACAGACGGACAGAAACAGAAGTGCTATTACAAGGGTTTTTTGATCATACCTACAAAACCCCGAAAATGGTGTTCCACTGGTCTGGAGCACTCTTGTAGAAAATATATCTTATAATATATGACAGGCCTTTCTGCGCAATATCACATCTAAGAAAAATTACCACATATAACGTCGCAGATGTAAAATTACTAAAATCACCGATGATATTGCCAAAGTTACCACATTATCTCCCTTATCATATCGACATCTAGTGGGAGAAGGGTAGAAAAGCCAAAGTAGGTTAGTACACAAATTGGTGACAGTAAATATATCGGAGGCTGCTCTGAACAGCTCGGCAGACTGGGGAAGGAATCTCCCGTCTCGATGGCAGAGCAAACAAGAGGATGGAGTGCAACCGCGATTGCACGGAATTCTATCTTTGTCTGATGCATTCTGGGTGGTTCGTTGTTATATTCGCGACCTGGATTGCGTCGGGCGATTTTATTAAGCTTTTTCATAAACATTTGTTTATTAAATATTTAAATTGAAATATAGTATTGGCATATTTTATAAAAGAAATAAAAGAAAATTGATGTGAAGTGTGAATTTTCACACATTTCAGGAGATATTTAATAAGTGTAAGAAGTCAACAGTATTATCGATGTCAAAGACAACATTTTTCCTATAATCACATCAAAATCAACAGATATTTTATCATCATTTATTCGATATTTGGGTACTAAGAGCTTCCATTTAATTTGTTTAAACTAAATTTAAATAATTTGCGAAAATTACGTCATAAGAAAATATATATTAAAATCTAAGTCTTCATTAAATTGATAAGAAATATATTGATACATAGCTTCTATAGCGGGTTCCAATGGCACAGCCAAGGGGGGGGGGAGGCTGGGCCCCTCCCAGGACCAGCAGATTACACGGCGCTGCTCGGAGAGTTGAAGATACAATTTGTTTACCACAACCAGTTGCGCAGCCGTTTTTTTGTATAAATAAACATTTTTTTAAGATTGCCTACTCTTGATAAAGTGACATAATTATTGTTCAATTGAAAATACACTTTCCAAATATGCTCCAACGAATTATATGAAGGTGAGCGTTGATCCTTTTTCCCCCTGACACATCGACTAAAACATTCGCCCAGTCAAATGATAAAATTGGTTAAGCAACTAATTACTCGATTCAGATAAGATAAAGAGGAAATCTGACTCCGGCATAACCTTCAGAATGTAATTTTAAAATGACACCTCAAACGTGAAATAGAGTAGAAATAGTAGAAATATAATAGAGAGTAGTTTTGGAGACAATAGCGCAACGTGTTGATACCAGTTGTATCAGTTGGTCAATGGACCAACTGATACAACTGGTCCATTGATGTATCAGTTGCTGGCCCAGCAACGGTAAAGTGCATTGAAAGTAATGGGCCAGTGCTGGCATTTCGCACTGGGCCAGTGCTGGCATTTCGCATTGGTCCAGTGCTGGCATTTTGCACTGGGCCAGTGCCCCGGTGTCCCCGTGGCCGTTAGCTGGCCCATTGATGTATCAGTTGCTGGCTCAGCAACGGTAAAGTGCAAAATAATCGCATTAGTTGCAAGATTTATTTCTGACAGACTAGTGCTTATATTATACCCACTCTCTAGTGTTTCAAATGTAATATATGTGTACTTACCCAGTATTAAAATAAATTAATGGTTAGGTGCAAAATAAATACTCATTTGGCCATTTTCACCATCGTTGAATAAATTTATTTAACAAGTAAAGTTGACAATATCGCATCGGTTTTAAACTATTAATGAAGAAATTAACATTGCTGTCAATAGAATGATGCGATATTGTTAACTTAAGTTGTTAAATAAATTTATTCAACGATGGTAAAACTGGCCGATTGTAAATTGAATTAACAGTTATAATTTATTGATTTATTTATAAATATTAAATAAATATAATTTCAGGAATAACAGGAATTAGTTTATTTAATTTATTAATTTAATGAAGAATTTTAAGAAAATGGTTTACTGCCATTTCGGTCAAACCAATTTCATCCTAAAGATAAGGGGTGACTAATAATTTTCGCCAATATTCGTCTTGTATTATCTACCACATCTTTTCCCCCTGACTTGAAGAGTGCCAACCTAAAGAAATCATACTTGTTAAAATAAATTCAATAAACAAATTTTATAAGCATTAATGCTATAAGCTGTTCACTTTTGTAAGAACAAACTAGATCTGGTTATTTTGGTGATTTTTATAGTGTATTACTGACTTTTAGAAACTTGGTTATATTGTAAAAACAGTTTTATTGTTATGAAATCTCATTCTGAAAACAGTACTGAAATCATGACGCGACCCAGATGTCCATAGAACTTTTTAGACCGTATGCAAAAGTGCCTTATTGAGATACGGATATAATTTCAAACTGTTTAATCGGTATGAAGAAAAAAGTTTAATTAAATCGACTAGGATGGACTGGAGCCAATGAAATAAACCATGTACAAAGAGATTTTCGTATTGTGCCAGTGGGTAGTAGAATTGAGGTAGACCAAAGCTTAGGTGGGTTGATTGTGTAACACAAGATGCTCGGTCTATCGGTGTACACAACAGGAGGACAATAACAGAAAATCGGACGGAATGGCGGAAGACGATTGAGACGACTATGGCCTTCAAGGAACTTGAAGGCCGTACCAGTAATGATGATTAATTCCTTCTGGCATGTTTTATTGCAAAATTGTTAATTATCTCGTCATAATTTAGTTTTCTGGTCAACTCGGTCTCGATTGACAAAATTGAAGAGAATCGCTCCTGATTTATACAAGATCGTAAATAATTTTTTATTATTTTCAGTTTTGAAAACGATCTCTCTGTCGGTGCAACTGTTACGGGAATTGTCAGTATTACTTTCAAAACAGTTACAAAATTGGGATACAATTCAGATACATTGTTCTTGTAAATATATTCTAAAATTTCTAAAATTGTATTTCTAGGCGACACTACCCTACGACACATTTTAATTTCATAAAAAATTGATGTGAAGTGTGAATTTTCACACATTTCAGGGTTTTGCAGGTATTTAGTAACTGAATGATGATTATTTGGGATGCCAAAACAAATTTTATGTCAAAATATTTTTTTATGAATTTTAATTCGAATGCCTAATACCATTATTTAAGTTTCTAAATATGTATGTGCAGTATTTTTTTTACATAGCAAGGTTCATTAAGATTTTGGAAATTGCGCCTATGGCTTCTATTGGTTGCTTAAATCATTAGCCCTGCCCTCTGATTTCGTATACATCAAACATAGCATTAAATTATAATTTCAACACTTGGTATTAAATTTACGCTTTTAAAAATTAAATGCAACATTTACCAAAATATAACTAGAATTTTGACAAAATAATTTAAACAAAAGAATACTGCAAAAACAAAACAAAAAATTTAAAACTGACAGGATTCGAACTCTAGTTCGCAAGTTACCTGTTTAGCAAATTAGAAAACCAATGACTAAACGCACATCGCTGTGAGCACTGGCTTATCTACTGGGTTACATAGCGAATTAAATATTTAACATATTTTGGTTAAAAACACAAAAAATGCATTATTTTCCGAAAACATAATCTGATCAAAAATTCCTGTTGTACTATTCCGGTTCAGACCAATGTACATTACTTCGAATTTTTTCAGATTTTTAGTTTAAACCATCTGGGCTACAGGGTGTGGGACAAAAATTTTTTTGCACAATTTTGGCAAAAATCGCGTCAAAATAATTTATTTTGAAAAAATTAAATTTTGATCGTTAATCCACCGTACTAAGTTCTTTTATTTGATACCCTACTCAGAATTTTCAAAAAATATTTTTTTTTTCGATGAGCACATATTTGTTTATATTTTTAGGGGGATATGTTTTTTAGATGTTTTAGTATTTTTCCTATGTGCGGGTCAAAAAGTTGTACAAGCATGCCAAATTTCAACTCTCTAGGTTTAGCCGTTTGGCTACAATTTTTACCGAACAGACAGACAGACAGACAGGCAGGCAGACAGACAGACAGACAGACGACAAAATGACGGTGTAAGGTTTTTTTGGTCATACGTACAAAACCTTAAAAAGGTTTGTACAATCAATGTCGTATTTTAAGCAATATTTAAGCAGATCGTCTTCAGTCATCTTTTGTATATTGTCTGAATTGTACAAAAAGCCAAATAAATTTTAAATAACCCGGTTCGCGTGGGTCCTTCCGAAACGCGGGGCTTTGTGCGATCGCACCGTTCGCACCGCCCACTGGCTGGCCCTGTGTACACTGTATGGACCGTTTATTTTGAGTACCTATCGTTGGTAAAAGTATTTGAGGCGTAAATGCACCTGGCAGTGTTGCACATTAGTCTCTAATTTGTTTTACAGTTTTGGATTAAGTTTGTATTATTTTAGGTTAGTATTATATTTACAAAATATTTAAGATGTCACTATTCAAAATGAAATATGACAAATTATATTTTTTAAATGACATATTTATAATCTTGTATCAGATTTATTAATAATTGAAAATTTTATTACATGAAAAAAACTATGATTGAACTAAACTAAATATTAAACAATTTAATATGAAGAAGTTTGTGTAAACTACGTCCTTAAATCTAACAAAACACACACAAATCACAATAAAAAACTGTATAATGCTCACAATCAATAACTATTCAAATACACATCCTGATAAACTGTTCACCAACACGTCCAAACTTGTACTCACAGAATATCACTTGTACCGACCCTCGAAGGCCACGCCGTTAGGGTGTTTTATGACTAAGAACGATCAGACTTTTCAAATTATTACATTCAAAAAAAGTTATGAACATAAGCACTGGCCCGCTAGAAATAATCTTGGATTAATACAAATAAGGAGTGCTTATAAAATGCTGGTAAAGTACTTCGTATAGGCGGAGTGCGAAATACAAATGTGAAGTACATTATTAATACTGGCGTTGCACTTACTTTTGGTGCCAGCAATGTACCAGCGTAAAAGCAGTTTACCGGCATTCGGCCGTTAGTTCAATGTTTGCTGGGATAAGTAAGAGAAATATTGACTTCAAAAATATATCCCGCGAAAAATATAAATAAATATGTATTTATCGAAGAGAAAAAGTGAAAGTTTTTGATGGATTAACAATTACATTTTTTTATCAATAAATAATGGAATTATTATTTTATGTAAACATCAATATCCAACAGCAGGGGTGTCGAACTGATTTGGGTCGCAGTCTATTTTACATACAAAATGATAAGCAGTGACGGAACTTTAAATATCCCGAAGGGTTTCTTGACATTTTTTTATAAACAGAAAAGGGGAAGAAAGTATATTTTACATTTTTAAATATATTTTTCCCCTAAATAAGCTCAAGTGATTTTGATTACCGCTTCAGGGGCCACAAAAAATGAGGTTGAGGGCCGTATGTGGCCCGAGTGCCCTCGAAATTTGATTCGGCCCTCCCCAAGACAAAATCCTGGCTGCGCCACTGGCGGGTTCATATTAAATATACGTTCACTATAAAGATTTAAGTTCATTTTATTATTTGACCAATCACAAATTATAGAAAATGATAAATATATATTGATTCAGATTTAATTAATAACAATTTTGGTCATAAAGTAATGCGGCGTCTTTGAACGTTCTACGCTCTCTTAAGTCACACTGGTGGAGTGATCAACTCGTGCCATTGATGTCAAAAGCTTAAATTTGTAGTTTCATAAAAATCCTTTTAGCCGAATTTGCTCTGCACGTGTACACAGACAGACAGATGGACGGACGGACGGACGGACAGACGGATGGACGGACAGACGGACGGACGGACAGACAGACCGACAGACATCATGCTGAAAATAGTCAAAACTTTATGTAGGGACCTCAATTCGTGGAGATCCATCGAAATCTCGAAATGTCAAAATCGGAATGATCACAATACCTCCCTTATATATGTTGGCGGTCAGTAAAAAGACATAATATCTGTCTCATTTTGTAATACGAAACTAAGAGGGAAACTTCATTTTTTATGTTGTATATTTAAAATATCATCTTAGGGTGGTAATTCTGAAGTGCCACCTTTCAAAATATTTGACATGTCAATCGCAATTTTGATATGTCAATTTGGTATCTGACATGTAGTTTTTGAGTGAATATAACCTCGATATAATAAAACTTAAACCAAAATATAAAAGCCAGATTTACAAGTTCACATGTTTCTATAAAAGTCTATTTACACCACAAAAGTCACCAAAGTAACCAGATCTAGTTTCGTATTACACAATGAGACAGATTATACACTACTTTAGTCATAAATACATAATATTATTTACCATAATTTAGCCATGAATTAAAAAAATATATATATATTTTGTCAAAAACACAAAAACAGCAATATTTTCCAAAACCGAAATCTGATCAAAAATTCCTCTCGTACGTTTCCGGTTTAGATCAATGTATATTACTTACATTTTTTTTCCGATTTTTATTTTAACCTCTTATGGTTAAAGACAGTAGCGGGACAGTAATTATTTTAGTACATTTTTAGAAAAAATCGTATTAAAATAAAAAATTATATATTAACTTAAATTGAGACATTTTACCGATATGAATGAAACCATTATGTATTTAAAACAACATTACCAAGCGTTTTGGCTCATTTAATAAAAGAAAATTATCATATCCCAC
Source organism: Liopterus haemorrhoidalis (assembly GCA_963971575.1). NCBI lineage: Eukaryota > Metazoa > Arthropoda > Insecta > Coleoptera > Dytiscidae > Liopterus > Liopterus haemorrhoidalis. The sequence goes on along the minus strand of OZ020611.1, from coordinate 34,422,648 downwards.
ACCGATTAATTCTGTAAGACTGTGTTTTATGGATCAATTTTGAGTCATTTAATTTTGTGGTTAGTGAGAATCAATTTTAGATCGAAACCGCAAGCAAATAAAACGAATCATGCATAAAGGTTACGAACCAAGCTTGATAAAATCACAGCGAGATCCTTTAAGCTGGGTGAACGTCGATTAAACTCGAATTACGAAGGTCGTGTGCCAAAGTCAATAAACAAATCTCATGAAATATCACGGATTCAAACAGCATTTGTAGACTGTAAATGAAAAAAAATTGATGTGAAGTGGGAATATTCACACATTTCATGAATCAACTCTAGAAAAACTACGCGTACGCCCGCGTTTTGCGGGGGAGAAAATGTCATTTGCGAGTTAGCTTTCCTTTTAGGGTTTTGTAGGTATGACCACCAAAAAAACCCTTATAACGTCACTCATGTGTCTGTCTGTCTAATCGATAGAATATGTTGAAATTTGGTATACTTCTTAACCCGCATATAGGAAAAATACTTGAGTTCAAAAAAACACATTCCCAGATAATTATGAACAAATATGTAATTAATGAAAATTTTGTGTGGGGTATCAAATAAAACTTCTTAATGCGTGGATAGACAAGGTTTTATTTTTGAAAATATATATATATATATATATATATATATATATATATATATACAGGGTGTTTGTTTGAAACGGGGCACCCCGAAAATCTCCTTTACTTGTAAGGATACAAAAAATCTTCAGAACAAAAGTTAAACTAGACAAAAAGGCCCATCTAAAGGTAACTATAAGAATTCAAGAATTCTGAGGCACTTCCGGTTTCACCGGAAATGATGTCAACTTTTGATCTAGCATAGGGAATCGATAATTTTATATTTTTTTCCTAAAAGTACATTAAATTAGTTTTACAATGACGCCAAAAAATCATATTTTTATGTTAACCATTTCAAAATGGTTAACATAATTTATGTTAACCATTAAATATAAACAAATAACCATATATTTACAAAATAATAATCAACATAGGTTTTACAAAGTTGAACGTAGCAAGCTTTGAAAACAATAAAAAAAAGAATCAAAACATCTTTAAAATAAACTATTTGACTATTTAGAAAATAAAACTATTACTTTTTACAATTATACTACAAAAAAAAAAAAAAAAAAAAATGTTCGATCAAACCACCATTATTGTCCACACATTTTCTCATTCTTAATAAAAACTCTTCCATGTTTCTTTTTTTGTCAGTGCAAGATTTCTTTTATTGAGTATGCGTATTTTTAATTATTTTATTTATTTATTTATTGTCTAAATTATTGTTTTTAATATATAGTCTAGTAATTTAGATGGGCTGCGTTAGGCGCAAATAGCCTTTGTTGCTGTGCGCCAAAAATTTCAACTAACATTATCAAAGCTACAAAAAAATTTCAAAGTAGAAAAAAATACAATTTTAAAGATATAAATTGCTCAAATGATAATATATAATGAAAATAAAATTATAAAACACATAAAAACGTACCTGACTGTCGAGAAAAAAAATTAATATTAAATAATAAATAAATAAAAGTTCTCATACAGTTTTCTACTTTGATTTTTTTTTTTTTTTTTGTTGTTTTGATAATGTTTGATTTCAGCGAAACTAGTCAGCTTTAACTAGAAAACTTAAAATTTAGACTTAAAATAACTTAAGACTTAAAATTTTTGCCCACAGCAACAAAATTTGCGCCTAACGCAGCCCAATTAAATGATACAGAATAAAGATTTTACACCATTGACAATATTATATTTATTCGGTGGAAATCCAAAAAACGCTACAATGTATATTACTTGTACCCCGTGGAAATTTCTAAGGAGACTAACATATCTGTTTATTTCCCCACTTAAAAAGAAAAAGCCCATAATGCAGGTGCAATAGCTACCCAAATTATTACAATAACCACTATTTAGCAGTAATTGAATATCGAATAAAGTAATTATGATTGCAAATCGAAAATATCGTTCCTATTTAGGTAAGATGGCTTAACATGAGTTCGCTATAATTAAGCTGTCTTACCACGGAATGTAAATTAAAAGTAACGCGGCGCTTATAACAGACGAAAAATAAAAATCACACCTTATACTTGTTCATAATTGCATTCGTTATATCGACGATATACTCACTTTAATGGAATTCTTCGATAACACCCGGTACAAGCATGACTGGTATATTTCATTATGCTGTGTCTTTTTGCTTTCTGTCACTCATCGCCGTATATCAAGCACCTTGTATCAGGGGTTTTTATTAATATGTTAATAAATATTTATATAAGAAATTACTTAGTACGTGATTTTACTAGATGATTAAAACAAAAAATTAAATATTTATTATTTAATGTTGAAATATATTCAAAACAAATGAAGTAGTTGTGTAAAAAAAAATATGTTAAGTGTGAAAATACACACTTAACACATTTCAGGATTTTGTAGGTATTTAATAAGTGTAGGAAGCCAACATAATGCTGGATGTCTTGTAATAGTTGAGAACCATGTTCCCAAACGTATCTTACCCATTTTTTAAAATTTAGTTACCAAGAAAAACGATTATTTGTAATTATATGATAAATCTTAAAAAGATTTTTTTAAGATTTCTAGGTTGGTTTGGATAGAAATTATATTTTTTGTTTTTCAAAGATTTAGAATTAAGCAATCAAATGAATTAAAAAAAAAATGCATAAGAGGCGTTTTGGATGTCACATCAAAATCAACAGTTTTTTCATAATCATTATTCGTTATTTGAGTACTAAGAGCTTCCATTTAATTTTTTTAGACAAAATTTAAATAATTTGCGAAAATTGGGTCACAGTAAAATTTAAATTTAGAACACCAGCGTTGTTTCTTCTACATTTGCTTCGTATTCGTCTTTATTAAATTAATAATAAATATCTACAAATCCCTGAAATGTGTTAATAAGGTGTTATTTTATTTATAAGTATTTCATTACTATTAAAGATTTATTCCTCTTTGATACCTTAAAAACATAAAACTAAAGCAATTCAAACACTAGGTTAAATCATAACAGTAGACAGAGCCTACTGAATACTACACACTACACTCTATATGCGGTTCTGATTTTCTGATGCTGTTATTATAAAAAAATATTATATTTTTTATTCAAAAAAATGCACACACTAAGTCATGAATTCAAAAAATCCATGACGTTATTAGCTATAATTTAGCCATAAATTAAAAATGACAGTGACACATTTTTGAAAAAAACGGATTAAAATGAAAAACTACTTTTCGTTTCTTAAAATACGTCTTAAATGTTTTTTTTTTTTTTGATACCACACAATTAGTTTTAAAAAAATAATTATTTTTTCCAGCAACACAAAAAAATTATTTTTCGAAAAACTTATCTGATCAAAAATTCCTCAATAAAACCTAATACAGTTAGGTTAAAAATCTTATTTTAGTTATAAAACCTAAAGTATAAATTACCTTCGAGAAATTTTTAGTTCAGTATTTGATAGAATATATTAAATACAACAGTTCACAGTTAAAATGTATTTATAAGGGCCGCTTTTACAAACCTCGGATACGTAGCGGTATAACAATCTAAGATATAAGTTTATTCCGATGTTTATTCCAACTTTTGCTTTTACAATGCATTTTTTATTCTCGGATAGTTATCCATGGTTTTATTGTAAATAAAATAAAGTTGGTATTGTTTGACACATAAACTGACATATTAGAAAAGTCATATTTTAAATTGACATTACTATTAACAACACATTTGAGCAAGTTTGGGGAAATATTGGGAGATGTTGAAATATTCGACTCAAATAATTATTTTATTGTGCTATATCTACCGCGTTAGTGTCAGCCTCTCGTGTGCAAATATTCATAAAACCGCTCTCTAATAGAATCGAGCCCAAATACCGCCCATGTGTAAATTTTTATAAGATCGCCCTCTACTAGTAGAATTCTATTAGTATCTATACCAAATGCCATCCCTTTGATGAGCCGCTCGTGTGTGGTGCAGACTATGCCCAAACGCACGCGGTGGCCCTGATTGTGGTTCATATTCATGTACTGTAATCCCCTATCACCGCGGAGTTTATGTTCCACTAACATACTGTGGACAAAAAAACGCGAGTAATAAGATTAAGCGTATACATATTATGTACAGTTGTGGACTGCCAAAATTGTATCGACAAGTTCTTTCAAGAGGAAAATTTCACTGATTAATAACAGGGATATTTTTTTCAGTGTATAACGACATTAAGAACCAGTTCGTATTTTGAAAAATATATAAATAAATAACAACCGGTTCATTCGAACTGGCTCCAGCCCAAAGCTGCATATATACATATACAAAAACTGGCATTATGTATACATAGTGTGGAAGGGGTGATAGTGGCCAGTTAGATTCGAAGCGCTCAAAGTGCTAGGAGCATATTCCAGCGGTAATCGTCTGCTACTGTTCATTGCTACGATTTTAAAAAATAAATCAAATTATTATTTCACAACTGCGTGTAATCAAAACTACTGAACAAATACATGGATAACGAGGGATTACGTACTATTATTATTTCGTACGGCAATGTCTAGGTTTTAGAGATTTTAAGGCCGCGACTAGCGTCCTCTGACATGACCTAACGATTACTTTTAACAGCATTCATTGTAAAGAATCTGTGCCTATGGTTGCAACAGCCAAGTTTTTTTTTTTTTAATTTTTTTGCCCATACTAGGTCGATCTTCATGATTCCACACTTTCAAAGCAAGCGAGCTAACCACTACGCTGCTGCAACCCGAATTATATAACTGTAATAAAAATTCAAATAAAACGTCATAAAGTGACATTTATCATATGTCAATTTAATATTTTGACCGTTGCTGGGTAATAAATACTTATTCGCCAATCAGAGCAAGGGAATAACTTATACTGCTCTTTATCTGAAGTGTCGTTGGCCGGATAAGATATTCTGGGTTTATTCCGATGTTTATCCTATCCGACCTTTATCCGAGCATTGTAAAAGCGATTTTTTGACTTTATACCAGGCATAGCGTTATCCGAGCTTTATCCAACGATTGTAAAAGCGGCCCTAAACAAAACAAATATGTAAGAAAAAGTTATTTGTAAAGAAAAAAGTGATTTATTTTTCAGGGTTCCTAAGGTAAAAATATATAAATACAGGTAATTTTCTTCTGATATTTCTTTTTGAGAAGGCCCCCTTAGTTTAACCTTACATCGGGCCCTGCGCTTTCTAGGTTCGACTCTGACTAAGAGGTGTAGAGGTTGATATTATATTTCTACTTATCTTGAAAAGCGGCTCTAAGTCAATTTATTTTAAAAAAATAAATAAAACATACAAACTCTAACATGTAAATCAACAATTGTTTGGACTCTTAATGGCCCCCGATCACTTCAACCAATAGAAAACGAGACGCTCATTGGCCAGACTGTTACTATAGAGCAGTGGTTATCAAACTTTTTGATGTGAAAGCACCCCAAATCGATTATGTAAAATTTCTGGCACCCCAACATCATATGCATGAAATTATAATGAAATTTTAATAATCTTAAGAAAACATTTTTTTTTTTTACTTAAAAATATGTTCGTAAAATGAGAATGAAAGTTACACAAAAAAATTAATGTGATACATGAGCTTGACGTATTTTACATAATTATTGTATATTTCATGTTATACCGACTTCAAACTTGCCTTCTTTTTAGTTTTGATGTTAACGAGTATAAAAAATCGTAGTTCACACAAGTAAGAGTAAAATTAAGCTAAAACTTGAAGTGCTCTAGCTCCTATATTGTCGTGCTGTCGTATAGGGCAATATCGCTCAAAATTGTGGCGCTAATTAACATTAAGGCTGCGTATAACCCCAAGAGGTTACCATTTTCTTATACAAAATTAAGAATCTGAAATAAAATTAGTATCAATCTATACATCAAATTTTGCACCGAATTTTTATCTATCTAGTAGGATATTTTTAATTGTAGAAACATTTATTGTAAAAATATTATCGATCAATAACTTAAAAATATACATCCGCGATATTGTTCTGTAATTTTTGAAATCTCTTTCTGGGTTTCGATTTACTTTTATATTTATATAGTTTTGTGTAAAAATGTTCAAATAATACGTCAACATTTTTTTCGACTTGATTACTTTTAGTTCAGAACCTTCGTCGAAAAATATTATACTTGATGATAATAGAATGCCACTTGGTACATGTATTCTTCAAGAAAATTAAATCATTTTTACCCGTAACACCTATGTTGAGAACCGCGTCAGATTCAAGATGGCGGCAAAAATAGACTACCAAGTACAATAACTATAAGTAGTTTTCACAATAGAACAAAATAGCTACAAACATATTTGTAGAATGAAGCTTTAGCTACAATTTGCCGCATCGTAGAGATATATGCGTCGATTGGTTTACAAGATGGCGTCTATAATGCAATTTGCTTATTTACAATTACATAACAGTTTTTTCTACAGTTAAAAATATCCTATTAGATAGATAAAAATTCGCTGCAAATTTTGATATATAGATTGTTATTAATTTTATTTCCGATTATTAGTTTTGTATAAGAAACTATTTAGAACTAATGGTTGTGCGCCGCCTTAAGAACGGGCTATATCGAGTAGTGATTTTAAAGATCGAAAGTTAATATAGGCATCCACGAGTTGTACCCGTTTGCATTCATTGCATTCGTTTGCATTCAGTTGCGAAAAATTTCATTATGCGTATAAAAATACATAGGATGCTAAATTTCATACCATTCCCGCGGCACCCACTTTGAGAACCACTACTACAGAGTGTCTGTAGTTCATGTTTATAAAAAATGTCACAATAATTACATAATATTTTATTTTTTTCACAAAATACATTTTATTGTTCCACGAAAAAAATTAAATATTTTTAAAATGGACACATAATATTATCCAAATCAAATATAAATTCCTTACCTTAATTAGGAGAAAGATGGAAGTTAGGAAGACTTGGAACTTGTTGCAAACAATAATTAAATAAAGGTGTTTCCTTTACGAGTTTGTTCTTTGTTTTCAACAGAAGTTATTAATTAATTTAATCATAAAATAAAGATTTCATTAATGATAATCGCTAATCACATTCTTATCTTTATTAACTTTTTGACTTTTTCAAATTTGTTAGTATTTTATAAATAAGATAAGAAAATAATAGATTACATACAACTGTAAATTATGCTAATGAGGCAGTATTAGAACGGGCTAAGTAAAGTTAGGTCATCAAATTCAGTAGTGTTTGAAAAAATAATAAAAAAATCCAAAAATGTGTTCTTTTATAAAAACATTGATGTGAACCCGGTATTTTGGATGAAAAGAAAAAGCTTCTAATGATATCCTAGAAATAGTTATAAAAATAATTTGTACGTACAAATTTCAAATAGCACGTACATAGACGTGATATTTGTAAAATATTTAAAAAATTTATTTCCTGTAGCGTATTCAAAGGTCGACTTACCATAAAAAAAAATTCTCAGACCGGGCCAATTTTGAGATTTTGATCTAAACAGAAAGTAGCGCCTTCTACGCTAAGTACTATGATGGTAAAAGCAAAATAACGGAGTGTTTAACAAAAATAAAAAATTACGTAGCAATAATTTTTAGTTACTCTTAATTGAACATAACTTATTATTTAAAAGTTATTAATATTTATGACTAACGTGAAATTTCTTTACAAATTCTTTGTTATTTTTAATTAGTTGCCTAATCGCCATTTTCCGAGGCTGTACTTTTTGTACGACGTGTATATTCGGCACTTTTAAATTTTTACCAAATATCCAGGACAAACTGACAAATCGGCCGGGACGCCAGGATCATAACTTTAAAACGGGACGTATGGTAAGCCTACCCAAAGGGGTTAGTCTGAAAAACTTAAGTTAAAGTAATGCTCAGAGATATAATCTGAAAATATTTTGATATAACCCGCTCCGGTCGGCTGAGTTTTACCCGGACATTCTGCTCAAAGAGTCGTGGTTCAGCCTAACCAGTGGCGCTATCAATGTAAAGCATATTGACATCGGTGTTTGTGTGAGTTTGTGCTCATGAACTTTCAAACAATTGTTTTAAGTGTATATATGATATAAAAGAAATCTCTCTAAAGTTTATATTAACAGACATAATTATTTTAAAAAGGGTAAAGATAACTTTTAGCTGCCTATAATACGCATACTGTACTGCGCAGTGCCAGGAACAGTGATTCACCTTAAAAGCACTATCTTAGGTTATTGTTGATTTTTTTTTATAAACCACCTAAAAATAAATTGTTTAAAGTGAATTGAAACATGGAAACAGTGCAAAGTAAAAGTGGAAACTCAGGGCGTAGTATAGGCAGCTAAAAGTTACTTTTACCGTAAAAAGTTGTTATTTGTTATGCTATTACAACCCAAAACGTCCCCAAAAAATATTGACCTAGACATCTATTTAGGCTATCTTTGGACCTCTTACACTTACTGAATAACTACAGTTTTTGACAAAATTAATTATTTTTTTTAATTCATGACAAAATTATGGCTAATAATGTTATGGATTTTTTGTATGTATGGCTAGGGTAATATCCGTCCTATTTTGAAATTAAAAATTTAATAAAACATTTTTAACAGCTGAGAATCAGCCGACTTAAAGTGTTGCTCTACGCATATGAACACCACACTACACTTTACACTGTAGAGGGTAGTGTGTAGTGTTCAGTTATTTTATTACACTATCATACGTTGTGATACAACCCTTTTTTGAATTACTATATATTTTTGTTATTAAGGTATCAAAGAGAAAAATTTTTCTGAAATTGAAAAAAAAGTCATTTATCGATATATTCCTTATTAATCTAATGAAGACTTAAATACGAAGCTAATAAAGAAAAAACGCTGGGATTTTTGGCAAATAATTTTTTTTTTTTTTAAATAAATCATCAAAAAGCTGGTGATTTTGATGTGATTATAGAACAGACATCCAGTATTATGTTGGTCTCTTGCACTTATTAAATACCTACAAAACACTGAAATGTGTGAAAATTCACATTTCACAACAAATTTTTTGCCGTTTAACCGGACATAAATCATTCAGTTTTCACAAAATAATTTTCTAAAATTTTTATTTGAAGCAAACTGAGAACATTACTTGCCCAAGCAAAAACCTTGCTTTAAAATTTTAATGTAAACCATTTCTGTGAAAAATAATTATAAGGCAACTAATTTGAATTGTAATGGATTTGATATTGATTAATAATTAGTTCATCTCTCATTATATATTCACTGTTGAGAAATGTTAGTTAATGTTTCTGAGAAACTTGGCCGTAGATGGAAGTATCCAATTTTACCCATAATGAATTACCAAGGATTCTGGTGATTTCGACATTTTATAAAATCATTTAAAGTTATATTTAAAACAATATTTATGTAAAAAGTGTAATTTTGCTTAGAGCGTTTTGAACACTGGCAGAAATTTCAATATTATTATCTTTGACGTTTAATTTCAACTTTGGGAACATGAAGAAGACACAAGATAAGAGAATAGTTCAGTGGCGTGACTATGGGCCCGCTACATTGATTAAACAAGTATAGTCCAAATAAAACAAATATGATTTCAATGTTTCATAGTTTACACAGTTATAGAATTTTTGATTTTTTCGATTTATGCATCATTTTCATGGTAGTGTCAAAGGCGCGACAGGGGTGAGAGGCGTGGTGTTATATTTACAAGTTTAAATTTCATGGTGGTGTTGGAGGCGTGATAAGTGCGCATTTTCGGTTTTGTATCTAACCCAAATCTAACCTAAAAGTTTATACAAGTGTTTGGAGTAAACGGTTATTCAATTTCATTAAATATGTCGTCAAATCGAAGGAGACGTCTAGCTCTTTTTTATGCATATTTAGACTTATTGCGATATGAAGAAAAGCGATGGTGGGTACGTCTCATATATACATAGAAACAGAAGGCAACAGGGAGATTATTTTAACTTGTTGCAAGAAATGAGACACAAAAAACACAGACAGTCACTTCAATTACAAGAAAAGAATTTAATACACAATCTTTTTTACTTGACATCACAATTAGAATGAAGATTCTGTTTGCCCCTGCTTGGGGGTGTATTATTAGTATACCCACTGCATGACATTTGTGCAGACCAGATATTTGAAACCGAATCCATAATAATAAACTTTATAACTGCCGACAACATTGTAAAAGTCGCTATTTCGCTACATCAATTTACGTTTTTTTAATTTTTTTTAGGAAATTAATATAAGTGTCTCGCTAAAGATCTCACCAATCCAAAAAAATATATCTTTTTCTATGGTTTTGACGGTGCGGCCAGCCTTAGAGTTGAAATTTCTGAACTTGCGACACCGCGCTTGTAACACCATGGTACGGGTTTTTTCAAAATAGAGCGATCCTATAGGTTGAATTTCTTGTTCCACGCTTTCAACACCAGAATGAAAATGATACATTAGTTTCGATTTTTTTGTTAACAATTTTTGTTTTTCTTTTATTTGTTGGCTTTATCAGCTTTGGCTATTAGCCAGATATAAATAAATACATTACAGGTTTTTAAAAATACATTTATAATTTGATATTTTCTGCTTTAATATAGTTATAAATAATTTTATTTAGTAGCAAGAAGTGTCTGAATATTGGTAGGTAAGGATATTTTTTGAAAACTAAATTTTGTATGAATAAGTTACGATTGCCAAAATGAACTGGGCATTCGAACAATAAATGGTTCGAATCGCCGACAGACAAATTATCACGCGGACAGAAAGGAGACGAAACCATATTAATTCTATGCAGATGATATGGAGAGAAGGTGTGATTAAATCTAAGCCGGATAAAAGTGAATATAAAAGATCTGCTTTGTTGAGAAGAAAACCAACACTTTCTAGCAAGAAGAGATTGAATTTGACCATAGTATCCTTTGAACTGTAGAGAATCTATCTATTCTTGTTGCCATTGGTTGTATATGGAAGATTTAAAGATTGACATAATCTCATTACTGTTTAGAGGAATATTTAAGAGGGAGCCATTTACAGCTGCTTCTTTGGAACAAATTTTTACTTTTTGTAAAAACATTTTTTTTTTTTTCGGATTTTCACAAAAAAAGTGTTAACTTTTGTCCTAAACTCAATTTCCTCCAAAAGTTGGTAAAAAAACATAAAAAAAATTAAATCTGAAATGTACATTGATGGGAACCGGAATAGTCAGTAGGTATTTGTGATTAGCATAATATCGATTTTTTGTCATAAAACGATAATGTATCATAAAACTCTGTCAAAATATGAAAAGTCTAAGAAATGCACATTAACGTGAACCAGAACAGTAAAACAAATTTTTTATGTGATTATTTTTAAAGATTTTAATTTCTTGCAACACCGTAGCAATATACAGAGCCGCAGTAAGGGGGGCGTCGGAAGGGGCGACGGCCCTGGGCGCACTAAGTAGAAGGGCGCTGACGGGCTTAACTAAGGGAACCATTGCGAGGACCGAGGACCTTTTTTTTTTGCTCGTCATTTGGATTTTGAGAGGTGATGACCTTTTTTTTGCTCATCACTTAGATTTTGAGAGGTGAGGACCTTTTTTTGCTCATCACTTGAATTTTGAGAGATAAGAACTTTTTATTTGCCAAGGGCGCCAAACCTCGGTTCTGCCCCTAGCGCAAGTTTTCCTTACTGCGGTTCTGGCAATATATAATTGGCTCACTGCAAAACAGGGTAGTTGTCCTGATGCGTTCGCATCTCGTAATTAAGTACGCTCGTAAGTCTCTCGATGGAGGCACGTGAACTATTTTCTCAAAAACTATCAAATTTTACGATTTTTAATATTAACTCACAATTTGTCACTTGCTGGATACCTAATAGTATATTCTGTAGCAAGGTTGGAATGCAAAAAAGCACTGTATTTAAGTCACTATATTTTAAAATACTTCTTAATTCACGTAAACTGCAGCACAACACGCTACAAATATTATCCAAATATACGCTTCTGTTTAATTTAGCCAGTCACCACCAGATGTCTCACTGTTATTTGCAGTCGCGAATAGTGGTCGTGGAGAAAAAAAATTAAATGTGTAAAAAATCACACTTCTCTGTTTTTTGTCATTACATGGATCCTTAATTTTTTTTTTTTTTCTTACTCCATTTATTACACTCGACAACATGGAGGGAAAATATATGATGTGCATGGAATTTTCTTGATCGTTCTGCGCATTTCGTCATGTTGAGAGCACCATTTTTCTAAGTCGTGTATCTTACTACACAACCATATAAAAAAGTACATTTTATAAAAAATATTATTTTCGTAAATATATATTTTTTTATTGGTCTTCGCTGCTTCATCAATTAGCCAGGACATTTCTTATTTTTGAAAATTCCATGCCTGAACGGGATTCGAACTCTAGAACTTCCGGAAATCTAGACCGGGATTCGAACACAGATTACATGTGTTACACAGCTACTATTTTGATAAACAACAAAAGTTTTTCTCAATTTTTCAATTAATTACGAAAATAAAATACGACTTTTTTACATGTTTGAATAGCAAGAAAAAAGCTCTATTCAAAACTATATACTAACCTACTATAAGTTCCAAATGAAAAATTAAAATTAACCCCTAAATCTTGAAAAAGGTACGCGATAAACAAAATTTGAGAACCTCTGTAAATTCACCATGAAAAAGTGCCTCAAGAAAGTGCACACAAAAATCACTTAATATTTTAATTGTGGAAGTTATGAGCAAAAAATAAAAATTTACATTTACGTTCATATCTAGTAACCTATGTATTTTTTTAGGAGAACAAAGTAATCGTTAAAATGGTGTAAACCCTGTATTTCCAGATATTGTAAAAATAGTAAACGACTTAATAAATCAAAAATATAATTAGAGCGTCATCTATGCAAAACATTCTTGGGTTCTTAATTAACGGTTTAATAAATGCCCCTATTAAGGCTGTAGTGATCTTCCCCTGTAGTAAGTGGCATTCAGTACACCAATGTTAACATACACAAATGTGCAGTTAATCTGGAGAACGAATGCGAGTTGTATCCACAGTGCAGTGTCTCCTGTACAGACCTGACAGCTCATATATAATTTCTGTATCCCCGGCTACTGCATACCTGCATTCTATCTTTAATTACGATTATTAGACCTCCCATTCCAAAGAAATGTCCACGATATCTATAATACATCAATGTTAATATATCCGACACGAAAATGTTTACAGAACATTTTCAGGTTAAGTACTTCGCTTTTAATGATTTACAGCCGATTTCTCATATTTTGATATCGTTCTAATAAATGTACATGTTTTAAATTTATTACGTAAATAATGGAGAAAAAATATTTAGAAAATCTTTAAGCAGTGTTTCTTTAACTTTTTTTTATCGTTTCCTTTTAAGGGTTCTTTAGGTATGACCACTAAAAATCCTATGACCTTAAAACCCTATATCCACCTTATAACCCAGTATCGTGTAATTTATAAATATTATGCACGTATTTTGTTTCTTTTTTTATTGTTTTCAAAGCTTGCTACGTTCAACTTTGTAAAACTTATGTTGATTATTATTTTGTAAATAAATGGTCGCCATTTTGAAATGGTTAACATAAAAATATGATTTTTTGGTGTCATTTTAAAGCTAATTTAATGTACTTTTAGGAAAAAAATATAAAATTATCGATTCCCTATGCTAGATCAAAAGTTGACATCATTTCAGAAGTGCCTCAGAATTCTTATAGTAACCTTTAGATGGGCCTTTTTGTCTAGTTTAACTTTTGTTCTGAAGATTTTTTGTACCTTTACAAATAAAGGAGATTTTCGGGGTGCCCCTTTTCAAACAAACACCCTGTATAAGGGAGGTATTGTGATCATACCGATTTTCACATTTCGAGATATCGATGGATCTCTACGAATTGAGGTCCCTACATAACGTTTTGACTATTTTTAGCATGATGTCTGTCAGTCCGTCTCTCTGTCTGTCTGTCTATCTGTCTGTCTGTCTGTCGGTCCGTGTACACGTGCAGAGGAAATTCGGCTAAAATAATTTTTGTGAAACTTCATATTTAAGCTTTTGACATCAATGGCACGAGTTGATCACCTATAGGTAAAAAACGGTAAAATGGGAGTTTACTCGTGTCGGTTTTTTGCGAAGATTTTTGCGAATATTTCATAACAGAGAAATATTTCGAAAAAAATTGTTTAACAAAAGTTGCTATAACTGCAATATCTAAAAACTTTTATTTGAGACATTTTTTGATAAAGCAGCATAAATTAAACAAGTAATTTGTGATAGCGGTCGGTCCTGTGGTGGCCATAGCTGATTTTTTTTATAACTCACAACACACTTACTCGTAATTAGTTAATTGGGTAATTAGGTGGCAGGAGAGAAGACAATAGTATAAACATGTGTAGGGCCAGGATTAAACTCGGTCTGTCTGTCTGTCCGTCCGTCTGTCTTTGTACACGTGCAGAGCAAATTCGGCTAAAAGGATTTTTATGAAACTTCATATTTAAGCTTTTGACATCAATGGCACAAGTTGCTATAATAGCAATAACTAACTATTTTTATTTGAGACAATTTTTGATAAAACGAAAAAATTTTTTTAAATTTTTCGAAATTTTTTCTATATTTCCATACTTATATAACGGTCATGATTTTCATGGTCATGATAAATAATACATATGTTAGAAAATATTAGACCAAGTTATTTCTACTCTGCTGCTAGAATGTATTTTATACAAGTACTTTGTGATGGCGGTCGGTCCTGTGGTGCCTACAGTTTTTGGGAGGCAGGGGGGGGGACAAATGACCTGGGCGCCGAAATTAAGAACGATAAGGTTTTAGGGCCGGAGGAACGCAATCGGCGCTTGATGGCAGGGGGGCGCGAAGGTGAAAGTGAGGACCTTTTTTTTTTAGGACTTCACTTGAAATTTAGAAGAGAAGACTTTTTTTTTAGGTCTTTACTTGAAATTTAGAAAGGAGGACCTTTTTTTAGGTGAAATTTAGGAGTGAACAACCAAAGACCCTCGCCCCAGTCTTGGTGATTTTCAATTAGGGGAGCTGTCCGGGTAAAATAAAATCTGCACACACAAATTTATTGTTTGTGCGCGTAAAATCGCGCTCCAAGTATTTTAGTTATATCCACGCACATATTTATTGAAATTAAGTAGTGTCAATGATGGCGGCAACAATATTTTGCCTTAACAAGTTGCCTGCAATATCTAAACATTGACAAATTATAATGACAGTACATTTTGAATGTAAGCTTTTACAGTAATTTTAAAAGTACATGTGCTTTATATTCGTCTCCTCAATATTTAAGTATACTGACTTTACACTCAATTCCATAATTTTTTACTTGCTTTGTGCTCGATTCTTTGTTACCACAGATATAACTGTCAAAATATCCATCGGTGAGTAAGTACGGTAACTCACCGGTAGATCAACGTATGCATATAGGAAAAATTTTACCAGCCGCTAACTATCTAGTGAGTGTGCTGCATAGTATACTTAGTAAAAAAAAAAACAAAACAAACGTGGTGGATGATACAATGGTTCAAGTTTGCTAGCAGAACTACAAATCCAAGAGGTTAGTGTACAATTTCAAAATTTTGTTCGATGCCAGCGGCATATTTTGAACTACTCGTTAATAAAGTTAGTCCCAAAATTGGGAAGAAAGACAATATTTATAAATACTGTTCCCGTGAAAGAACGATTAGCCATAACCCTACATTTTTTGCAACTGGGGATTCGTTTACCAGCATGCAATATCTTTTTACTCCATTCCATGTTGAATATTTACTGGTGTTTACTTAAATTTACGCGCACAATTATATGACTGCATAAATCCGTACACACTGAGCGCACAAGTTCTTTGATCTTATAGGTTGGACCGAAAAGCTACGGATAGCATGCGTGCGCGTATTAGTGTACGCGCGCACAAATTGTATCTCGTACTCACCTGTGCAATTTTACGCGCACAGCGTTCATGCGCGCACAAATGATCTAGTCAGTACGCGTCTTTATGTTTTGAATGGTGTATTTAATGACGCAAGAATAAACTTGCTATGTTTATTTATACAGTCTTATCTCAAAACTTTCCTATACCCTTTTCACACTAGAGCTTTAAGACGAGTGAACTTAAAGTTCACCGATGTTTAAGATCGGTATGCTTTCACACTTGATGTTTAAATCTCTGGTATTGTCATCAGCTACAGTAATTTTGTCCTTAAGTTACCGTCATGAAATTACCAGTTTTGAACTGTCTGCGCAGACGCACATTTTGAATTATTATAAACAAATATGAATATTTCATTTCATTCTACAATAAAGACACTACAATAAAGAATATATTACACCTGTATTAACATGTAAGTCGATACATTTTATCTCAATTATTGTAGCTCTGTGTTTTATTAAACACATTATTAAAATAAATAATTTTATTATAACAATAAGTATAATCTTCTTATAACGTCGATATAATACAGTATTCTTGTTTATGATAATATAAAATGTTGACAGCACAAATTCAAGGAGTATTTTTTTATAATAGAAATTAAGTTGGCAATGCGGACGAAGTTTAAGACGCAGATTTCTGTCTTAAACATCGCTTGTATTTAGACGAGGCCATACGGTTTCATATTAGCGTTTAAAGATACATTCACTTTAACATCCGATCTTAAAGATCTAGTGTGAAAAGGGTACTAGCCCCCTACGTTTAATACATTCTATATTAATCGCGTTGTAACTGAATAGTGTTGAAATAGATACATTAACCCTGTTTAATTTTAAGATAAATATCACGTTTGGTGACTTTCTGATACACAGGAATATTGAGTATTTCAGTAAAATAATTCTAGTGCAAAGAAGCCGATAAAGTTGAATTAAATAAAATTCAGTGGAAACAATAAAAAGAAAATTCCATTTAAAGCTAGAAAAATCGTATATTTGCAGTAAATATTAGCAGCAAACAGCTTCATTCAATATATTTTGATAGCGAGGAAAAGAACAAAGGCTGTATTCTGTGTAATTACGCCATCTCTATTCAGTGTCTGAGACAGTAAACCAGTAAACCAGCAAGCTTAACCATACTCCGCAAACACTAAACTCTAATGACCAACTCACAAAACTTTATACGTTTAACTAAAAACTTTTAAACTTAAAACTTAAATATATACTTTCAAGAAAATTATATATTATTCAATGTTTAAATTTACAGACAAATTTATTAACGTTATGCATGAAAATTTTGTGTGATGACATTAAGTTAAAATATATGTCTCATTATATAAGTTTTCATGGGTTTTGTAAAAAAAAAAAAAAAAAATGCGGACTCTACGCATTGCATATTACCCAGTAAGTGAAGAAGAGCGACATTGACTTGATATATACAGGAGGTGCGTATGCAGTGTAAAGCCTGGAACAGAATGCACAGCGCGCTACGCCGTCAGCGCGCCGTCATTTGCGACGGCGTTGCTGAGAACGCCGTTGAATTTTTGCCTGCCCACAATGCAATCATTTTTAACGCCGTCAAGTGTCACGTGACAACCTATATCTGTGTTTATACGTGCGCCTTCTTTTATTAAAAGTATAATGGATGATGAAGACTTGTGCGTGATGTTATTTATGTTGTAAGCAAGTTATTTATACATACAAACACTTTGCCATTCAGTAAAAACTGAAGTTAGGTGTTCTGCGTCAACGTTCAACGGCGTCAAAAGTTGGAAGTTGACGAACATTCAGTATCAACGGCGTTCGAACGTCGTAGAGACGCTGTCCCTTCTGTGCACTTGCGTAGTACAGCCTTACTTTTAACATTGCGCTGACAGTTTGCGCCGTCCAACGGCGTCAACGCGCCGTCAAACTCGTTGCATTCTGTTTCCCACTTTAACTCTATGCTGTGTTAACTCTGTGTCGTGCAAGTTTTTTGTCACGTGACCACTGTGCACACTGTGCAAGAAAGTCAAAGACGAACGCTTTGTTCAGATTGTGCAGTTATTCTTGTTATTCTAACCTTTTTTAGGGTTTTGTAGGTATGACCAAAAAACCCTTATACCGTCATTTTGTCGTCTGTCTGTCTGTCTGTCTGTCTGTCTGTCTGTCTGTCTGTCTGTATGTCTGTCTGTCTGTCTGTCTGTCTGTCTGTCTGTCTGTCTGTCTGTCTGTCTGTCTGTCTGTCTGTCTGTCTGTCTGTCTGTCTGTCTGTCTGTCTGTCTGTCTGTCTGTCTGTCTGTCTGTCTGTCTGTCTGTCTGTCTGTCTGTCTGTCTGTCTGTCTGTCTGTCTGTCTGTCTGTCTGTCTGTCTGTCTGTCTGTCTGTCTGTCTGTCTGTCTGTCTGTCTGTCTGTCTGTCTGTCTGTCTGTCTGTCTGTCTGTCTGTCTGTCTGTCTGTCTGTCTGTCTGTCTGTCTGTCTGTCTGTCTGTCTGTCTGTCTGTCTGTCTGTCTGTCTGTCTGTCTGTCTGTCTGTCTAAAAATTGAAGCCAAACGGCTAAACCTAGAGAGTTGAAATTTGGCATGCTTATACAACTCTGACCCGCACATAGGAAAAATACTAAAACATCTAAAAAATATCCCCCCTAAAAATATGTGCTCATCGAAAAAAAAAATATTTTTTTATAATTCTGAGTAGGGAATCAAATGAAAGCCGTTGGTACGTGGATTAACGATCAAATTTTTATTTTTGCAAAATAAATTATTTTGAAGCGATTTTAGGCAAAATTGTGCAAAAAAAAAATGTACCACACCCTGTAGCCCAGATGGTTTAAACTAAAAATCTGAAAAAATTCTAAGTAATGTACATTGGTGTGAACCGGAATAGTACAACAGGAATTTTTTATCAAATTATGTTTTTGGAAAAAAACGCATTTTTTGTGATTTTTGGCTAATAATGTACACAAGTTATAGCTTTGTAACACGCTACACTGGAACGTGTATGCTGTTGTAGTGGTTTTTGACGCTGGTTTTTCACCCAAGTAACTCGATCCGAAAGGGATCGAATCCTGCGAGAAGAGACAATATTATTTTTTGTTTTTTTTTTTTTTAATTTTTATATTGTTTAAATTATTTTTTCAAAATTCTAGTTATATTTTGGCAAATGATGCATTTAATTTTTGAAACCGTAAATTTAATAACCAGTGGAAATTGTTTAAATTATAATTTAATTCTGTTTCAATGTACACGAAATCAGAGGGGCGGAACTTCGGAACGGGGATAACAACCAATAGAAGCCATAGGCGCAATTTTTAAAATTCTTAATGAACCTTGCTACATAAAATAAAATACTGCACATATTTAGAAACCTAAATAATGGTATTAGGCGTTCGAATTAAAATTAACAAAAAAAATATTTTAATATAAAATTTGTTTTCGCATCCAAAATAATCATCATTCACTTACTAAATACCTGCAAAACACTGAAATGTGTGAAAATTCATACTTCACATCCTTTTTTTTATACAAATAACTTAAGTGTGTTTTATGATTTTTTAAGTCTGTCTCCTTCAACTTATTTTGTACGATAATATAAAAATGACGCATGAAGGTTTTGGGATGCTTTTAAGGAATATAAAAGAAATTTTATTTGATGAGGAAGATAATTCAGAAGAATTTTCCAAAACAGAAAATATTTTGGAAAAAGTGTTTGAATATGCAGAGAGTACTGTTCCAAACATTACAAATTAATTTAAAGTACATTTCCGCTTGTATCCAGAATATTTTGAATTTTTTTGGGTGTATTTACGAAGAAGTTTCATCATAGAAGATAGAAGATAGAAGTTCCATCATGAGGTTCATGTCTGTACTATTTATTTTGTAAATGCTGCAGGCAAAAACAATGATATCTTGATTGTTTTCACTCATATTGTTTTTCAGGAATAATAACTTATATTTTACCGCGAAAAAAAAAACACTATTGCACAGATTACCGCACGATCTGAATTTGGGACGATTGTGCAACACAAACTGCACTGCACGATATTTAACGATCTTGTGCAGCACAGAGCACACAAAAACTTTATGCCGAACGTTTCTTGTGTAAATTATGCAGAATGTGTAGATTATTAGCTTATGCCGAACGCACCTAGGGTACCCGTTTTTGAAGCCTAACCATTGGGATCAATTAATCATTGGGAATTGATCATTGGGATCAAGTTAATACATAAGAAATACGATTGGGGCAAAGTTGCCGCATTAGTGGCCACTTTAATGATGTATTTGGGTTTCCTAAAAAGTGCACAGGTTACTAGCAAAACTGTTTTTAATCGATTTACGTTTTGGCTTGTAAGTTTTTTGTTTCAATTCAACAAATATCTAATTTGAACGTTCTACGTGCACTTTTTTTTAGGAATTCGTGCACGATAACTCAAGATTTCGTTCTGATTCTAAAAAATTCTCCTATTAATTGGGAAAAACTTTTTTATGAAAATCCGATACCGGAAACGGAAGTTAATAAACTTTAAAATTCAACTAGTAAACCAAGCCTTGAACAAAAATTTGTAATTGGATGTATTTTCGAAGATTTACCTAAATCTTTTTTTTTTTAATTTTAAAATATTTTTTAAAATTTTTTTTTATTTATTTATTTTTTATTATTTCGTCACTGGTTTTCTTATTGATTTACAAAAATATGCATATGAATATTTTGTAGAAAAATTTTTGGTACCTCCATATTTTTCTGAGTATGCCATTGAGAATGTGTATATTTGAGCGCTCGTTTTGGCGCCCCAAATAGTGCGCGCCCTGGGCCTATGTCTCTGTCACCCCTGCCTTTCGCTGCTACTGTCAGTAACCATGTATTACAGGTAAAATCACAATTCAATACTTCAATGGGACAATTGTGACAGATGAATAACCACAAGATTTTTATATCTGGTACAAATTGCTCAATTTTGTCCTTAAATTGCATATTTTTAGTAAGTCCAGCCTGTTTCTACTCGTACTTAACAAATGAATCGATGTCGCAAAATCGGGCTCCAATAAATTAAGAACCAGGGAGTCTTATTAATAACCTTTTCTCAATTGTTTTCAATTTTGGATAATTATCTCGTATTTAAAAATTTGCTCAAAATGCTGCCTACATTTAATGTTTAATATAGATTTAGCTATAAATCTAATATTTGAATATTAATAATTAATACTATTACAATTATTGAAGTACAAAAAAAAAGAACTTCATGCAGACTGAGCCCCAGGAGATCGATTTTGAACCCGTTAAAAACCTTTATACTATAAGGTTTCTTGGTTTCCCTACGAAGAGCAAAAAACAAATAATTCCAAGACATAAATAAAATCCCTTACGGAAAAGAAAGCGTACGGGAGGAATTACAAGTATTAAAAATTAAAAAAATATTTACGCAAACTTGTGAAGAGTTTAAACATTGACTGACATTGAAAAAAGTTTTTCCAAAGTCTAAACTCAATTTGTTTATAAGATTAAATGACTACCAAACATGTCAAGTAAATACTGCTCGCTGTCTCGTTTGTCAGATGAACTTGAAATTTGTTTTGAAGTTTGATCCTCTTTGCACACTTCCTAAAGTTAACAAAAAATAAAACTTTTTTCCATTACAACTGAACTGGTATTTATAATAAAAATATCTGATTATTGATTGGGCACAGATGAGTTTCTTGTTATATGAATTAGAAGATTCTGAATTTTTTTGTTGTATTTGTATTTATATCGTTTCATAATCCAGAGATCACAGAAATAGGTAGGCTATTACAGTCCATTCAGACGTTAGAATGCAGTACAGGGAAAATGGAGTATTTCTTTTTCATACTTTCTAATGGATTCTTCCAAAAACGCTATCCTCTCTTTTTTGACGATGTTGCTGGGTGTTAAATGCGTTGATCTATGAAGATGTGGTGTTCGACAAATGATTATTCATTTTTGTTCCGTATTAAAAATTAATTAATTACCTGGTTTTGTACATTTTTGTAATTCTTGAATAATTCGAGTAGTTCTTTTTCATACCTTCTAATGGGTTCTTGTAAAAACGCTATCCTTACCTTTCTTGACGATGCTGCCGGCTGTAAAACGTGCTGACCTATGAAGATGTTGTTTTCGACAAATGATTATTCATTTTTGTTCCGTGTTACCTTGTTTTTGTACAGAGTTGATTTTTGTATTTATTTTTCAGTTTAATTTCAATGTATTAACAACAAAAGAACATTAAATTTCGCATAATATTTTGGGTTTATTGACATATTTGATACTTATACAACATTTGGCAACCTCGCTTCCATTTCCCATAAGAGCAATACTGCATTGTAATATTTGAACGGACTATAGATGAGAAGGACCAGTAGTAGTCCATAAACTATGCTTTTTGAAAATTAGAAAACTAATGTGGAACAAAACGACTGACAACTTTTTTTATGCAGGTGAGCGTGGATAATTCTATTAATAGCTGAGGATCCAATCTTAAGTTGATGCTCTATTACTGCATAACTGGCTTTATTGTTATTATCCAACTTTCATTATCTTCTTAACAGCAGTATGTTTTTTTTTTTTTTCGGTAACCGCTGTAGCACGATACCTTGCTCTTTTTTAGTGTTGAACAAAATTTCTGGCTCGGTAAAATTCTTTATACCATCGGTAAATTGTAGCCAAAAAGATGTTTGTTCACTAAAAACTGAAGTTTTATATAGTATATTAAAACACAAGTTTCATAAAGCATGATTTTGCCGCACGCGTCGAAGAACGTGTTGTCTAATTGAAAAGTGAAGCAAGAAGCAAAATTTGTGAGCAACAAGGTTTTAGACAAAGAAAAATAATTTAAAATGTTTCTTCAGATAAATTATGTCTAGACAATCCAGGACAAAGTGCACAGCATATCAGCACTTGGTAAAACTGTAGTTTTCATCTGGACCCCAGGACATGTAGGCATAGAGAGCAACGAAGCAGCCATATCCAACCCCACATAAGAGGAGATCCTGCAGATTCTCCCGAACATAACCCTTATAAAGCAGACCATAAAAAACAGGCTTTACCAGACCCGACTCAGCAAGTGGGTAAACACCACAGAAAACAAATTACGTACGATAAAAGAAGACATTCGGTCATGGACAATCGAAAACAACAGACGTGTACAAATCATAATGTCCAGATTGAGAATTGGGCATACGAAACACACCCACGAACACATAATGGCTGGATTACACAGCAAGCTTTGCGAGACCTGCGACCAACCCCTGACAGTAAGACACTGATTGATTGTCAACTTTTTCAACCCGTACGGACCATGCACAGAATACCACAAGACCTAAAAGAAGCCCTAAAACAAGACCCGATTATGACTAGAAACATACTGGACTACCTTAAAAACCTCGATTCTTACAACAAAATATAATAAACTCAACCAAAAATGTATATGCAATTAATATCTTGTTAAATGTAAATCATGGCAAATATTAAATAATATATACAATTATGGCACAGACACTAATAGCCATAGATGCTGCTGTGTCTATAAACAAATAAAATTTTTAAAAAAATGTGTTACCTTTGTTTTTCACGCCCTACCTGATTTTCTTATTTTCAACAAATCAAGTGTGACCTTCGTACACAACTCATAAAATATCTATTTTAACATTGATTATGAACATATCGTTAAAAGTTTCTCCTACCTCTAACACATTACATGTAATAGTTGTTTCATTATATTTCCCCTCCAATAAATAAGAAAGCAAAACATTAATGATTTTCAATATCCAGTTAAACGCAACTTAAACTACATCTAACATTATATTTATTGATCATTTAATTATAAACGTCTTATAGAACTGGCGAGTTAATAAGGCATGAAACGTTAAGTTTTTCTTAACGCCACTATACATTAGCGGGCGTTACGTTTACGTTACGTTAACTTAAAGGTTGCGTCTGTTGAGTATGTTTCTTGACTAATACTGCCAATATAACTGTTATTACAACAGGTTGCAATTTAATTTGAAAATTGGTTTAATTATTTGAAACGTTTCATGGTTGAGTTGCCGACTGACAAGCTGCTAATAACTAGCTGAGTATTGAATACAGTGTTTATACTCATTACTACAGAATATCTGATCCTTTAATAACAACTTACTTTATGTGTTCACATTAAATCAGATGTAGAAAGTTCATTAATACACTGACTATTCTCGAAACCACACTGTAATCTCTTAAACAGTTTACTGTATTTGGGTGCATATATTTTAACTGGGCAAGATGGAGGATCCGAGGGAAGGTCAATAAGTCCTTACAAAACAACAGAAAAACATATTATTTTGACTTGATTCATTTTTATTTCTCAACATAGTCTCCTTTTAGTTCGATACTCTTCGCCCAGAGTTTTCTCAACTTTTCCAAACCATCCAAAAAGTAAGATTCCGGAAGGACCTCAAAATAGGCATCTCTTTCGGCAAAGACCTCCTCGTTCGACGTGAAACGCGAGCCATTTATTCATGTTTGGATAAAGAAAAAAGTCACTGGAAGCCAAATCTGGCAAATACGGTGGGTGCGGCAACAATTCCAAGCGTAATTCATGAATTTTTGCGATCAAAACTGCACAAGTGTGCACTCGTCCATTGTCTTGATGGATGAGCACTTTCTTCTTGGCCAAATGTGAGCATTTTTTCTTGATTTCTTCGCTCAACCGGTCCAATAACTACTCATAATACTGTTAATTTATCGTTCGTCCTTTTTCCAAGTAGCCAATGTAGATGATTCCTCGTGCATCCCAAGAAACTTCTGATATCTTCCGGCAAAGTCATATCTTTGCCGGAAGATATCACCGTCTTCGCCTTCTTTGTTGTCTTTATTATGAATTAATAGTTTTGTATTTATATAAGGCATAAAATATTTATCCTAAATAAAAATTTCTTTTAAGGATCTTCAAGGCATGTCTGGTGGAATTTCTCTATACTCTATTTTTTTAAGAACGAAGTAGATGGCGCTGTGAGCGCGGCCGCTTTCACATTGTATCAAATTAAAGTTTATAATTTAAAATTAAATAAATTTTGCAGTAAATTCAAATTTGACGTTTCAAAAAAAAATTTTTTTTAAATTATAATTTAAATGTATAAAATTGCTATTATTCTTAATTTCTAAATAAATTGTAGATAAATGACCAGTTCAATAATTAAAATTAATTAAAAATAAGTTCAATAAATCTATATTCTTATTTTCAAATAATTTAAAATTTAATTAAAATATATTATTTATACAAAACTTATAAAAAAATATGTAAAATAATATTGGAAATCAGTCCAAATCATCAATGGATTCTTCTTCACTTCAAGTTTATATTTAATCGACACTATAACATAAACGTAATACGGACGCAGAGCCGCAGTAAGGAAAACTTGCGCTAGGGGCAAAACTGTGTTTTGGCGCCCTTGGCAAATAAATATAAGTGATAAGCAGGTCTTCATCTCGCAAAATCCAAGTGATCGTCGGCGCCCTTTTCCTTAGTGCGCTAGGGGCCGTCGCCCCCTCCAGCCCCCCCTAACTGCAGCTCTGTACGGACGTATATACATATAACGGCAACACAAATTAGTAATATGACGCTCGTTGACAGCAAAGAATATGACAGTTGACAGCAAAACAACTGTTGTGTTTTGTACCAGAGGCGTACGTACATTAATTCATTTTCAGACCACTTCATTTTAAAATATTTGTCTTAATATATATATATATATATATTCTTAATTAATTTCAAATCTATTTATGCACTGGCTTTTATATTATTTAAACATATACTTCCGTTTTACTTATTAGAAATAATAGGCAGTAATATATTCACTGTAAACTTAGTTTGTATGCCTATGTTTACAAATTTGGGTTAAAATAACAGAGACAAATAGAATAAGTTGAGACAGAAAACTATTTTTCTACAGAGTAAACTTTTCCACGTTCTTACCCAAACAAAAACAACATCGAAATAGCACCTATCTTGCCAACACTCCATTCTTAAAAAAAAAAATGAAGTATAGTGTTTTTATATTCCGTCTATAGACATAGCCTATACCGACACTATAGAAGTACATAGAATACAGTTGCCATTACCTTCGTTTAAAGCTTTAAATCTCGACAGCTCCATATAGATATTCTTAGAGCACCGAAGGCATGGTATCAGCGGATATTCCTTGTGACACTTTATCATCAAACGAACGCAGGATAATATGCTACCTGGGTATTAGAAAGACATTACATTAATTACATCTTTGCCATTTTTTTGAAAATGTGAGGGCTGTTGCTATGACTGTTATTGTGACAGGGTGTGTTTTTTATAAATAAATGTTTAATTCAAAGTTTGTAGCAGTTGATGAGAACAGATTTAGTGCAGCCTGTAATCCATCTGTTGTTGACGAAGAGCACATAATCACTATATATAAAAGTTTGCTTACTGCACTTATACATTTGTTGAAACCAGTATTTTTTCCCATTTTTCCTTTGGTATAGAATTACATTACTCATCCCATGTGGTAATAGCAGGTATTCATAGAAAAACGATGTCCTTTGAGTTCATTGACTAAAGAATTCAAAATCGCATGGCGCAAGATCTGGGCTATTTCGAGGTTATGTTGTTACGAAGAATTTAACTGTAATCCTGATTTAAAAAAAAAATTGTGTAACGTAAATTAATTTTTGTTTTTGATTATGGTATACACAAAAGTACAAATCAATACATATAAAAAAAACATTTTAAAATTTCTATAAGATGTAAACTTAACTGACAATATATAACATTCCACATAATTTCTAATAGCCTTAATTAATTATATTAAATATTTATGAATATTATATTTATTTTGTAATTATATTAATTATGTAAAACAGATATTCCGGGGTGCTAATAAGCAAGCAGTTGAAGCACCCCTAAATAAATATATTTAAAAAAAGGTACAAATCTTTTATAATTAAATTTACTTTATAGAATTGTATGTAATGCTGGTGCATTAATCTTGAGGGTTTCTTCAACTTGCATCATACGTGACATTTAATAAAAAAATATTGAGAAAACAAAGCAAAAAGCCAGTTTCAATAAGAGAAAGGGAGAAAGAGATGGACATATAAAAATTAAATTATTCTTTAAAATTAATATTAAACCCATATTTGGAGTATTATCTCAGTAAAGTATTACTAAATATGATTTATAAGAAACCCGATACATCGAAAGCCTAAAATTATAAAGTCACTCCGTTGAAAATCATAAATTCTGATAATGCATACTGAATATTCATACAGTGCGGTCAGATTTGACCGCGGCACTATTAACCTAATTTCGAAATTTCATAGGGTCTAAATTTCGTAACCTAATTTCTAGATAACTACCGATATCCAGCAAAATTATGCACAACTATTAAACAGCGCTTTGACTTTGACAAGCGTATATTAGTTTTAGTATAACAAGAAGCAGTATATAATAATACAATGATTTGATTGTTTAATAATCATTAATCATCATTAATAAGCATTACACTGATCTTTTATACCGAACTTTCTGAGTGATTGGGCGTCAGATACAATTTTTTAGAAAAAATCGTTATAAAGATAAATTTTCATTTTTAAATTACTACCCGTTTCTTAATCCCTTTCTCTTCTCTATCTTAACTTAATACTTAACCAAAATTCTTTATATCTGTTGATATTGTTGTCCTTTAACAATTTAGGTGGATGCACGATGCCACAAACCCCTTATTCGGTACGCCAATGCACATTTTAATAAAAGGGCGCAGTTTGGCTGGTATTGCCCCGGGCGCCAAAGGAGCTAGCGCCGACTCTGAACCTTATGTATCACTTAACCCTTTCGTGCCCACAGATACACCTTGTCCCAAGACATGTTTAATGTATTTCACTGGGAAATTTTAACCCAACAATACATATAAACTACTGAAAGTGGTGCTGTAAGTATATTTTTGTATTGTAGTTTGTGTTGGTAGCATTGATTGTACTATTATAACATAAAATTTGACGTTTCTTCAGTCGATGTTACAGTTTTACGTACAAATTTCTTATGTCTCGTGTGTCTTATGTAAAATAAAATGAGGCAAGTCAATATAACATGTCAATTTGTTAGTTGTTAGTTTATAAATCACTTACGTTTCCATGGTTCTTTTTGCAACTAAAAAATTGCGGGACATTATTGTCCCACTAGTATTTTTCAGTGGCATAAAACTGTCCCAATGGTATTTTTCAGTGCCAAATGAAAATTGACAGATGATGAATTGCATTTCTTTGCTGAACATTTATCGGACATCTATCTAGTAAAGACGATCCATTTGCTACAGATGAGGATTCAGACTATGAAAATGATTCATATGAGTCAGATGAAAGTGATTACTTTGAAGAAGACGAAGATAACTCTGTAGCAGAAATTAGTCCAGAAGAAGTCAAGGATAACACAAATGATAGCAATGCAAATAAAAATGTAGTAGATCCAGATATCGTTTGGTCAGATGTAACTCGAAATTTTGTACCAAAATTTCCTGTTTTTCCGGAACGAGGATGTAAGATTCATGAAAATATAAGAAGAACTTCTACAAGGTTGAATGTTTTCAAACAGCTTTTCCTGACAGTTTGTTGCTTACGCTATTCATAAAATGGCAATATACTAAAGAAGTGTTGGTGCTGACTAATTGTTATAATGATGACACTGTACTTGTAAAGCGGAAGCAAAAGAATGGGGCAAAAATCGGCGTGCCATGCCCAGAAGCAATTTCCTTTTACAACTAACATATGGGTGGAGTAGATCTTGCCGATCAAATGTCTACTTTATATGATATGAAAAGAAAAACTTGCAAATGGTGGAAGAAGATTATTTACAGAATGGTACTGGTGGTAGCCGTCAAAAGTTGGATTATATATAGAGAAAAAAGTAAACAGAAGGAACCCTTTCTTGATTTCTTGGCAGAACTAGCGGAGGAAATGGATGAATGGGGAAAGCGGATAACGAAAATCAAGCATAGACGCCGCTCTTTGGGTAGACCTTTTAAATCAAACAAACAAATGCTTGACGTGGGAAGCCATTTGCCACTATTTGGACCGACAAGAAGGCGTTGTGGACGATGTGCAAAGCGACACATTGAAAAAAGGACTAAACAATATTGTCAAAAATGCAATATACCATTGTGCAAGAATTGTTTCACCCCTTTCCACACCTAGTTTATAAACATTTTTGTATTGCTTACGTTCTAAAGTATTAGTTTGTGCTAGTGTAGTAGTTCATTTTGCAATAATAAATAATATTTGTCTTTATAATCTTGACTTACATTGTATCCCATTGGGTAAAAAGTGTCCCACCAAAAAGTCCCACTGGGACCTGTATGTCCCAGGGCCTAAAAGTTATTGTAAAATGTATTGTTTATTATAAATTAAACATATATGCTTTCATATGCTCCTTTGACTATATAAAGCCAATAAAAATGTTTGTAACATCATCCTGCAAAAGTGGGCTCCAAAGGGTAAAAACTGGTACGTCGCAAAGTTTTAAGACTACTGTATCCAAAGCCCAACAAAACACAAATTTATCTTAGCGGAAGCAGTGCAAAATAAATGTAATAATTTACATAGTATTTTGCTATATACCATATTTAGCTTCTAGTAAATTGTAACATTATTTTTATTATTTAAAACAAGCAATAAATTTTCAATTACTAATATTTTTTATAAATTCAGTATTCTCCAATATGTTCCGTATTTAACTACAAGATTCTGATATTAACCTTGTGCTGTAAAATTCATTAGCTCGGTCATTAAGTACATCGGTGTGAAAATATGTTTAACAGAAGCATGTAATTTTAATTACCCCCGAGTGAAATGCTGTGTTTAACTTGTTCATTCGTTTGCCTTTATTTGCAATTCAAATATTTACTTATCTCTTCATTCATAACTTACGGGAACTTCAATGCATCTTTTCTTAAATAATTATACCCGGTAGCTTTACACAGAATTACATTTTTAATCTATTTTAAATGCTTTCAATTTTCTGCAAAATTTGTTTTGTGCGTAGGGAAAGAAAATTTTAATTTATTACTTTGATGACCCAGTTTATAAATGTGGCTATAAAAATTGTATTTATATGTTTGGAAAAAATAGATTGTTTTTAATAATTTGAATTAAGATTGACAAAACTGTCCGGGTGTTTAATACCTTTAAATAAATACCTGTTAATTCAGGGATAATAGGACAGGTTGAAACGTCACACTGACCATGTGGTTTTCAAATCTATGACCGGCGGTCTAGAAATGGAGAATTACCTTCTCTGCCCCTTATACGCCTATCTAGGCGTTGGTAACCTATTATTTTTTTATTTATTTTTTTAACTGTTCGGGGACTAATATAATATAATTTGTAGAGACTTTACCTTATATGAATGAAAGTCGAACAGTTTATTGATGTGAACGACTGGTTGATTAATTTTAAATAAAATATTAATATACTTCAGTTGTATTTATCTCACATAATGAGTTCATAATCCGCGAACGGTTTCGGACATGAACTCCCTCTGTTCGCTAACTGGTTGCAATGATTCTTAGCATGGATTTAAAAGTTGTTAAATTGAGGCTTCGTTTTAACCAATCTACTTTAATACCGATGAGGCGTGTACTATTTACATAGTTTGTATTTACAGAGTTTGTATTTACAGAGTTTCTTTACAACTGAATCGTTTGTTTCAGAAACCACCTATTTCCAGTTAAACGTGTTTTAAGAAAATCAAAAAAACCTATCATAGTTCGCAAAGATTTTTTTCTTTTTTTGATTAACTCCAACAGTCTAGTTCCATTTAATGATTATGTAATTTTTTTCTCTCTCCCTTTTTAAGCTCTCATGAAGATTTAAAATATAAATCGGCACGGTAGTGAAGTTAAAATATTGTTTTAATTTCTAACCAGTCCGATTTCCATTACTCATCTAATTCAAGATAAGTAGAAATATAATATCAACCTCTACACCTCTTAGTCAGAGTCGAACCTAGAAAGCGCAGGGCCCGATGTAAGGTTAAACTAAGGGGGCCTTCTCAAAAAGAAATATCAGAAGAAAATTACCTGTATTTATATATTTTTACCTTAGGAACCCTGAAAAATAAATCACTTTTTTCTTTACAAATAACTTTTTCTTACATATTTGTTTTGTTTAGGGCCGCTTTTACAATCGTTGGATAAAGCTCGGATAACGCTATTCCCGGTATAAAGTGAAAAAATCGCCTTTACAATGCTTGGATAAAGCTCGGATAGGATAAACATCGGAATAAACACCAGAATATCTTATCTGGCCAACGACACTTCAGATAAAGGGCAGTATAAGTTATTCCCTTGCTCTGATTGGCCAATAAGTATTTGTTACCCAGCAACGGTAAAAAAAATAATTTGACATATGATAAATGTCACATTATAACATTTCATTTGAATTTTTATTACAATTATATAATTGTGGATGCAGCAGCGTAGTGGTTAGCTCACTTGCTTTGAAAGTGTGGAATCATGAGATCGACTTAGTATGGGCAAAAAGATTAAAAAAAAAAACTTGGCTGTTGCGAGCTTAGGCGCAGATTCTTTACAATGAGTGCCTGTATCTCTGAATTAATTTTCAGAAATATGGGGCATGCTTCACAGCGCACGGTGGTCTCAGCTACTGTAAAAAGTAATCATTAGGTCATTTCAGAGGACGCTAGTCGCGACCCTAAAATCTCTAAAACCTAGACATTGCCAAATGAAATAATAATCCCTCGTTATCTATGTATTTGTTCAGCAGTTTTGATTTATTTTATTTATTTTTTAAAAGCGTAGTAATGAACAGTAGCAGCCGATTTTCGCTAGAATATGCTCCTAGCACTTTGAGCGCTTTGAATCTAACTGGCCACTATCACCCCTTCCACACTATGTACACATAATGCCAGTTTTTATATATGTATATATGCAGTATTGGGCTGGAGCCAGTTCGAAGGAACTGGTTGTTATTTATTTATAGATTTTTCAAAACGCGAACTGGTTCTTAATGTTGTTATACACTATTAAAAAAAAAAATAATAATAATAATAATCTTGTTATTAATCAGTGAAATTTTCCTTTTGAAAGAACTTGTTACAATATTGGCATTCCACAACTGTACATTATATTGGTTGAAATATGAATTATTATAATATGAATTCTACTACAGTCTGTTTCAAACGCTTAGGCGGAACTAGATTTTGCAATTTAGTTACTTTCATCGCTTAAATCGTGCTTTTCGGCCGTTTTGTTTAAGCTTTGTAAATCATACTTACAATAAACATTTTTTGGTAAGGTTAATATCATTTTAAAATGTCATTTTCTTTATATTTTGATTTTTTGTGTAATTCTTAATACAAATTTCCCATTTATTTATTTTTTTGTCATTAAAATATATATAAAAAATAATTTAATTTTGACATAGGTCATGCGTTTCCATGGTTTCATTGTTGTAATTTTAAATTTTGACATTCCAACCTGAAAAATGAAATAACCCAAGAAAGGTCCCTTGTCGTGACAACCTAAAAGAACGAAATTCCCATTTAGTTCCGCCTAAGCGTTTGAAACAGACTGTAGTAGAGGGAGATTTTATGAAAATTTACACATGGGCGGTATTTGGGCTCGATTCTATTAGAGGGTGGTTTTATGAATATTTGCACACGAGAGGCTGACACTAACGCGGTAGATAGCTAGCACAATAAAAGAATTATCTGAGTAGAATACTACGACATCTCCCAATATTTCCATAAACATGCTCAAATATGTTGTTAATAATAATTCTTCTTCTTCTTCTTCGGACACTATCAATCAGGTTGACTTTTGGCCTCACTCACATAAGCCCTCCATCTCGATCTATTCATTGTTAATAGTAATGTCAATTTAAAATATGACATTTCTAATATGTCAGTTTATGTGTCAAACAATACCAACTTTATTTTATTTACAATAAAACCATGGATAACTATCCGAGAATAAAAAATGCATTGTAAAAGCGAACGTTGGAATAAACATCGGAATAAACTTATACCTTAGATAGTTATACCGCTACGTATCCGAGGTTTGTAAAAGCGGCCCTTAGTCAGATATTTATCAGATAAAAAATTTAGTTTTAGGATGTTCCCCTGAAATCCAACTGGAAAAATACATAAGACAAAAGAGATTTGTTTTCTTATTTTAAACAATTTGTTATTTAAGTACCATGGCCAAAAAGTAGATCAGCCGAGTTGAGGACGAAAAAGATCTTTTTGGCAAAGGTGCATGTTATATTTTATTGGGCGACTAAAATTAATTTTTATTAGAAAAAATTTATTTATTTATTTACATTACATAATTTATCGTTATTGGTCACCTATTACAAATATAAATGTTTGACTGTCAGTTGTTTCCGTGTAACCATGGAGATCTTGTAACTTAAGAAATTACACATAGATGGCGCTAGCATCCAGCGGCCAAGAAAATTAGCAAATTTGCCTAGACCGAAAAAGATAATTTTTTGGCCAGTACTATGGATGATAAAAAAGAATTGGTTTTGATATGGTCGCCCTAAAAACATTTTTGTCTTATTATAAATAATTTTTGTTATATACATTCTTGCTGTTGTCAATAATAAGGTAGGTATTTTATGTTTTTAATTTTAGGTTGTCCCCCCGTAACTCATCTGGTGAGTCACAGAGTGATTGAACAGAGGAGAAAAGTTTTGTTTTCTGTAAAGCAGTGGCACTCAATTTATGGGCTTATTGTGTGGATAAACACTTATTTGAATTAATAGATGAATTAAATTACCTGTTAGCTACTGTGGCGCAAACTTGTTAATTAAAATTTGTGAAAATAATTTTAATTAAATTATTCACCATACGTAATCACTTTTTTAAGTGATATGCTACAGAATTGCTTTTGGGTTTGCAAAGGTGTGTGTGTGTGTGTACACGATAACTCAAGAACGGTTCAACTTAGAGAATTCGTTCTAGTACTAAAAAATTCTCCTATTTAATGGGAAGAACCCTATTATTTTTTATGAAGATCGGTTGACTAGAAATGGGAGTTTACTCGTGTCGATTTTAAGATATTTGCGAATATTTAGCAACAGAAAAATATTTCGAAAAAATTTATTGAACAAAAGTTACTATAAATGCAATAGCTAATAAGTTTTATTTAAGACGTTTTTTGATAAAACGAAAAATTTCGATTTTTTTTTTGTAAAATTGATTAAAATTTAAATTCTCAATTTTTTCATACTTATATGTAACGTTTCCATGGTTATGATAATTAATTCGTAACTAGTAAACCAAACCTTGGACAAAAATTTGTATAGAACATAATTTGATGTATATGTGAAGATTTATCTAAATATTTTTAAAAAAAAATTAAATTAATTTTTTTTTTAATTTTTTTTTTTTATGGGAGGGTAAGTCTAGCGTAGGTTTCCCTTCGCCACTGGTTTTATTTAACACGGGGCAGGCACTGCTTTTAGTTCTCGCGAGTCAAAGATCAAAACAATTGCCAACTTAAATATAACAATTTGCTTATTCAGCATGTCTAGTAAATCAATCTCTGTCCCATAAATCTCGTGCATAATATCATAAACAATAAACAATCTTCCAAATCAAATTAAGTGCAGATCCATTAAATAGGTCGTGACAGGCGAGCGTTGAACAGTATATACCGAGTGAAGCGGATAGCTGCAGCTAGATTGTGCGGCGCTGATTGCAGATGCATCTAATGGATTCGCGTTGTGTGTGTCTGTGTGTCGAGATAACACATCTGCCACCGCTGTGCCGATGTTACCGCCACAGGCTAACACTGTCCTGCACTCTGCCTTGTTAGTTCGCATTGTCTGACGTGCAGCGACTTTGTTTTGTTTTCTTCGTTTGAATGGATAATTGGTGTTTACTTTGATTTACTGTTTACTCGGGAGATTTAATTTGGTTTTATTTAAACGATTTCTTACAAAAACAGTTTTGTTTAATTGGTTTTGATTCAGTGTTTCTTTTGCTTTTTGAGCCACGACCCAGATTAGGGTAATAGTTTCAGTTCGAGACCCAAAGATTATTAAAATAACAATTATATAAATTTGGATTTTTTGATGCTATATAAAACATTATTTATATTGGTAATAATAAGCTAGAAGCCAACGGAGTGGCCAATCTCGTTAAATCACACAGTTTTGACTGGTAAAAACAGTCTGAATTGTGACGTGGCTGGTTCAAATCCCTACAATTATTCGGGCCAGAATAATATGTTAACATACTCTCATTTTCACAATCATTCACGCCTCATCCAGATGTAGGAGCTTACCCCCTGCCATCGGCGATTAGCTTCGTTGCAGAAATAGGCCGATGTAAAATAAATAAAATTTTAAAAAAAGCTAGAAAGATTTTTAAAATTATTTTTCACAGTGGTTCTATAACAGTGGTTCTCAACCTTTTTTGTGGTGAGCACCCCTTTGCAAAAAATGTGTTCAGATTTTTTCAGTTGAGTCATATTTATCTGTCAAATTGATCAAAATAAAAAGTGAAGAGCAAAAAAAAAGGAAATCGCATGAATATTTATTTAAAATTGATCAAATTAATTGATGTAGCATTCAGCGGTTCAACATTATAAATTTCTATAAATCGTCTCGCACTCCTCAAAATGCTTTCCCGCACCCCTGGGGGTGCCGGCACTCCGGTTGGGAACCACTGATCTATAACATATCATATGTTATTTGGCAAGTATAATCTATATATATATATAAAATGTAACTGGACTAAGAAACATGAAATTCGGGGAGTATATTCCCGCTATTACGTAAGCACCCAGAAGGAATTTTTCAAAATTCAACCTCTAAGGGGGTGAAAAGGGGTAAAATGTGTTTTTACTGATTCCTCAATATCTTTTAGGCCAGTTGAAATATCGACTTGGTGTTTGATTACAAAGGTTACCCATATAAATGTTTAAAAATATATTTCAGGATTTTGCCCTAATTAACCCCTAAAATGGTGAATCTACATTTATGGTGAGTCATAGAATCCTTTTTATCTCCTTTGTTTGTTGAGTAATAATATTCCTTTTTGGAATATAGGTGTACTTCTAAATTCTTTAGAAAGATTATTGATCGCTTTTAAAATTTCAGCCGTAAAGGAGTAAATTGGTATATTTTATTCGATAGAATGGACCCTACCAACAATTAGAGATTTTTCTAAATTCGACCTCAAAGGACTGTGAAAAGAGATAAAATATATTTCACGAATTCCTCAAAATCTCTTAGATACGATAAGATATCAACTTGTTTTTTTCTTCCAAAAGTTACCCATATACACCTACAAAAACATAATTCAGGATTTTACCTTTATGGGAAAATCTAGATTCGGGGTGTATTATAGAACCTTTTGCATTTCCTGTGTTAGTTGTGTTATAACATTACTATTTGGCATATAGAAGTCTTGTTAACTTGTTTAAAAGTGTACTGATAGTTTTTTTTTTTTTATTCTTAAGGGTTTTTTTATTCGATATATATTCCTTCATTGATTTGAGCACCCACTAGAAGGGATTTTTCGAAATTTTATCCATAGGATGTGAAACGGGGTAAAATATCTTTTAGATCCCATGAGATATCGACTTGATTTTTGCTTATAAAGGTTACTCAGATACATGTACAAAAACATATTTAAGGATTTTGCCCTTAACAATCTCTAAAGGGGCGAATCTAGATCCATGTGAATTATAGAGCCCTTTATATATTCAATGTTTGTTGTGTTATAACATTCGTTTTTGGCATATACACATTTTTTAAATTGTTAAGAAATTGGTTTGACTTTTTAAATTTCGCCTTTACAGGTGTAAATTTTTTTTCGATAGAACGTCATCTGGACCTAGAAATATAAAATCCGGGGATTATCTTTCGTTCATGGCTAGTTTTTCGAAATTTTTAGTTCGAAAGAGATTAAAAAACTGAATAATTCTACGCTTACAAAGTACCTCTAACTATTTTAGTTTTTGAGAAAAATTTATCCGATTTTTGTCAATGTTAGAAAATGTCTACAAATCCGCAGTAACTTACATAAACGTCGTCTCTGAACATTACTTAATAAAACGAAACATAAATTATGTATGTCAATGGACCTGAATAGTCTTATCTCTTGCTCACAAGTTCCAATATTGTTGATGAGTGAGCTAAGGTAAGTTATTTCGAGAACAACTTCACATCGTTCAATCTGTGCATGGTGCTGGTTGTTATTTGCCATGTCGACTATTAGAATTTTTTTTTTTTTTTTTATAGTTAATTTTCACGCCAGAATAATTTCTGTCTTCTTCTAACATATGTAATAGGCCTTGTAGTTCTATGGGGCTTGCCGCAACTAGTGTGGTGTCATCAGCGTATCGCAGGTTTAAGATTTTTGGTTACCTATACGAAATCCTAAAAAAACAATTAATTTTGCTAACCCGGTAAAAAGGATTAGAAGATCTGAAAAGTGAAGAAATGAATGACTTGAGTTCTGGAGATGACCAGAACGTATAAAGTATATAAAGGAGGGAAAAGGGAGGAAGAGGAGAGAAAGGCAAGAATGAAAGATTTTTTTTCTTTGTCCTTTTCTCGCACCTCATCTCGCCACTACTCTAGATGGTACACACTTTGGTTCATGTTTACTAAATTTATAAACTATGAAACCTTTATTCTTATATTATTACATATGCTAATGTGACATCCATTCTTTAAGTTTTAACTAGCTTCCACGCACAAAACTCTACACAAAAAAATATTGTATTGGCTACCAATTAGTCATCTTAACTTTATTCATGTTTCCATACTGCATTTAGTATACCTATATTAAAAAATAATAATAATTATTTGTATTGTATTTTTCTTATAAATAACGAATAAACTGTTCATTATTATTATTATTATTATTATACTTTAGGATGACCGAATATGAATAAAGCACACACGATTAGTTTGAGTGAAATGTCACCTTAATTGCCTCCAAAACAAGAGACAGACAGAAATTATTGTACAATATTCTGTAAAACAAAAAAATGCCATTAATTTATCTGAAAGTCATTACAAGCATCTGCCTTTACGAGTATAATATAACATTGTTCCAATTCGGGGTTTAAAATGTCAGTCACCTTATTATTAACCTAATTAGGAGTTGAGAGTTGCATTAAAAACAACTCATCATATTGCAAGAAATAGGGTAAGCTTCACTTGAGTCACTGTAATAAATTACAAATGGAACTGTAGCGAGTTGATGTCTTATGATAAACATCTTGGAGTGGAGTAGATTGGAACTAACTATGCAGAGTGCACTGCACTTCCTTGCACCAGGGATAATTAAATAATCAACTCGAGATTATGAGAAAGAACAAGCTCAAGGATTTACCTCATATTGTTCTGGTTTCAGTTTTAATGAAAAATTTATGAAACTATGTTTTGAAATATTTAATCATTTTCATTAGCTTCGCTATCTTTAATTATTTTTCTTTAGAATGCAGTAAATATACAAAACCTGTATTTTTACATTGTACGATATACGAAACTGGTCTGCGAATTTTTGGCAGTCATCAACGACTATTATGCTCGTTTACAATAGGCTAGTAAACGAGCTAGTAGCAAGTTTGATAGTGAAAAAGATAGCTACTATCCTAATGTAAACGCTTGTGATTGAACTAGCGCTAGTACTTGCGCTAGTATTCGCGCTAGTAGTTAGGATAGAATAGTGGTTTTACAGACAAGTTAGTCACAATTTCATTAGCCTTCTCAAAAACAAAACAGAACAAGAAAATATCATCCGGTCCGTGGAAATTTTTTTAAAACTTTTCTTACATAAAAACAGTAAAAAATAATCGTAAAATCTTAAAATAAAAAATAACTAAAACTAAACAATATCCGATTCTTAAAATTATTATTTTTATTAAGAATATAACCATTATTAAACTTGTTTTTAAAATCAAGCGCCAAGAACCCAGCTGAATTTAAGTTATCCGGCCCGCCATTTATTCAAGAAATTTTTGTCACCCGCTTCCGAAAAATTTGGAGACCTCTGCACTAGACCTCTGCCTAGGCCTAGAAAATGACAAGCGCAGTAGTGTTTGTAGTATTAAAAAAAAAAAAAAAAAAGAGTCTGTTTTACCTTTGTAGAAATCAACCTTATGTGTAACGATAGTATTTATTACTTTCATACATAAATATTACTATTATAGTGATAGAGAGTCTTGAAACCGTGAGAAAATAGTAACCGCAACCAGAAAAATGAAACTATCCTACTACATACGGCAAATCAGATTCAAAAGGGTTCGTCTGCATTCGGTGGACTCGTCCCTAACGCGTCTATAAAATACGCGCCAACCATATAAAATTGGACAACGGCAGTGGAACCTTATAGAGAGCATTAGTGAGTGTAAAAAGAGTATGGAATGAATGAAGCGAATAAATAAGCA
This sequence comes from Liopterus haemorrhoidalis, assembly GCA_963971575.1. Taxonomy (NCBI): domain Eukaryota; kingdom Metazoa; phylum Arthropoda; class Insecta; order Coleoptera; family Dytiscidae; genus Liopterus; species Liopterus haemorrhoidalis. The sequence continues at coordinate 34,383,244 of OZ020611.1, read as the reverse complement.
TTTCTCCAGCCAAGAGATAACTAGTTCAATCCAGTCGACCTCAAAGTTGAGTTAGACAAGGGTTGCGTTGGTTCGGTTGAGTTACTTAGTTCATTTCAGTGATACAGTAATTCACTTGATTTCAGCGTTATGTTATTAAGTGAATACTTGGACTATTTTGTACTACATGATGATAAGCCAGGAAATTGTAGATTAACTATGGTACAGGTGTAGTGGCTAGTTGTATTAATTATGTGTCCAACTGTAAATACATAAAGCTGTTCATATTGCAACAAGCGTAAAAAAATTGCGCGCATGCATGTTAATCTGTAAGTTAGTTAATTAATTAAAATGTTTGGCAATCAGGAATCATGGCTATTTGCCCCTCATACAGACCAGCTTTATTTAAGTATTTTAATATATATGTATGTTACTGTGAATGACCGAATGCGGTCAGTGTTGGCAATAACCGGCCAATGTCCGAAAAATAAAATATAAAGATCTTTTTTCAGCTTACTTCGATCCTTTCAGCTTCTGCTAATCTAGACTTTTGCTAACTAAACCTAATCTGACATTGACCGGTCAATGTCAACACTGTTCCGCATTCGGTCATTCACAGTAACATATACACAAAATTAGTCTTAAATATTTTAGTTGCCACTTAAATATTCGAACTTGAATATCCATAAATAACAACGTCAGAATTTTCGACGTTAAGCAAAAAAAAAAAACAAAAATTCCATGAGAAAATGCATAAAATATTGTATCTGGAATAATAAGGAAGTACTTTAAAGTACAATATTTGAATTTTATGTCTCTTTAAAACGATATTTCCGTATTAAAAATCTTTTTCTACATTCCAGTCCATTATACCCATTATAAATATTGCTTCTCCAAAACTACATAAAATCTAAAAATGTTTTCTTACGAAGCACTCTCTAAATCTACTGGAACCATTTCTAATGTTTATATTACCAAAAAAATATCATAAATATCTCAAATTTGTCTCATTCTTATAAATAAATATCATACAATAATAAAATTTACATAATAAAACTATTCCAGAAATATCGAGTAGGCTGAGTTTACGGAAAGAAAACACGGTGAAAGAAACCATTTCATTAATAAAATGTAACTCCTGTGACGTCATATGGTCCTGTAGGACACGTGTGTAAACAAAAGCGATATTCCTTCCGCTTCCGTTAACACAGTTTACTTCCGAATCCGGGCTGAATGGCGAGTAATATTTTACTGGAATCGTTTTTAAGACAGATTGTTAAAAAAGGGTTTTAATTAATGATATGTAGTGATATACTGTTTGATTATCCACTGATTTAATTTATTATTAGGTAATTAAATCAGGGCGTGCAGTTATTTGGCAAAAATTAAACAAACCACATATTTGTTAAAAAACAAAAAATCATTTTTAGCCGAGATGAATTTTTTCAAGTTACTGTAAACAACACAAATAGCGCTAGTACGTCAAAACGTTCTGAGTACGTATTCCGACAAAAATGTCAATCTTTACGATAGAAGCGTCAGTTGCCACATGGCAGCACTACTTTAGCGCAATTCCGAAATATAAGAGGCAACCCTCGTACGCACAAAAAAACATAAAAACGACACGAGTACGGTTTTTGTTCCGACAAAAATAACGGTTTTTTTCGGTTTTCGGTTTTCGGTTCAGTTCCGGTTCGATGCCCTGTTTTGTATTACAATAAATAATAAATAATTATGGAATTTATCTTTTTAGGGTTTTGTAGGTATGACCAAAATCCCTTATACCGTCATTTTGTCGTCTGTTTGTCTGTCTGTTCGGTAAAAATTGTAGCCAAACGGCTAAACCTAGAAAGTTGAAATTTGGCATGCTTATACAACTCTTTCACCCGCACATAGGAAAAATACTAAAACATCTAAAATCATACCCCCCCTAAAAACATAAACAAATATGTGCTCATCGAAAACAAAAATATTTTTTTTAATTTTTGAGTAGGGTAGCAAATGAGAGCCCTTAGTACGTGGATTAACGATCAAATTTTTATTTTTGCAAAATAAATTATTTTGATGCGATTTTTGCCAAAATTGTGCAAAAAATTTTTTGTCCCACACCCTGTAGCGCAGATGGTTTAAACTAAAAATCTAAAAAAATTCTAAGTAATGTATATTGGTGTGAACCGAAATAGTACAACAGGTTCAGTTCCGGTTGGATGCCCTGTTTTGTATTACAATAAATAATAAATAATTATGGAATTTATCTTTTTAGGGTTTTGTAGGTATGACCAAAATCCCTTATACCGTCATTTTGTCGTCTATTTGTCTGTCTGCCTGTTCGGTAAAAATTGTAGCCAAACGGCTAAACCTAGAGAGTTGAAATTTGGCATGCTTATACAACTCTTTGACCCGCATATAGGAAAAATACTAAAAGATCTAAAAAACATATCCCCCTAAAAATATAAACAAATATATGCTCATCGAAAAAAAAATATTTTTTTACAATTCTGTGTAGGGTATCAAATGAATGCCCTTGGTACGTGGATTAACGATCAAAATTTTATTTTTGCAAAATAAATTATTTTGAGGCGATTTTTGCCAAAATTGTGCAAGAAAAATTTTGTCCCACACCCTGTAGCCCAGATGGTTTGAACTAAAAATCTGAAAAAATGTACATTGGTGTGAACCGGAATAGCACAACAGGAATTTTTGATCATATTATGTTTTCGGAAAATAACGCATTTTTTTGTGTTTTTAACTAAAATATGTAAAATATTTAATCCGCTATTTAACATAGCAAACGAGTCAACCTACGTAGTACAGTGGTAACGTTGTCGCTTCGTGAGTTGAAACTACTGTAAGAAACTACTGTTCGAATCCCGTCAATTTTTATTTTTTTAGTTTTTTTTTTTTTTCATTTTTATTTTGCTTAAGTTATTTTGTCAAAATTCTAGTTATATTTTGGCAAATGTTGCATTTAATTTTTAAAACCGTAAATTTAATAACCAGTGGGAAGTGTTGAAATTATAATTTAATTCTATGTTTGAATGTATACGAAATCAGAGGGGCGGAGTTTATGACTTAAACAACTAATGGAAGCCGTAGGCGCAATTTTCAAAATATTAATGAACCTTGCTATTTAAAAAAATACTGCAAATATTTAGAAATCCAAATAATGGTATTAGACATTCGAATTAAAATTAAAAAAAAACATTTTAACATAAAATTTGTTTTGGCATTCCAAATAATCATTATTCACTTACTAAATACCTGCGAACTCTGAAATGTGTGAAAATTCACACTTCACTTAATTTTTTATATGTCACTTTATTGAGGGAATACAGTTCAAAACAATTCACTGGGGAAGAAAGTGGCACTTTATATGTCAATAACTAGGTACATAAAGTCGTGAGAAAAAAATCGTTTGGATTGGGACTTAACGGGGCCGAACCCGGTATAATTTAAAAAAATAATCCCCTGCAAACCTCTATTGGAGACTAATCTTGATGTTTCTAGATAAATCTGAAAATAAACTACGCTCCAGGATAACTAATATCTCCAATCAGGAAATGATTAATATACGAATAGACGAACCGATTTTTCCTTGTATATTTTTCCATAGAAGAGACACGATGTAATGAGATTCCCATGGCTAGCGCACAGTGCGGATGTCTGTGACTTTTTGCCGCGATCATGAACAGGTGTAGATAATTCTATATGCAAACAAGTTATGTGTGTTTAATCACAGATGGTTTTATTTGTCGTCTTTGCATGTTACTCTTGAATATATTATTAATTTATATTATTAACCATTATGATTATTTCTCAATTGGAGAAATGATATCTGATTTTCATAAATTTCAGTTAAGTATATATTTATTAGTGTTATATAAATTATAGCTGATTATGAATTAGTTATTATTTATGTGGTGTGAGAAATTAGATTACTTTCTATTTTTACTTAATTATTACTGAATGATATTTAATATTACATTTATTTTCGTCTTCTAAATGCGTTATTATTTCAGATTTATAGTTATTTAACGACGAAAATTTTATTACAGGCATTACATCTTTTTTTATCGAAAAAGAAAGAAAAATCTATATTATTTGTCCTTCAAATCTCGGTCCTTCTAAAAGATTATACCTATAAATATAGGTACACGATTAATCTAATACAGTGTTAAAGGGACTTCATGGTACACTAAAAAATTGATGTGAAGTGTGAATATTCACACATTTCAGGGTTTCGCAGGTATATAATAAGTGAAGGCGGTATGCTGAGTGTGTAGGACAAATTTTACTTTGTAGTAATCACGGCAAAATGAACGATATTTTTAAAATAATTTATCGTCTGTTAATCATATAACAAGACTGGTTATTAAATTTACGCTCATAAAAATTAAATACAACATTTGTCAAAATATAACTAGAATTTTGACAAAATAATTTCAACATAATAAAAATGCAACAAAAAAAACAGAAAAAATAAAATTCACTCCGTACTCGAACTCGAAACCCATCGTTTTCCAGCCTTAGAGAGTTTCCAGTTTTAGAGTGGTCTAACGCATGTAGCCATCGAACGCCATGCATGTGAGTGTCTTACATTGGTATAACTTTTGTACTTTGTGAACCAAAAACCACAAAAAATGCGTTATTTTCCAAAAATATAATCTGATCAAAAATTCCTGTTGTACTATTTCGGTTCACACCAATATACATTACTTAGATTTTTTTAGATTTTTAGTTTAAACCATCTGGGCTACAGGGTGTGGGACAAAATTTTTTTTGCACATTTTTGGCAAAAATCGCATCAAAATAATTTATTTTGCAAAAATAAAAATTTGATCGTTAATCCACGTACTAAGGGCTTTCATTTGATACCCTACTCAGAATTTAAAATAATATTTTTGTTTTCGATGAGCACATATTTGTTTATATTTTTAGGGGGGTATGTTTTTTAGATGTTTTAGTATTTTTCCAATGTGCGGGTCAAAGAGTTGTATAAGCATGCCAAATTTCAACTCTCTAGGTTAAGCCGTTTGGCTACAATTTTTACCGAACAGACAGACAGACAGACAGACAGACAGACAGACAGACAGACAGACAGACGACAAAATGACGGTATAAGGGTTTTTTGGTCATACCTACAAAGTCCCTCGAAATTATAGTGTAAAAAAATAAATATTGTTAAAGTAATGTTAATTTTAACACTGAAAAAGTAATATTTCATAAAAATAACACTATCTGAATAAATAAAGATTTACACGGTGATTTGGTGAACTTTTTACTTTTTTTAAATGAAAATTTTTACCAAACTGAGAATGAACTTTTACACTTGAATTTTTTGCTGTGTAGATGGTTTGTTACTCTTCTTGGGCACACTTTCAGCCATTCTCACGTAAGACCTCAATCATAATCCATTAAAAAAATTATATAAAGTGAAATTTTTCACACATTTCAGGGTTTTGTAGGTATTTAATAAGTAAAAGAAACCATCAGAATGCCGGATATCTATTTTTTGCTATAATCACGTCAAAATACATTTTTTGATAATAATGTTTATTTGTTATCTAACTACTAAGAGTTTCCATTTAATTTTGTTAAGCAAAATTTAAATAATTTACGAAAATTTCGACAAAATAAAATTTAAATTAAAAAATCCCCGCGATGTTTTCTGCATTTGCTTCTAATACAAGTTTTTATTAAATAAGAAATATATTGAAAATGGCTTCATGTTTTTCAGTTTTATTTAACGTTTAACCTTTTTCTCACTATTAATAATGTTTTATTTGTAAATTAGTTATATTTATTTATAAATTTCACTACTATAAATGATTTACTCTTCTTTGATACCTTAAAAACAAAAAACGTTAAAAACAAAAGTAATTTAAATAATAGGTTGAATTATGACGAATAATAATAGGCGGAACCTACTGACTACTCTACATAATTGAACTCGATTCTCAGCTGCTATTTTTTTTTTTTTTAATAGATTTTTAATTTCAAATAAAGACACACTACCTTAGCCATAAATACAAATAATTCATAAAATTAACATCCAAAATTTAGCCATAAATTAAAAAAAATAATTAATTTTGTCAAAAACATAAAAACTGCAATATTTTCCAAAAACGAAATCTAATAAAATAAATATTTATATAAATTTATGTATTTATATAAATATTTATAGATTATAGGGTCTGAGAGATTTTTTTTTAGTATATTTTGAACTATGGGTTAAAATAAATAAATTTTGATAAACTACTTTTCGATCCTTCATCTATGTCTAAAGAGCATTCTTTAAATTAAAAAAAAAAAAAAATCTACCACACAATTTCGGTATTTTTCGAAAAACTAATCTGATCAAAAATTCAAGTTGAACTATTTCGGTTCCCATCAACGTACATGTTTAGATCAACCCCTCTGAGAAATCGGCTGGGGCACAAAAGTTTTTTGACATACATGTTTGAACGCTTTATAGCGTTCATGATAATATCAATTAAAACACACAAATCCAAGCACATATAAGCGTTTATTACTACGTCCATTTACAATCTGTCACATATGTGTCATTGTGTTATGGTTACTAACGCAACATATTACAAAGGAGGTCCAAGACCTAGTTTTGACCCTAACACGGCCGTCCTGATCTTGCCGCGTCCTCGCGGCTTCATCTAAATTTAACTGAAAATTAAACAATTTATTATCCTAACACGGCCGTCCTGCTCCTGCCACGTCCTCGCGGCATCTTCAGAATTTAATAACTGCAAAATAAAACAGAGTAAACGAAAACATAATGTTTGTTTTGCCCGTCTCCTTGAGGTTCCTGACCATCCAGAGTTTCACTGAACTCCTTGAGGTCCTTGAACATTCAGCGTCGAACAAAACAAACACATCTCCTTGAGGTCCCTGACCATCCAGAGTTCCTCTGAACTCCTTGAGGTCCCTGACCATCCAGAGTCAACAAAACAAACACGACCATTTTAGGTCCAACAACTCCTTGAGGTCCCTGACCATCCAGAGTTCCTCTGAACTCCTTGAGGTCCCTGACCATCCAGAGTCAAACAAAACAAACACATCTCCTTGAGGTCCCTGACCATCCAGAGTTCCTCTGAACTCCTTGAGGTCCCTGACCATCCAGAGTCAACAAAACAAACACGACCATTTTAGGTCCAACAACTCCTTGAGGTCCCTGACCATCCAGAGCTCCTCTGAACTCCTTGAGGTCCCTGACCATCCAGAGTCAAACAAAACAAACACATCTCCTTGAGGTCCCTGACCATCCAGAGTTCCTCTGAACTCCTTGAGGTCCCTGACCATCCGGAGCCAACAAAACAAAAACGACCAGTGTGTCTTGCGGTACTCAACAAGCTGTTTGTCTGTGTTTCCACAATTACCACATCAGTTAAAAACTTAACTTAGTACTTTTGTATTATTAAACTTGGGAGAACTAAAATTTTTACGTTCATTTTGATTTAATTTTTTTTAAATTTGCATTTCTGTAAAAGCTAGTTTTCTGAAATTACAAAATCTTTTCTTTTTATCATACTCATAATAATAATAAAACTGTTCGATTTGCGTATTTAAAATGTCACTACCCGTGATATTTCGAATACGCGCAGGTTTCAATATATTTCGTAAAGAAATAACACACTTTTATTGAGACCATAATTCTGTAATTCATTAATGCAAAATTTTGAAAAATTACACAAAAAACTTGGTAAAACTGTTTTACAAAATAAAAATAACAACTACTATTATCTGTCATTTGTCATCTGTCATCTGTCATTTGTCATCTGTCATCTGACATTTGTCATCAGTCATCTGCCAATGCAAAATAAAATCTTATATAATATGATTCCATACAAGGAAGATAATTAGTCTCCAACAAAAACTCTTTGAATTACCTTGTTAAGTCTTTATACAAAATTTCTAAATTATCAAGAACAAATTAGAAATACCATACCTCATCATTCTCTTATTGTTTGGCGTCAAATTTCTATACTACCTTAAGCTTATTCTTTATTTAACATTTACAATGTTATCGGAAAATTTATTTGCATCTTGTAGGATGTTTTCCTGCCCTTGCTATTAGTTTTAACGTACTTTATCCAAATTCATTCTAGAACATTTCAACTTCTACGCATCACTGTGGCTCACCATAATATGGGTACGCAACGTTTTGGGGTTAATTATATTTTTTACAGTTTAATTATAATATAGCACTTGTGTTTTCCATTTTAAAAACTCTTGTCACCCAATTTTTGACATTTCAATTTTATTTTTGCAACTGTCAATCTTTCTGTCATTTTTTTGTTTTTTTCATTTTAATCATTTTCAAAATATTTTATGTATGGAACAACAAAAACTGGCCAAAATTAGTTGTAGGTGTAGGCATCCCACTTCTGATGTTAGAACGCTTTATAGCGTTCATGATAATATCAATTAAAACACACAAATCCAAGCACATATAAGCGTTTATTACTACGTCCATTTACAATCTGTCACATATGTGTCATTATGTTATGGTTACTAACGCAACATATTACAAAGGAGGTCCAAGACCTAGTTTTGACCCTAACATACATATTTTTGGAAAAAAATCCCTTCAATAAAAATTATTTTTCAAAAATAAAAATTTACTTGTTTATCCACGATTTAAAAGGTTTCATTTGATACACCAAACAAAATTAAAAAAAAAAAATCATTAATTACCTATTTGTTGATATTTATTTCTTGATGTGTTTTTTAAAACTCTCAGTATTTTCCTATATGTGGGTCAAAGAGTTGTACAAGCATGCCAAATTTCAACTTTTTATGTTCAACCGATTGTCTACAGTTTCTACTATACAGATAGATAGGCGGTCGGACGGACAAACGCAGGGACAGACGTACGGTCAGACTGCAGACAGACAGACAGACATATAGGCAGACAGACATATAAACAGACAGACGGACGGACGGATGTACGAACTGACGGGCAGTCAGACAAACAAACAGACAGACTCATTTGTGACGTTATAAGGATTTTTTGGTAGCCATACGTACAAAACTCTAAAAAGGACCTAGCTACCAAAATACAAGTCAAGAATATAAACAAAAAAGGCTCATGAGCTCTAGTGTATTCAATTCAAGTGTATTCCTTAAAAACACTGAAAACTCGGGTTTTCGAGTCCTTGGAGGTGGTTCAAACCCCTGAGCCCCCCCCCCCCCCACCTGGGTGCGCGTCTGCATTTAATACATAATTTATAGCAATTACACGCAGTACAATCTCGCGTATAATACCAACATTTTTTACTGATTTACCTCATCGAATATCTATGGTCTATTTCAAAGTAGAAAAATGTGTGTAAGAAGATAGGAGCTGTTTGTCCTTGCTTCGGATTGGTTTAGATCGTCATACCTATTACACTGTAAAAATATTGTTTTTAGTCCAAGTTGACAGATGTTCAGTGTCGTACGTTGGAAATATATATTATTTATATTATTTAATTTTTCTCATATATTTTGTTATTATTTACATATTTAGACTTTTATTTATATTCTTGAGGTAGATTTTATGGAGAAAATTCTCCATGTAATTTGTTTTTACGCAGTTTTATATATTTTAGGTTATCTGACATATAAATATTTTTTGACACTTGATAATTAACAGATCAAGGGAGAGGACTAATGTGAAGCCAAAAGACAGCCCAGCTGATTGTGCCCAAAGAAGAAGTTATTGATATAATTTTTAGACCTTCATATATACATATATTTTAAATTTTTCTTTACAATAATTATTTAAATAAGAAACTATAGCTCTGAAGATATATTGTTTGTTTTATTGCTTTATTTAAACTGTTTTAGCCAAATCTCTCATTTTATACATATATAGTACATAATTTTTAAAATTAATATTTTTTTAAATTTTAATTTATGTCGTATAAATAACGTAAGTGTATTATCTGCCTTGTTTATTTCAATATCTCATTAACCTTTTTTATATTAAAAAAAATAAATCATTTGCTAACCCAGTTGCTACGCCCATGCCCTAGTTGTAACTTATTTTAAATTTCCCGCTATACTGTATTTGATCAGTGTAAATCGTACTCGGTTCGCAGCGCTATCTACTTTTTTCTACTTTGAAATAGACCATAGGGTCCATATTATATGCAAGTAAATTTATATAAAACATATAGCAATTTTTCCGGAAATTGTACACTTAGAAATGGGTTGCGTACTATACACGGGTGCATATTATACGAGAGATTTTACAGTACTTTTTTAAAAACTGTTTAAAACTAGTCAACAAAATTGTGCCTTTCTTAACTATAACCTCATTGTCTCTATCTGAAACTGAATCTGCATATGATTGGAGCAAATATTTGATGTGTACGAGGAAAGTTGAAGGAAGCCGTTCTAAACTATGGAGTCAATATGTATAAGAAGACATTTGATACGAGATCAATAACTCGGCAGTGAGTTGTCTTCTCATCTCTGAGGTTGGTGACGTTCGTCTTGTTTTTAGATCGAGCCGACCCACGATCCGCCCCTCTGTCAAACTTTCGACCGCTCAGTAAAAAATTGCTGAAATTATCAGTGAGTAAGAATGATGACAGGGGATTCATTATGTTAACACTGCAAAAAATTGGGTTATTTAATGAAATTTAACTTACTTACAAACCATAAAAAAAACAAGATATTAAGACAAAAATATTGGAAATAGGATATTATATTCGCATGTACGATCGTACATAAAATAAAAAATTGATGTGGTGTGAATATTCACACATTTCAGGGTTTCGCAGGTATATAATAAGTGAAGGCGGTATGCTGAGTGTATAGGACATATTTTACTTTGTAGTAATCACGGCAAAATGAACGATATTTTTAAAATAATTTATCGTCTGTTAATCATATAATAAGACTAGTTATTAAATTTACGCTCTTAAAAATTAAATACAACATTTGTCAAAATATAACTAGAATTTTGACAAATAAATTTCAACATAATAATTAAAATGCAAAAAAAAAACAGAAAAAACAAAATTCACTCCGTACTCGAACTCGAAACCCTTCGTTTTCCAGCGCATTTTAGCTTACGACACCAGTGCTCTAACCCATTACGCTATCGCACGCCTTGCATGTGAGTGTCTTACATTGGTATAACTTTTGTACTTTGTGAACCAAAAACCACAAAAAATGCGTTATTTTCCGAAAACATAATCTGATAAAAAATTCCTGTTGTACTATTTCGGTTCACACCAATATACATTACTTAGAATTTTTTTAGAATTTTAGTATAAACCATCTGGGCTACAGGGTGTGGGATAAAAATTTTTTTGCACAATTTTGGCAAAAATCGCATCAAAATAATTTATTTTGCAAAAATAAAAATTTGATCGTTAATCCACGTACTAAGGGCTTTCATTTGATACGCTACTCAGAATTTAAAAAAAAAAATTTGTTTTCGATGAGCACATATTTGTTTATATTTTTAAGGGGGTATGTTTTTTAGATGTTTTAGTATTTTTCCTATGTGCGGGTCAAAGAGTTGTATAAGCATGCCAAATTTCAACTCTGTAGGTTTAGCCGTTTGGCTACAATTTTTACCGAACAGACCGACAGACAGACAGACAGACAGACAGACAGACAGACAGACAGACAGACAGACAGACAGACGACAAAATGACGGTATAAGGGTTTTTTGGTCCTACCTACAAAACCCTAAAATTGATTTATTCGTTTATTAAGAAAATATAAGTAGGTATGAGATAATATTATGTTTATATCATGGACGTACTAGTAGAGGGGAGACGTAATACCGTATCGCAGCTTGTATTTTTTGTTTTTTTTTTAATCGGATTTTTGCCAAAAATGTTTCAAAAAACGTTTGTTCCCCACCCTATCTCCCAAAGGGATTGATCTAAAAATCTAAAAAAATATCTCCGTAATGGACATAGATGGGAACCGAAATAGTTCAACAGGAATTTTTGATCAGATAAATTTTTTGAAAAATGTCGATTTTTGTGTCGTTGATAAAAAACATATTTTTTAAAAATTTATTGTGTGGTATCAAAAGAAAGCCTTTAAGACGTATATTACGGAACGATAGATAATTTTTTGAAATTCGTTTCTTTAATCACGAATCAAGCCAAAAATGTGCAAAAGTTCTTGTCCCGTACCCTTTTACTAAAAAGGGTTAAATCAAAAACCTGAAAAATATATAGGTAATGTATATTGATCTGAGCCGGAAACATACGAGAGAATTTTTGGATCAGATTGTGTTTTTGGAAAAGATCGCAGTTTTTGTGTTTTGAAAAAATTAATAATTTTTTTAATTCATGCTTAAATTATGGCTAATAATGTTATGGATTTTTTGAACTTATTGCTAAGATACTGCATGTATTTTTTTGAAATTAAAAATGTTAAAAAAATATATATTTTTTTAATAGTTGCTAATTGAGTTACTCCCACCACACTACACAACACTCTACACTGTAAAATATTTTTTATTAAACTAATGAAGACTTGAATTTTGTTTAAAAAAATTAAATGGAAAGCTCTTAGTTCTCAAATAACGAATAAAAGTGATTATCAAAAAATTGATGTGAAGTGTGAATTTTCACACATTTCAGGGTTTTGCAGGTATTTAGTCAGTGTATGATGATTATTTGGGATGCCAAAACCAAATTTATATTAAAATATTTTTTTTGTTAATTTTAATTCGAACGCCTAATACCATTATTTAGGTTTCTAAATATGTGCAGTATTTTTTTTTTATATATAGCAAGGTTCATTTCGAATTTTAAAAATTGCGCCTATGGCTTCCATTGGTTGTTATAAGTTCCGCCCCTCTGATTTCGTGTACATTGAAACAGAATTAAATTATAATTTAAACAATTTCCACTGGCTATTAAATTTACGCTTTTAAAAATTAAATGCAACATTTGCCAAAATATAACTAGAATTTTGAAAAAATAATTTAAACATAAAAATTAAAAAAAAAACAAAAAATAATATAGTCTCTTCTCACAGGGTTCGAGATCCCTTTCGGATCAGGTTACTTGCGTGAAAAATCAGCGTCGAATACCACTAGACCAGCACACATGTTACAGTGTGGCGTGTTACAAAGCTATAACTTGTGTAAATTATTAGCCAAAAATCACAAAAAATGCGTTTTTTTCCAAAAACCTAATCTGATCAAAAATTCCTGTTGAACTATTTCGGTTCACACCAATGTACATTACTTAGAATTTTTTCAGATTTTTAGTTTAAACCATCAAGGCTACAGGGTGTGGGACAAAAAAATTTTTGCACAATTTGGGCAAAAATCGCTTCAAAATAATTTATTTTGCAAAAATTAAAATTTGATCGTTAATCCACGTACCAAGGGCTTTCATTTGATACCCTACTCAGAATTATAAAAAAATATTTTTTTTTCGATAAGCACATATTTGTTTATATTTTTAGGGGGATATGTTTTTTAGATGTTTTAGTATTTTTCCTATGTGCGGGTCAAAGAGTTGTATAAGCATGCCAAATTTCAACTCTCTAGGTTTAGCCGTTTAGCTACAATTTTTACCGAACAGACAGACAGACAGACAGACAGACGACAAAATGACGGTATAAGGGTTTTTTGGTCATACCTACAAAACCCTAAAAAACTGTTGATTTTGATGTGATAAATATACCTAAACATCCAGTATTAAGTTGGCTTCTTACACTTATTAAATACCTACAAAACCCTGAAATGTGTGAAAATTCACGCTTCACATAATTTTTTTTTTAAAGTCTTAGCTGTAACCGTGAAAGTAAAAAGCTATTAGAGAGCGAACACTTCGATATCAATATTAGATTAAAATTTTCAAAGCTAGGTACATCTACACCATGTTGCAATGAAACATGTGTTTGAAATAGTGAATAAAATATGTTAATGAGATGATTTGTAGGATACACATTAGCTACCATTTAAATGGTGAAGTCCATTTATGTTATATATATGGAAATGCGTGTGGTCTAGTCTCAATTATAATTGCTTTTTAAGGTATTGAAGAATTGCCAATCTACAAAACACACTTTTCACTACAATCCACAATTTTTATAAAAATCCCCCGGAGAATTCATTAATTAAACAAAACATTATAAAAATTATGTTTAAACGATTTTATCCTTAAAAAGAATCAATAATTACTGAAGAATTGTCGGTTTTACTTCTAACAACAAACTTTTTTTTGTTATCTGTTAGATACTTACTTTTATGGTGATGAATGTTGATAGTTACTACAATTGATATTATTAAGTGAATGCCTAAATTGTAATTACAACTCATTACAGAAATTATAAGCTATTTCACTGATGGAAATAAATAAACAAATGCAAACTGGTTTTTACATGTCATTTCACACGTACGATTTTTTATGATTTTCTTCATTTACGCTATTTAATAGTTTCGTGTTTTTGTCGGCATCAGATATGGAATTAAACTGATGACTAAACTAATGATTATTGCATAGTTGTGGTCTTCGGACAAACCAGAATGGACGACAGAAATTTTATATTTTCGTCTGATTACACATAATATTTTTTAGTTTCATATAGTAATAGTAATAAGGGAATGCTGGGAAGAAAGAATGAAGGAAGAACAAAAAGAAAAATTGTAGGCATGGGGAGAGACAAGAAAAGAGTACTTTTGGAAGTGTGGAATAGACATAGGAGAAGCAGAGAAACGGAGGAACAAATATAGTAGAAGAATTGAGAAGGAGGGATAAGGTACAGGAAAAGGGAAGAGCAGACATAATAGATAAATCGCGGAGTGTGAAAAGATATAAAGATATGAGAGTGATCGGAATACCGAGATACTTGAAGGGGTAAAGGGGAAGATCAGGAGGTAGAGTCACGCTAACATATGGCAACGAAGAGAGGACAATAGGTACTTAGCAAAGCCAGAGGACAAGCTCTACAGAATGTGAAAGGAAAAAGAGGAAACCTTGGAGCATTTAGCTAAGAGTTGCAAGGAGCGGCCCGAACAGATTCTGTCACGAGGTATTTTCGTTCAATTTTTTTTTTTATAATATATAAGACATATATTAGTTCGTCAAGGATGAAATTTGTAGAAAAAATGGCAAAGTTGGTTGACTAGCACCCATATTGTCTATACACTTTTGCCATTTAAGCGGCAAGTTGTTCAGGCCGGTGGTATAAAATCCTGGCGAAAGAGTGTCAATGAATTCCTGGAAGACCAGTTTTACAGCATTGTCGAATTTAACTGTTTTCCTATTAAAAAGTTGTCCAAATTGCGGAAGAAGTGGTAGTCAGTGGGGGCTAGGTCTGGTGAGAAAGGAGGATGATGAAGATGTTCCAACTCCAATTCCTGTAGTTTTGCCAGTCATTTGTGCAGTGTGTGGTCTAGCGGTATCATGCAATAAGATAGGAGTCGATCTGTTGACCAATCTAGGCTGTTTTTCTTTAAGTTTTTGCATCATTTCGTCCAGTTGGTTGCAGTATATTTCTACTGTGATCAATGAGCCAGTCTTTTTTTTTTTTTTTTTTAGTTTGGTATTTTAGTTACCTGTACGAAATTTGGTAAACTAATTTGATATTGTCTGCTGCGTAGTAACACTAGAGCCAAATACACTATTAATGTTTCGCGCGGTCTGCGATGCAGTAGTTCCACGTAAGAACTCATAATGCGAATTTCCGACCGTTCCATGTTCAACAAAATTAATTTTTTAAAAAAGTTTTTGATATTTTTTAGAGCATACAATGATTTTTTTGAACAGGCGAGATATGCAACTTTCCAACAAAAAAAAAAAAAAAGAAACAGAACGGTAAAATATTAAGCCAATGTCAAATAATAAGCTGTTCAAGTTGGCAATATTACTAACAAATTTCATCTTTGACGATCTAATAGTATAAAAATTTATTGCAAACACGTTAAAAGATAAAAATATACACTCTTAATCGTCAAAGAGTGTGGGATAAATCCCAAGAAATTTTAAAAATCAAACGATAAAATCTATTTTTTTTTTTTTTTTTTCTAGACTCAATAAACTACGGAGAATCCAAAGATTTTAACCGGAAGCGTGTTTAACAGTTCTCATATCGACCTGATCGATTCACTTCCGATATTATTATATCATGGAAACCTATTAGGTTATGGACACACCATGCTTTCTCAAGACATTACATAATGTAAATCCTGATCTCTAAATCAGTATTAGGTCAGTATTTTAGTTATTTTATATTGTAATTTAAATTGTATTTCTCCCATTTTCTTATATGACGGTATTGTATTAATTTGTAGATATTAAAATAATTTTCCTGATGATGTGGGTTTACCCACGAAACTAGTCGAAACAACAAAAAATTTGTTTAATTTAACACCTACACCAACTGATCGCTCCACGACTTCAATTGAATAAAAAATGTTTGTTTTCTTACTATAAACAAATTTTGTAATATATATTTTTCTGTTAAGTTAATAATAAGGGTGTTGTTTTAAGTTTTTTAATAAACAGTTTTAATCCCCCGCCGCTCAAATACCAATTTCGAGATGCCTTAAAGCCTATGTTCGAATCCTGGTTTTACTTTATCATCATACCAAATTACGTGAAAATATGTCCAGCAGTTTTTGTGTGAATCTCGGACAGACAGACAAACAGACAAAAATTGATTTTTTGTGGATATTGTCTTATAGTCATCTGAAACCAAATAATAGGGCGAAAAAATAAAGAAATAGATTTAGCCTCCAATTTTATTAATATAAATTTCAGATTTCACTGAGAATTACATTAATTTATTTTTAAAAATTGATACTTTACCCAATATAATGTAGTTTATGAATATTAATCAGAGATGCCTCTAGATGAATATTGTTAGCTATATTACATGCAGTGACCAGGCGAGGGGAATCTTTTTCACATCATATGAGTATAATTAAAAGCTATCATATTTCAGAGCTGCGCCGTTACAGGTGTATGCAAATATTAGTATAGGTAATAAAGTAGCAACAACCCCTCCCCCCACACGACTTAATATACTGGTCACTTAATATTCCTGGTTAGTCTCATATAGCAGTCAATGGCGTTCGTTCATTTTCACGGACTAATATTCAAAAACGGAAATACTGTAATTAATCCAGCCATACATTTTGAAGTGTTTAATTCTTTGCTTTTAGGCACTGATCGTATTCAAATTTTGATAATTTTTTACGTTTTCGACTTGTTAACAACTTCAGTCCTGGTATTTTGTTTAATTTGGAGCCCCTTTTTGCGACAATAACGTGGCTAGTACCCAACACATTTTAGTATATTCCATATGACAAAACATACATTGAATAATTTTGGATTGAAATTGATAATTACCGGGTGTCCTGAACAAAACTGTAAGATGTAATTGTGTTAAAGTCAACAACTGTTTTAAACACTGAAAATCAATTTCTTTCTGTTAATTTGAGTATACATATTAAACGATGCAGGCTTCTCAGGAACGAATTAATACTTTAAGGTCATGCAAAAATGAGAAATAAAAAAAAGGAAGCTAGAATATCGTCGGGATATACTGTTCCGACGATATTATAGCGTAGCCCGACCGTGGTAGCGCGGAGCCCGACGCCAGAACAAATTGCGGAGCCCCCTAAAAAAATATCAGAAGAAAACCATGGTTAAAATCAACAACTATTTTAAACACTGAAAATTAATTTTCCTCTGTTAATTTGAGTATACATATCAAACGATGAGGTCATGCAAAAAAAAATTGATATGAAGTGTGAGCTTTCACACATTTCAGGGTTTCGCAGGTATTTAGTAAGTGAATAATGATTATTTGGGATGCCAAAACAAATTTATGGTAAAATATTTTTTTTTGTTAATTTTAAGTCGAATGCCTAATACCATTATGTAGGTTTCTAAATATGTGCATTATTTTTTTATATAGCAAGGTTCAATAAGATTTTGAAAATTGCGCTTATGGATTCCATTGGTTGGTTTAGTCATAAGCTTCGCCCTTCTGATTTCGTGTATTTATAGGAATATAAATAGCAGTATAGCAGTAATATATTTAGGCACTAATATGATACAGACATTATAACACATGACATAACATATATTTTACATATTTTATTTTTTTACGTGTATCCATGATATTATATATAAGTTACTTGCTTGTCCAAGAGTATTCAATTTCCACTGATTATTAAATTAACGCTTTTAAAAATTAAATGCAATATTTGCCCAAATATAACTAGAATTTTATGGTTTATTTATCTATTTTTAACTAAGGAACCTGTACGTCCTACTGCTTTTAAAAAATGAATAATTTCTTCATTCTAAACAATTTTATATCTATGTTTTTGTTATTAAGTAAATAATAAGACACCATAGTCCCCCAAATATAGATCAATATAAGTCAATAATAAAGGAAATATTACAATATTTTAGTTTTGAGCTCAGAGATCAAGTTCAATAACCGGACAATATGATGTGTTCTTTATTAATTTTAAAATTGTGACTATTAACTAAGCTCTGATGAAGATTTAAATTAAAATCGAAACGTTAGCGAAGTTAATAAATTTGTTTTTATTTTCTGACTGGTCCGAATCCCATTACCTTCAACTATAATTACTAACTTACGGACGTTACTCATCTAATCAAGATAAAAGTTTATATTTATTAACTTAATACTCGTAAAAAAAAAAAGAAATATTCGAAAAAATAATCTGATCAAAAATCCCTGTTGTACTAATCCGGTTCTCATCAATGTGCATTCCTTTAATTGTTTTGTGGGCGTGATAAAATATTTTTTAGTATAATTTTTGGTAAAAAGTGCGTTAAAATAAAATTTTTTTAAAATTGCTATCCATGCAACCCCACAATATTTTTTTAAAATGTTTTTCTTCAAATTTTTCTACATATTTCCAGATAATATCTGATCAAAAATTCCGGCTGTACTACTCCAACTTTTATTATTATTATTACTATTATTTTTTTCTGATTGTGTGACAATACTTTTTAGTAATATATTCCAGAAACATCGTGTTAAAATTATATGTTTTTATTTGCTCTCTGTTCAGAGCTTTCATTTGAAACCAGATTTTTTTTTTATTCTGATTTTCTTTTCAGAAATTCAAATTTTTTTATACAGATTTTAAAGCAAAAATTGAATCAAAATGAAGAGTTTATTTTAAAATTACTTTCTAAAAAAATGTGGCAGACAATTTTTATAATACTGCTCGTAATTAATTTAAAATTAAGTAATAATCTTGGGTGTAGCCTCATACCGAAAGGTAAAAAAGCTAAGGATTAATTTTAAAAAAATCCTCGCTACAATTGAGACCCTCCAATATTTATAACGATCTTCTTTTAAAATATTGCAAAATAAAAATAATTTTCTTACGTAAATCTTCAAAAAATAACTTTATTGAAATCTAATAATTCAATCAAGTAAATTAAGCAATCAGAAATTAATTGATTGAATATTAAATTCTTATATTTCTTTTTCAGTTGGTGAAATATGCTGAAGCAGCACGTAAAAGCAAAACGACATTCGTAACATAGCCAGAGTTGGAAGAGAGGTTTACGAGTACGTACCATTAATTCAGCTGTTGGCATGATGCATTGATTCTGAGAGGAGATTCGGAATGTTCGGAACGATAAAAATTAAAACGAGACGCCGCATTCTTGGAAAACTATACCATGTCAATTAATTCCAAGCGAACATGGAATGCCTAATAATGAGATTCTACAAGATTCATCAAAGAAAGAAATTTTACAGGAATAAATGAAGAATAGTAAGTAGCTTGGTTATATTGTTTACTTCCATTATGTACGTTCATTTTGATTTTTTTTTTGAATTTAATTAGTCTTTATTATCTTTTTAATATCTTTAAATTGATATGCTTTCAGCTTCCTTTTTATGGTTTAATAATAAAAACCAAGAAACACTTACACCGTCACCTATTGGACTAAAAAGCCAAATTCACCCTTTACGGAATCTGGAAACATTTCAAAGAGCCATAATTTTGTTTAAATAGGTACATGATATTTTTAATATATTCTACATTTTATTTCTTATCAACTTAATATGAAGAGCCACACGAATGTCCTCAAAGAGCCGTATGGGACTCGCGAGCCGCGGTCTGTCGATCCCTGGACTAGTCTGCCTATGCGGTAGAAATTCTGGCCAAATTCTGATCCTAGAGACTTAAAATTTTAAATGTATAATGGAGAAACTCGACTAATTTCGTGATATTAAGAACTATTTTCATTTTAAAATCGTTAAATTAAAAGAAAAAAAAATACATTCCAAATACATTTATATGAAAAACATCATTTCAGATATTTCCCTATTATTTCAAATAGTTCCTAATATTTCAAATTAAAGGGGAGAAATATTTAAAAATATAATTTGAATTATTTCTCTATTATTTCAAATACTATATTTCAAATACATTTAAATTATTTGAAATATATTATTTCAAATAATTTAAACATTATTTGCTATTTTAAATACTTTTATCAGTGATGACTAATAGTATTTGTTATTTCAAATACTTTGATTGTCATTTAGTATTTGAAATACTTTTACTGAGTATTTGGCACAGCTCTGGTTACACATATAATTTTATTTTATGTAATATTTTACGTACCTGAGCTTATAATGTTATCTTTGTTCAGAAACTGCTCGTTTTTACTTGCCCGACCTTAATATATAAGGGGCAAGTATTGTAATCGCGAAAATTTTCGATGTCGAGATTTTGACTGATGACCACGTTTCATGATCCAGGGAATCCAAAAAACCTTTTTCGAAGTGCCGTCCGTATGTGTGTGTGTCTGTGTGTGTGTGTGTGTCTGTGTGTGTGTCTGTGTGTGTGTCTGTGTGTGTGTCTGTGTGTATACACGATAACTCAAAAACGGTTTAACTTAAAGAGTTCGTTCTGGTACTAAAAAATTCTCCTATTAAATAGGAAGAACCCTATTGTTTTTTATGAAAATCGGTTGACTAGAAATGGGAGTTTACTCGTGTCGATTTTAATATTTTTGCGAATATTTAGCAACAGAAAAATATTTCGAAAAAATTTATTGAACAAAAGTTACTATAAATGCAATAACTAATAACTTTTATTTGAGACGTTTCATTAGAGTTCATTCTGGTACTAAAAATTCTCCTAATAATTGGGAAGAACCCTACTGTTTTTTATTAAAATCCAAAGCCGGAAACAGAAGTTATTAAACTTTAAAATTTTAAAAAAATCGTTACTAGTGAACCAAGCCTTGGACAAAAAATTGTATAGGACATAATTTGATGTATTTTTGAAGATTTACCTAAATATTTTTTTAAATTAAAAAAAAAAAATTATATTTTTTTATTATTATTTTTTTTTATGGGAGGGCAAGTCTAGCGGAGGTCTCCCCTCGCCACTGGTTTTATTATGTGCAAGTTATCAGGAAATTAGGATGACTTTGGATGACATGTTAGTACACAAAATTATCAAGAACTGCCACTTATGAATTAATGAGAATATTTCTTTCATATTATGATATTACCCTTACCACGGAAATAGCTGAGTGTTCCCAATAGTTATTAATTCTTAATACAAAGATTAGTAAACGACAAATGATTTTAAAAATCATTTGTTATTTGTCATGAGCAAATATCCTGATTGCATACCAAGTTTTAGTTTTTCTCCATCACGTCTAGTTTTCTTGTAATTCTCAAAAGAAAGTATCATGGATAAAATTTTTAGATAATTAACTTTGATATAAAAATTATAAAACAAGATAAAATAGTGAGATTTTTTTAAGATAAAGGCAATTCTTAATTATTTACTTACTGTTCTCAGTGAGAAAAGCACGCCTTGTAGCCTTTCTCTTGTGTTTTACGGAACTGTCATGAATGCATGATTTTTGACGTTATAGCATATATGTGATTTTTATCACTCAACACTTTTGATGTGTAAGTGTTTACATTTTATAATCATAGTTTATCAATATGAAGCTTAAGACAAGTGCAATATTTGCATCCGGCCTACTTAATATGAGTCATAGATAATAAGACTTCAATTTTTAAAGTGTAGTAAAAAAAAAGAGATACGTGATAAAAAAAATATATAATATTTTCTAGCATTATCATTACTTATCTACTAAAATTACCATATATTATTAAAAGACTTTCAGTTTTTAGACCCGCCTTCATTTAATAAATACCTACGGTGACCAAGTATGAGTAGTATATAATGTCATTTTTCTACAACTACTATGGAATTATCTCATTTCGATATCGTTAGTTGATAGGGAATTAACATATTTTCTCATATTACGCTCAAGCGCACACAGGCAGTGCGGAAATGAATAAAATCGCAACAATGCGCATGAGTAGTGTGCGAAAATGAATTAACTATCACCAATACGCATGTGCTGCGGTGTGAGAATTTTCATCCCCGTACTGGCTGCACGCGCATTAATGGCTGTCAACAATTTTTACATTTTATTAACTAAAATTTTATATTTATTGTTAAATGGTTATCAGAGCAAAAGCATAGTGTACAACACGCGCAGAATGCATATTCCGCGTTAATTGCACAATATACTATTCTTAGTACGTATACTCTATAACAGGGGTCCCCAAACTTTTTTGACCGTCGACCCCCAGAAGAGTTTCTTGACCTCTTATCGGCTCTTCTATTTTACAATTACGTTTTTATAATAGAACAAGCAAAAAATACGCTTATGTGATTTTTTATATTGTTTATTGTAGTGTTTTATTTATATTTCATTTATCTAATAATTTGCAATACAATAATATTATTAAATAAAATTTACTGTCATTGTCAATGTGACGGGTATGGTCGGTGACTCTTTGCAAGATTAGCAATGTCAGGTTCAAAATGATTTAATTTCAGCCTTAAACCGCCACGGAATTCTACATCTAACTTGTTTCTCTGTTTTACCAGGATGGAATTAACATGGCTAAAACCAGCTTCAACCAAATACGAGTTTGTAAATGCTAGCAAAAAGTGAACTACCATTTCCGAAAGTTTTGAATATTTCTGTCTAACATTAACATTTTACCAAAAGTAGCTTAATGTAACATTTTTAAAAAGCGTTTTAGCTTCAAGATCAACTGACAATTCAATAATTCATCTTGTATAGTACTTTCGATGTTTTCAACATCTGCAGAAAAGGGCGTGATAATCCAATCTGGGATGTGCATTTTCTCCAAATCCTCAAAACGTAATTTAAAATCCACGCTCAATTTTTGAAGATGCTTTGTGTATATTTCCAAGTTTTCATCTTTTACTTCCAATAGGGGATAGGCATGATTTTTTTTAAATTTTTTATTATATTCCTCTTGTTCCATATAAACATAAAAAACAGTTTTTATTTTTTTTTTTTGTAATTTGAAGGCTTAAAAAAATCATAAATGTATGTAGCGCGCGAAAACGACGTGTGACGTCATACCCCTTCTAACTGACGCATGACACTACTAGCTTACTGGCGTACATAGTCGGTTGTGAACTTATTTGTTTGTATAACTTTTATAGGTTATGTAAAGTTAGAGTGATTTTAATTAAAATAAAGTTTAATTCTAAAACAATTTATACATGTTTACCGAATTAAATTTTATATTAAAATATATAAAATATGGAAGATCCAGGCCCGTAGTATTTCAATTATGCCTCTAACGTTTTGTAACTTCATGTAAACAATGTAGTAAAATTCTGACATCTAAATTACATAAATATTTACATTTTACAGAGTTGCAGCGTTTGTTTACATAAAGTTATAGAATATAAAATAAAAATTACTTACAGGTCTGCTTTGATACCACGTATTTCTTCAGCACTGTAGCATTCATTATTTTTCATATATTCCATGAGCATAAATGCATCAATGTTGGGTAAATTATCACTCTGAGCCCTAACAAAATCTTTATCTGCCATTTTAATAATAAATGCGTGAAAAATTGTTTAAAAACAAATACAAAACTCTCGAACAATACAATATACACACGTGTAAAGATTATGTTGTAGCTGTATCTGTGACGTGAAACCCCTATCGTTTGATGTCATACTCAGTCGTTCTTACTCGGCAACCTTCGCTCCGTGGTCGGCTTATTTCAAATTTACAATATTTTAATTAAAAAATTTGGCTATAATATTAATTAAAATGTAATTTTTGTTTTGTTAGGTGACATAACTAACATTAACATATCAAAATAATGTAGTTTTAAGGAAATACAAATTTTATGCGTATCCCCTATTGTCGCAAATTCGAAAAATACAGAAAATCTCTTCGTGACAATGAAGAACTAAATAAATCTAATTTAACTTATATTTATATATAATTAACTGTGTAGTTATTATACTAGTAGTTTTTACCTTTTTTCCATTGAACCCCGGGGTTCGATATCGACCACTTTGGGGACCCCTGCTCTATAATATCGTGACGTATTAAAATGCCGAGTATTGTTTGATAGAAACATTGGAATTCAAAGCAGGAAATCGAAAAGGAAGTGAAAATATATAAGGGCTGTAAACTTTACGTCGTTTAGATTCTGGCAGAGTACCAGGCTTTTTATGCACAGATACGATATTTTATAAATCAACATTATCATATTATCTGATACCGATTGTTTGAACTCACAAACCGAATTTCTGTGACAATATTACTATTACGTTTCAATATTGATATACAAATTCGTATGCGTTACAAATTACAAAATTAAGTAATTTGTCCTATAAGTAAGGGGGGAAATAATATTCACATTAATAAAGAAAGCAAAAGATGATGTAAAGTATGAATATTTAAACATTTTATGATTACGTAGGTATCTAATAAGTGAAAAAAGCCTATAAAGATCCGAATAAGGGATGTATATAGGGAGGAATATATTTTGGATTTTTAGGGTTTTGTAGGTATGACCAAAAAACCCTTATACCGTCATTTTGTCGTCTGTCTGTCTGTCTGTCTGTCTGTCTGTCTGTCTGTCTGTTCGGTAAAAATTGTAGCCAAACGGCTAAACCTAGAGAGTTGAAATTTGGCATGCTTATATAACTCTTTGACCCGCACATAGGAAAAATACTAAAACATCTAAAAAACATACCCCCCTAAAAATATACACAAATATGTGCTCATCGAAAACAAAAATATTTTTTTTAAATTCTGAGTAGGGTATCAAATGAAAGCCCTTAGTAGGTGGATTAACGATCAAATTTTTATTTTTGCAAAATAAATTATTTTGATGCGATTTTTGCCAAAAACGTGCAAAAAAAATTTTGTCCCACACCCTGTAGCCCAGATGGTTTAAACTAAAAATCTAAAAAAATTCTAAGTAATGTATATTGGTGTGAACCGAACTAGTACAACAGGAATTTTTGATCAGATTATGTTTTTGGAATATAACGCATTTTTTGTGGTTTTTGGTTAACAAAGTACAAAAGTTATACCAATGTAAGACACTCACATGCATAGCGTTCGATGGCTACATGCGTTAGAGCGCTCTTAAACTGGCTGGAAGACGAAGGGTTTCGAGTTCGAGTACGGAGTGAATTTTATTTTTTCGGTTTTTTTTTTTTGCATTTTTATTATGTTGAAATTATTTTGTCAAAATTCTAGTTATATTTTGACAAATGTTGTATTTAATTTTTATGAGCGTAAATTTAATAACCAGTCTTATTATATGATTAACAGACGATAAATTATTTTAAAAATATGGTTCATTTTGCCGTGATTACTACAAAGTAAAATTTGTCCTACACACTCAGCATACCGCCTTCACTTATTATATACCTGCGAAACCCTGAAATGTGTGAATATTCACACTTCACATCAATTTTTTTTTGCTGTAATCGCATCGAACTTTTTGAAAATCTATGTTGTCCGCTAATCTATGTATTGAGAGCTATCATGCTATATCTTATATCAACTTTTCAACCAAAACTTTACTGCGGGCCGGCAAAATTATTTAAATATTAAATGGATGAATATTCAATGGAGGTATAAAAAAAATAGTTAAATATAATTTTTTCATGCTACTCATTAATACATATAAACCCAATGACAGATAAAAAAAGCTGCATATACGTATTAGAATTACCGATAAAGAAATTTAAAAAAATATGCATAAAAATCACAAATAATAAAATATGATATGATTCCGGTTCCTGTAGTTTGATTTCGCCCGTCTCTCAACACCCATGACTTATGAGGTCTTAAGTCTGTTCTATATCATGCGTTTATCCAAAGCCAGTGGCGCAGCCAAGAAGGGGGTGGCGACAGGCCTGGGCCCCTCCCAGGACCAGAAAATTACACGGCGCTGCTCGGAGAGTTGAAGATAAAATTTGTTAACCACAACAGTAGTCAATTTTTAAATTACTACATTGTTAACAATATTGGCATTTTTTTTCTTTGTCGTATAAATAAACATTTTTTTAAGATTGCGTACTTTTGTTAAAGTGACATAATTATTGTTCAATTGAAAATACAAAACTGTTTTAAACAACTAATTACTCGATTCAGTTGAGATAAAGTGCAAATCTGCCTTCAGTATAACCTTCAGAATGTAATTTTAAAATGACACCTCAAACGTGAAATAGAGTAGAAATAGTAAAAATATAATAAAGAGAGTAGTTTTGGAGACAATCGCGCTCTTAAAATCAGTATTTTATGGTTTTATGGTTTGGTTTTATTATGTAGATAAATGTGAATATCAATATCATCTTAGGTATTTTTGAAATTATGTTTTACACACAAAAAGGACTGATATAAGTTGTACTGAACAACAGTGGCGTATTCAGAGGGGGACACAAGCCCCCTCTGAAGGTCCAATGAAATGAAAATTTAACAAATTTATCATAATCGTACAGCAAAATAACTTATGTATTTTACAATAATAATAAGATATATTTTACTATGATTAGTGTTGAAATTAACATAAAATGCATATTTACATGTTATTTTTAGGTTTTCGTAGGTATAATCAAGAAATCCTTATTCCGTCACATGAGTCTGTTCGTTCTGTACATATTGTGGCCAAGCGGCTGATTTAAAGAACTGAACATAAGTAAGAGGAATATTGAGACATCAAAAATATATCCCGCGAAAAATATAAATAAATATG
Source organism: Liopterus haemorrhoidalis (assembly GCA_963971575.1). Lineage (NCBI taxonomy): Eukaryota > Metazoa > Arthropoda > Insecta > Coleoptera > Dytiscidae > Liopterus > Liopterus haemorrhoidalis. The sequence continues at coordinate 34,356,169 of OZ020611.1, read as the reverse complement.
TATTTATCGAAGAAAAAATCAATTGAAAGTTTTTGATACATGGATTAACAATTATATTTTTTTATCAACAAATAATGGAATTATTATTTCATATAAACATCAATATCCAACAGAAGGGGTGTACTGGGTGTACTGCGAACTGATTTGGGTCGCAGTCTATTTTACATACAAAATGATAAGCAGTGACGGAACTTTAAATATCGCGAAGGGTTTCTTGACATTTTTTTATAAACAGAAAAGGGGAAGAGAGTATATTTTACATTTTTAAATATATTTTCCCCTAAATAAGCTCAGGTTATTTTGATTACCGGTTCAGGGGCCACAAAAAATGATGTTGAGGGCAGTACGCGGCTCGCGTGCCCTCGAAATTTTATTCGGCCCGCCCCAAGACAAAATTCTGGCTGCGCCACTGTCCGTAGCACTACGGATTTTTTGCGTAAAAAAAATAATGTGAAACACAATACTTTCTTCAAACTTTCAATGCTATCCGATATACTACTTAATTTTTCAAACCAGATTTAGTCAGACTTTTGTTTGACGTAACAATACTTTGTCAGGCATACCAACTTAGGTTTATTTTTATGCTATACTGTTTTACTTTTTCTGACATTTTTAATACTCCTGATTGAGATTTGGTCTTGTAATTACTGGCCAATGGTTACTATAATTAAACATAAACTAGCATAATTCAACGATATTTATAAAGTGGTTATTATAACCAAACTTTTATCCGTCGCATCAAATTGTTAAGTTGGCAGGTAAGAAATAAACAGATAATAAAACAGAAGGTGTTGAATGTGTATTTTTGTCGCTTTTTATTTCAGAAAAACATGTAGTGAAAAGTATAATGTAAAACACCCTTACCTTTTAACAGGAGATTGAAGATTTGTGTGTAAATTAAAAATGCAATTCAACTGGTACTGTCCAAGGATAGAGACAAAGAACAAAAAGAAAAATCCAAAACACAAAACAAAATTTACTAGCACCAAATACTGTTAATCATAAGGCAATATCCGGCACATAATATAGCGATGCGTTCCTATCAAGTTCCAACATACTCTCCAGTCTCGCGCAGAAAATTTACGAGTAAGCATATGAAAGAAACTGGCAAGTTAAGTTGAGCGCAGTAGACAGAGGAATATGTATAAAGATACGCATACATACGAGCGAACCTCCAATACGAATGTAAATGACAAAAAAAACACACGAATAAAAAAACTAAAGCAATAACATTTACATTTAAATGAAATCTGAAGCTATGAGCGAATCAAATAAATTTACTCTGTACCTATATCCGAGCGGTTTAACATTACATTACTTTAATTTATATTACAGTGTATTATTACAAGTAGTCATAAAACATGGCAGATTGTTTGAAAGTGTACATTAATGTCAATATTAAACATCATAAACATACAATCTATTTTATTGATGTTTCTTTAGAATTATTACCGATAAATTGTAAATTGCTTCCTTAGTACGATTTTTAGGGTTTTGTAGGTATGACCAAAAATCCCTTATACCGTCATTTTGTCGTCTGTCTGTCTGTCTGTCTGTCTGTCTGTCTGTCTGTCCGTCTGTCTGTCTGTCTGTCTGTCTGTTCGGTAAAAATTGTAGCCAAACGGCTAAACCTACCCAGCAAACATTGAACTAACGGCCGAACGCCGGCAAACTGCTTTTACGCTGGTACATTGCTGGCACCAGAAGTAAGTGCAACGCCAGTATTAATAATGTACTTCACATTTGTATTTCGCACTCTGCCTATACGAAGTACTTTACCAGCATTTTATAAGCATTCCTTATTTGTATTAATCCAAGGTTATTTCTAGCGGGCCAGTGCTTATGTTTATAACTTTTTTTGAATGTAATAATTTGAAAAGTCTGACCGTTCTTAGTCATAAAACACCCTAATGGCGTGGCCTTCGAGGGTCGGTACAAGTGATATTCTGTGAGTTCAAGTTGGGACGTGTTGGTGAACAGTTTATGTGTATTTGAATAGTTATTGATTGTGAGCATTATACAGTTTTTTATTGTGATTTGTGTGTGTTTTGTTAGATTTAAGGACGTAGTTTACACAAACTATTTCATATTAAATTGTTTAATTTTTAGTTTAGTTCAATCATAGTTTTTTCATGTAATAAAATTTTCAATTATTAATAAATCTGATACAAGATTATAAATATGTCATTTAAAAAATATAATTTGTCATATTTCATTTTGAATAGTGACATCTTAAATATTTTGTAAATATAATACTAACCTAAAATAATACAAACTTAATCCAAAACTGTAAAGCTTTTTTTACAATATAACCAAGTTTCTAAAAGTCAGTAATACACTATAAAAATCACCAAAATAACCAGATCTAGTTTGTTCTTACAAAAGTGAACAGCTTATAGCATTAATGCTTATAAAATTTGTTTATTGAATTTATTTTAACAAGTATGATTTCTTTAGGTTGGCACTCTTCAAGTCAGGGGGAAAAGATGTGGTAGATAATACAAGACGAATATTGGCGAAAATTATTAGTCACCCCTTATCTTTAGGATGAAATTGGTTTGACCGAAATGGCAGAAAACCATTTTCTTAAAATTCTTCATTAAATTAATAAATTAAAGAAACTAATTCCTGTTATTCCTGAAATTATATTTATTTAATATTTATAAATAAATCAATAAATTATAACTGTTAATTCAATTTACAATCGGCTAGTTTTATCATCGTTGAATAAATTTATTTAACAACTTAAGTTAACAATATCGCATCATTCTATTGACAGCAATGTTAATTTCTTCATTAATAGTTTAAAACCGATGCGATATTGTCAACTTTACTTGTTAAATAAATTTATTCAACGATGGTGAAAATGGCCAAATGAGTATTTATTTTGCACCTAACCATTAATTTATTTTAATACTGGGTAAGTACACATATATTACATTTGAAACACTAGAGAGTGGGTATAATATAAGCACTAGTCTGTCAGAAATAAATCTTGCAACTAATGCGATTATTTTGCACTTTACCGTTGCTGGGCCAGCAACTGATACATCAATGGGCCAGCTAACGGCCACGGGGACACCGGGGTACTGGCCCAGTGCAAAATGCCAGCACTGGACCAATGCGAAATGCCAGCACTGGCCCAGTGCGAAATGCCAGCACTGGCCCATTACTTTCAATGCACTTTACCGTTGCTGGGCCAGCAACTGATACATCAATGGACCAGCTAAGGGCCACGGGACACCGGGGTACTGGCCCAGTACGAAATGCCAGCACTGGCCCATTACTTTCAATGCCGGCGAGTATGTGCTTTACCAGTACTGGTCCGGATAAAAATGTTTGCTGGGTAGAGAGTTGAAATTTGGCATGCTTATACAACTCTTTGACCCGCACATAGGAAAAATACTAAAACATCTAAAAAACATATCCCCCTAAAAATATAAACAAATATGTGCTCATCGAAAAAAAAAATATATTTTTTAAATTCTGAGTAGGGTATCAAATTAAAGCCCTTAGTACGTGGATTAACGATTAAAATTTAATTTTTGCAAAATAAATTATTTTGAGGCGATTTTTGCCAAAATTGTGCAAAAAAATTTTTGTCCCACACCCTGTAGCCCAGATGGTTTAAACTAAAAATGTGAAAAAATTCTAAGTAATGTATAATGGTGTGAACCGGAATAGTACAACAGGAATTTTTGATCAGATTATGTTTTCGGAAAATAACGCATTTTTTGTGTTTTTTGGTTGACGATGCATATATGTTATACTCTTATAACACACTAAGTTGATAAGCGTTTGGTGGTCTAGTGGCTCAGTTGCTCGACAACCACACAGTATCGTTATTCACTACACAGGTTCGTTCCTGGCTTGTGGAGTCAATTTTATTTTTTGTTTTTTTTTTTTCATATTTATTATGTTTAAATTAATTTGTTAAAATTCTAGTTATATTTTAGCACATTCTGAATTTAATTTTCAAGAGCGTAAATTTAATAACCAATGGGAATTATATTTTCATTCTGTGTCATTTATACGAAGCCAGAGGGGCGGAGCGTATGATTTAAGACAACCAATGAAAGCCATAGGCCCAATTTTCAAAATCTTAATGAACTTTGTTATATAAAAAAAATACTGCACTTATTTAGAAACCTAAATAATGATATTAGGTATTCGAATTAAAATTAACAAAAAAATATTTTAACATAAAATTTGTTTTTAAAGCTCTGAGATTAACAGACGATAAATTATTTTAAAAAGATCGTTCATTTTGCCGTGGTTACTACAAAGCAAAATTTGTCCTACACACTCAGCATGCCGCCTTCACTTATTATATACCTGCGAAACCCTGCAATGTGTGAAAATTCACACTTCACATCAATTTTTAATAAATAACGATTAATTTTATTTATCATTTTACTATCAAATTATTGAATTCAAAATAAATAGTGTATTTTCTCGCAGGATACCATTTTCTGCATATGAGTCGTAAGGCTCTATAGCAGGGGTCGGCAACACGGCGCCCTCGGTGAGAATTTTATGCGCCCTCGCTATCGAGACACACACATTTTGAGCCCAATATCCACATCGCATCTATTGGTGATTCGACTTGAGCGATCAGCGCTAGATAAGATGACCTTGCGAACCACGAGTGTTTACATATTTTACGTTTTTATGCGCCCTCAATTACATTTGAATTTATATTGCGCCCTTATTGAAAAAAAGGTTGCCGACTCCTGCTCTATAATATTTCAAGATTTCAAAAATTTCAACCACTTGTCTATATCTCATGTAGATTTTGAGGCCCTTTTTCGAAAATTAAATATTTATAAATTTTCAAAACGACTCAGATCAAAAGATCGTTAACTCAGGAGAGCTTCAATTTTTATTTAGGTACATAAAAGTCTAGATTTCAAAAATTCAAACCGTAGGTTTCTATCTCTAATCTCTCAACAACAGAATCACCTCGCGAAAATTTGGACTTCATATTAACTTTTCCTCTATTTTTCTAAGGAAAAGTAAAAAAAAAACTAAGATGCCTATCTTTGTCCTTATACTAGCTTTCTGCATTGCTATTTTATTAAGAGTGATAACATCAGTTAGTAATGACGATCTTGCAATTAATGTTAATAATAATAATAATAATAATAATAATAATAATAATAAGGAAGTTCTAAATGGCCATAACACCTGGCTATTTGCTAAGCTTTCGGGCCTGATGATCCCGCGAACCCTGAATCACGCAAGGAAAGTTCGCAATGGTCGCAACATCTGACCATATCGAGCTTTTGGGCCTGATGATCCCACGTATCCTGAATAATAATAATAATAATCGGGGTACGGCGGTCTTTTGACCGAAAAGGCTTAGCGCCCTTTCCCCCCGGATCGCTACCACACTGTTACCACGGCAGGAACCAATTGGGGGTAACGTCGACCCTATCATCTGGTCGATGAATCCTGCCACCGTTTCATGGGGCCAACCTTCCCATGAAACGTATAAATGGTTCAAGATAATATAAGAAACCATAGAGCTTCCCACAACGGGTCCTTCTCGGATGGGGACCCACAAACAGTTGGGCGAAGCTACAATTCCGCTAGCCGGGCCCGCCACAGGTGGACACCCGAGGAGCAGGAAGACCTGCTTCAGGTTTACGAGGCAGCGTCACCCCATCGCAGGGGCTACATGGTCAGAGTCCACTCACAATGGTGTGAAAATCATCCTGAGCTGGACTTCATGACGCAACAAAATCTGCGCGACCAAGTAGCACGCCTGCGACGCAGGATGAGGCGATCGAGACGAAGAGAGTCGAGAAGGTTGTCCCAAATACCGGTACAGCCATCGACACCTGCAAGCCCACCAACGGGAGGTGGGCAGATAGCCACTGGGTCTTCCCCAGTTTATGCAGGAATAACATCCTCTTCACCGGAAAAAAATCTCCGCGAGGATTTTCTAGCCCTTCTCTCGCCTCATTCTGAACGTACCCGACTCGGACACAATAAGTTCAAAGTTCGTGCTGATGACCTCACGCGACTTCATGAACTTATCGACAAGCAAATTTCCCCTCAGAGTAGTATCTGGGATATCGACTGTGCTGTATACGCTGCAGCAGCTGTGCTGACGCCAAAGCGGGCTAAGGCTTTTAACGGCAAACTGCGTATACAGCAATTAGAGAAGAAAATGACGCGTTCACGTCAGGAAGCTTCTCATATTCAGTGTGGTATTGATGCTTTACGAAGTATTAAGCCGCTAAGTGCGAATACTAAGCGCATATTATATCAATTGCGCATAAAGCATCACACACTGAATTTGTCCACTCTCTCTCTGCTAAAGCAGAAAGCGGTGGACAAATTGAGAGCACTAGCCCTGGCAAGAAAGAAACTGGTCAACCGGGTTAGGACCATGGAGGAAAATACTATGTTCCTCACGAGCCCGTCACGCCTTTTCATGGCCAAACCTGAGGTTTCTGAACCGTCATTATCAGTCGACAGGACAGAGACTTTCTGGAGGGAACTTTATGAACACGAGGCGATCGTGCAGGACACTCCAGTTTTGGAGAGATTTGAGGAATTCTGTTCACAACACCTGACAGATCCTCAGGCATGCCCCCCTGTTACAACGGAAGAAGTTACACGTGCTATTTCGAAAGCGCGCAATTTCGCTGCACCAGGAGTTGATGGTATTATTGCTTTCTGGTGGAAGTCATTCACAAGCGTGCACGGCCATCTTGTACGAAATTTTACTTCTTTTATCCGTGGAGAAATACCAATACCATCTTGGTTACCAGAGGGGCGTACAGTATTAATCCCCAAAAAAGGTGATTTAACCAACCCGAAGAACTACAGACCTATTACTTGTCTCAATACGCTGTATAAGATCTTCACCAGCGTATTAAACGAGCGGGTACTGAGCTCCATTGCCTCTGTTTGGTCAGACATCTACGAACAGAGGGGATCGAAGAGGGGCCAAGCAGGTTGCAAAGAAAATCTTATTATCGACCGGTCAGTCTGTCATGACGCGTCGTATTTCAAACGCAACCTGTCAATGGCTTGGGTGGACTACGCAAAAGCTTATGACACTACGTCACACGCTCTCATTTTAACATTATTGCGCATGTTACGAGTCCACCCGGAGATAGAGAGATGCATTGAGCAACTTATGACCCTCTGGAAGACACAATTTGTTGTCCCAAGCGGATCAACTGCAGTGTCGACAGAGTGGATATATTTCAAGCATGGGGTTTTCCAGGGAGATTCCCTAAGCCCGCTACTATTTTGCATCTCACTTCTTCCTCTATCGATCGAGCTTAGGCGCGGCAGTGGCTACATGGCGGGTCCCCCGTCGAAGCGTAAGCACAAAATTACCCATCTCTTTTACATGGATGATTTGAAGCTCTACGCCTCGAACGAGAGGAATCTGCAGACCGCCTTAGATACTGTTACTGAGTACACTGCCGCGATAGGTATGCAATTCGGGTTGGAAAAATGCGCTGTTTTTCATATCTACAGAGGAAAAGGTTTAGACAACGGTGAAGACGTTCAATTGGTTGATGGGAGCATTATAAAACATCTTAATGCCGAAGGGTCTTACACATTTTTAGGCATCAGTGAGAGAGGTGTCCAAGATTTCACTCTTATTAAGCAGGCCCTTCGCAGCAAGTATATGGCACGACTTAGGCAGATATGGAGATCATGTCTGTCTGGCAAGAACAAGATCGCTGCCACAAACATGCTTGCTGTCCCATTAATTTCATACACTTTTGGTGTAATGAAATGGAATGTTGATGATCTTAAGGATCTCGACAGAAGAACCAGAAAGATCATGAACATCAACCGAAGTCTTCACCCGAAATCTTCTGTGCAGCGCATTTACTTCCCTCGTCAAAATGGGGGTCGGAGATTACTAAATCTGGAGTGCTTGCACGATTGACTCGTCCTGGTTACAGCTAACAGTATCCTCAGAAGTCAGGACCTACTATTAAAATTCGTTTGTGAGCACGAATTTAGTGGCAAAGGGGCGTTTCTTTACCAGGCAGCGCGAAGAGCAGCAACGAGATTTAACCTGGCAGACTTGAGTCCCGTCATGATAACAAATCAATTAATTTATTTTTGGAGAACTACTCACCAAAAAGACGGTATTAAAGTCCCCTACTATAGTTAACATTTTATCAAGCACAGTGAGGTTTTGCAAGATTATAGAAAAATTATTTAAAAATACATTAAAGTCGCCTTTAGGTGATCTATAAACAAGTAAAACTATTAAATTTTATTGTTTCAGTTCAATTGTTGAAAACTCACAATCTATTTCTATACAGTATTTATCAACCCATGCAAGTTTTTTTGCTTCAGTATTTTTCTTGGTAAATATCAATACACCCCCATGTACGTGTTGTGTTCTGCAATAATGAGATATTACATTATAATTATGAATTTTTAAGTAATCTATTTTTGATTCATATAGCCAGTGCTCTGAGACACAAAGTACATTATGGGTGTGTGCTATGAAACTATCTAGGAAAAGTTCAATTTTATTAATTTTATTGCGTGAATATTCAATATTTTGATGAAAAATACTGAAGCAATTATTTAGACTCAGTAGTTGAGGCTTTTTTTCTAAAAATATATCTTAGAAAAAAGACACCAGACACCAGAGGGCCAGAAATCTGGATTTTCAATTTTCTCGCGATATTTATAATCGACACCAATTTTAAAACAGCTGTTAACTGTTTGAGTTTCTAATTTTTCACACACAAACTCGTGGTTGGGGATTTTATTGTTTATGTATTTTTCCACTTCACTGGAGTCTGTGCTGGGATTGACCCTCCCAAGAAAACACCAAGCTTTTTTGGGGGCTGCTTGAAACTTCGATTGAATGGTACTTGCACCGATTATGTTTGTACCACGCTGTTGCTTGCGTTTATTTCGCTTCTTCGGCTCCTGGAAACCATCTTCATCAAGATTTGTGGTTGTTGGTATTGAATTTTTCAATTCAAATTTGGTGCTAGTCAAGTTAGCTGTGACATTATTTTTATTTACCTGCTTAACAACAGATACAGACTTTTTATCTTGTTTTCTTATAATGTCATTAGACAAGTCTCTACTGACCAGTCTCGTTCGTAGTTTTGATGAATACGTATTGGATGCGGTATCATCAGTTTTAGTGTTGTGACTGTTAGGTGTTAAATCTGAATTAGTGGTTTTTTCATCAACATTCACGCTATCTACTTTGGATAAGTCAGTTCCTAGTATTGGAACTTCGACAACGACGCCATTTTGTTTGTCTTCGTTGGTTAAAGATGGCGCAATATTTTTCTTCACAGAATGGATATTTTTAATTGTAAGTAGTTCAATTTTTGTATTTTGCTGATCAATTTTACATTTTAGTTCACTAATTTCCTCTATGCATTTATTAAGCAAAGAAGAAAACAGAGTAAACTTACTGCCTGTAGAATTTATTTCGTTCTGTGCAACACAGATATCGCACTGCCACGAAAGGTTTTTATTCTTTTCAATTAATTTTAATTCTGTTGTTTTAAACATCGAATAACTTTGATGAATAACATTTTCACAAAATCCACTACATTTTAAAACTTTTTCCTCGACATTTAGAGGTTTATAGCACACTAAACACTTAGGGACGATATTACTGTCCGTTTTTTATTTTTTGAATTTTATGTCATCAGTATATAAAATATTAGTTCCACCAATATATGAAGGGAAGTCATTGACATAGATCAAAAAGAGGAGAGCGCCGAAAATGGATGCATGTGAAACGCCTGAGGTAACAGTTAAGAGATTTAACGAAACATCTTGAAATTGACCAATCTGTGTCCTGTTTTCTAGGTAGGATACCATCAAGTTTATACTGTTATCGTCAAATCCATATAAGGATAACTTTTTTAATAGTATTTGACGGGAGGCACAATCAAATGTAGGTACACATCTGTCGTATAAATTTTTTCAGCAAATGTAAAATTATTCATTTCCTTTCTAGAATACTAAGCCAACAAATAATACTGACATATTATGATTGACGAATAACAACAAGTAATGAAACAAAATAAGAATATTTAATTGTTATCATTAGTGCTAGAATGTATTTAGTCTGCGATCTAAATTTAATATATATGGTATTAAATAAAAGTTTTTAATACTTTTCAAAATTGACCAAAATCATCAAAATTAAGAATATTTTTGACCCATATTATTTGCAAATAACGCATCGTTTAGTGCAGCCTTCACTTCAGTCTTGTATCTTTGGTTTTAAAATTTAGTTTGTTGCAGAAATCCCTCTAGCGCTAAAATATATAGTGTTTCTGCGCTAAAATTCGTGATTTATACAGCTGTCAGGCTCTTAATAATTATTGAGTTACTGCTATAGAATTGAATTTGAATAGGAGCAAATGATATTACTTTTTTAAGTTTCATACATTTTAATAGCGCCAGTCTCACTTATTAATATTTATATGGGGGAGTTCTCAGACCAATATTATTTTTAGTTTAGTTTACCAAATAACATTCGAACTATCTGTGTCGTGTTAATTTTTGTACTCAGTTCTGCCTGTACCCGACCGCCGTTCATGCATTATTGCAGTTCACGAATGTATGTATATAATTTATTTTAGTCGTTCATTTCGGTCTACGCATCATCTGAGCTCTTAGTATCGTGCGTCCTTAAGCAGAGATAGAATTAGTCTTGTTCTACATCATTTCATTCACTCTGCTTTGTTGTCGTGAATGCATTTTACGCATGCGTTCACATTGGTGTGTGTTAGAATATTTCGCGAATATACGGTGTGAACTTATGAAATCAACCGTGGCTGTGTGTCCAAACTCTCCATTCCAGACCTGGTGTATTACGTATAGGATAGTTTTTCTAGATTTTCTCAAAACACGGTACTTGGAGAAAGATTTTCTGTAATAAACAATTTACCGATTATTTTTCAAAATATTGTTACTTTGGCGTGAATAGAGGAAGAAATGTGTTGCACCAGACATTTGGAATTCGAATACACTATTGACTGCCGTAAGTTACTAAATACCTGAAATGTATGAATTCATTATTTATAATTCGTAATAGAAAAATTGTATGACATCAAGAAACCCAACTGGCGTGTCCAAAAAGAAAGAGTGAACAAAATAAAATTCATTCTATATCTTACTATTCAGCAAACAATAAATTTTAAGTCAATATTTCTTATTCATAAATTTCTAAGAAAACACTAACAAAAATATTATTCTTTTATTCCTTTCTGATGTTGTTTCACAAAAAGTTGAATCGTGTGATCTTATAAATTCACTTTTTCCATCGTGCTGTTCATCCAATATTCCCTGGCTGTCTCGCGAGACGGCCGGCGTCGTTTCCAGACGCCCGCGGGGATTCGCGTCTAATCTGAATGAATCTATTCGACGCTCCATCATATGTGATACTTTACTTAGAATACAAACCATAATAATAAAAACATTATTGTATATAAAGGATTGTATTATTTTGCTAGAAATATTTTATGTTAATTTATTTGTTGATACCACTACAAAATTCTCTTCAAGAGGTGTTTCAAAGTGGACTTGTTAGAGAAAAATTTTAAAAATTATAATATTTTTTCTACTCTCTACATAGTAAGTACATTGTTATGACATTGATTTGATGGAAGTAGATACACATTACCGAGAAAGTTTTGGTTACTATTAACAACGGGATGTAAGTAAAAATTTACCTCCCCCAGGGAAGTAAGTGAAAATATGAAACAAAACCTAAATTTTTATACCATCTGGTAAAGTCCCTTCGATTTTGAGATTCTTCTCGGACTCTACTGCTAGCCCTCGCTATCGCTCGGGCGCAAAAACGTCCTCGACTGGTAAATATTACTTACCTTCCTTAATGTTTAAATAACTATTTTATTGAATAAAAAATTTGATAATACAAATTTGGTTTTTTGTATCCTTATAAAGAAGTCCTTTAGAAAAATAAATATTATTTACATAAATTTTACATAAAGTTATACAATGTTTTAAAAACATAATGGGTCAAAAGTAGAGAAAAAAATAATTAAAAAATATAACAAAAATATAATAAATCTAGCAAAATAGTTAGTAATGAGTGGATTATCCTTTATTCTTTAATAATTCCGCGCATCTATTCTCCATAGATAATAGTAACAATATATCAATTTTGTCATGATGTAAATTTTGCTTTGTGTTCCTTAATGCCAAAAATAATTCCTCTTTGTTTTTGTATTTTTTTATTCAATAAATAAATAAACAGTTAGATAGTGACAACTAAAGAATATTAAAATTTGGTTCCGCTTAAAAGGTTTGGATTAGCCCTATATAAATCAGGAAAAAAATGTTAAAAAGTGCGATAAGTGAAATTGAAGAGGCGGCAAATATTGGTTGTGCTTCATTATTACCTGAAAATTCAGAAATTAGATTTAATCAATTACACTACTCGACATGATTTTTTGCCAGAAAGAATGTTTTACTGATTATTGTGTGTTATAATGACCTTAACATGAAATTTTATTCATCACCTAAAATTAAAAAATATCAACATTTAACGGTTTAAGTACTATTACTGAATGCTTGATGGGTCATCACTAAATCATAATCCTTTATTCAATTTTTTCAATTCTTGTGAATGTCCTATGGGTTTACTACAAGGTGTCTCAAAAGAAATTTTATATTTATTTAGCTTACTGCGTGAACGCAACGTATCCGAGGGGCGCGGGGGTTATGTCAATCGGTAGCCTGGCTCTTGCGAATTCAGTCGCTATGGAGCGTTTCTCGGGAGCAGACCGCGCGTTATGCGTGCGAGAGTTTTACAAAAACGGTGATTCGGCGACTGTAGCGCGTAGAAAATTCTGCAGTATTCGAGGTTTTCGCCACTTAAATGATGCGCCAAGCATTCCTCTCATTCGACATTGGGTTAAAAAGTTTGAAGAGACTGGTACAACGCTGAATAAATCAAAATCCGGGCGACCTAGGTCATCAAGAACGGTAGAAAACGTGGAGAATGTTAATCAGTCTGTTCGTGACGACCCGAACCTTTCAATTCGGAAGCGCGCAAGTGCTTTAAATGTGCATAGATCAACATTACATCGCATTATGCACAAAGACCTAAAGCTGCACCCCTACAAAATTCAATTGGTGCAAGAATTAAAGCCCCAAGATGCCAGTCAGAGGCTTAATTTCGTAAATTAGGTGATTGAGCGATTTTCAACGTTTACCAACATTTTGTTTTCGGATGAAGCTCATTTCCATCTTAATGGCCACGTAAATAAGCAGAACTGCCGCTACTGAAGTGCAACGAATCCGAAACGCAAACATCAGAAACCCCTACATTCGCCTAAAGTGACCGTATGGGCTGCGATGTCGGCGCGAGGAATTATCGGCTCTTACTTTTCTGAAGACGAAAGGGGGCGTGCAGTTACAGTGAATTCAGAGCGTTATGTGGAGATGTTAGACAACTTCTTGGTACCTGAACTGCAAAACTTTCCTGGCTATAACCAAAGAACATGGTTCCAACAGGACGGAGCAACTTCACACACGTCCAATATGTCTCTGCCACGTGTTCGTGAAATTTTCTCAGGCAAATTGATCACCCGGAGAGGTGACATAAATTGGCCTCCACGCAGTCCAGATATAACCCCTATGGACTTTTTCCTATGGAGTTATCTTAAATCTAAAGTTTACGCCAATAAACCGACTTCACTGGCGCGTTTGAAAGAAAATATCCGTCACGAAATGGCAGCCATCCCTGAGTCCACCTGCCGAGACGTCATAAGTAATTTTACTGTTCGATTAAATGAGTGCCGAGAACGCGAGGGTCTACATTTAGATGATATTATTTTTAAGAAATAAATACCCAAAAAGTGTATTTTAATAATTAATAAACATTTTTTCTATATACGGCTTACTTTTTTTTTAATCGATCCACTAAATATAAAATTTCTTTTGAGACACCTTGTATATGTCATTACTGATAAAAATTTCATGTCATAACCTGTTCCTTCTATTTCCAGAAAAATATTATCAAGGGTATGGATAAAAATGGTGACGGTTTTGTATATTTGAAGACTACATTTCCAGGGATAAGTGAGGCAAAAATTAAATAAAGCATATTTATAGGGCCTTAAATAAAACATTTAATGCAAGAATATTCGATAAGAAGCTAAATTCAAAAGACAAAACAGCTTGGATATGTCTTAAAGAAATGGTAAAACCTTTCTAGTAAATTCTTCCGCGCATATATTCTCCATAGATAGTAATAATATATCAATTCTGTCATGATGTAAATTTTTCTTTGTGTTCCTTAGTGCCAAAAATAATTCCTCTTTGTTTTTGTATTTTTTTATTCTTATTTTCCTATCAACTTCATCCCAAAGGTTCTCTATGGGATTTAAATCAGAACTTTGAGCTGGCCACTTCAACACATTAATTTTATTTACTCTTAACCAATCTTTGACAACTATGGAGGTGTGTTTCGGGTCGTTGTCCTGTGGGAAAATCCACTTTAGGGAAATGTTCTTCGGTAAATGGTAACATATCACATTCCAATATATTTTTGTAATAAAATTTGTCCATTATGACACTGATTTGAATGAATGGGCCCATACCGAACCCCGAGAAACATCTCCACACAATCACACTACCCCCACCGTGTTTTAGAGTTAGTTTACCATATTTTGGATTCATTCTTTTGTTGATAGAATATCGGAGCCACTTCATACCATCGGAACCGAACAAAATAAATTGCTCTCATCCGAAAAAAGGTCTTTTCCATTTTTTTAACTGACCAGTTTATATGTTGTTTTACAAATTCTAATCTAACCTTTCGATTCTTGACAGATATTAAAGGCTTCTTGACAGGTCTACATCCCCGTGAGCCGGCTTGTATAAGCCGACGTTTGATTTCAGTTAAAGAAATGTTTGGTCCATTTCCTTCGTTTAATATTTTTTTTATTTGACGCAAAAGGTTTGTTTTTCGACACCATTATAATTTTTTTTATCAACAATTGAGTCAGTTTTCTAGATCTACCTGGTTTTAGTAGTGCTATTACACTATTTCTTTAATTAAAATTATGAATAGTTTTACTTACTACTGAACGGTGCAAATTTAATTGTTTAGCAATCAAAACTAGGTAAAAAATAAGCAAGAAAAATCACCATTTTATTGTTTTAAAATTAAAATTAGTATATTCTTCCACTTTAAAAAATGGATGCTCTATTAGAAAATACTTAGTTGTAAATATTTCTCTTTGTAATGCTATTTCATGTTTTTGTCAATCTAGTATAAATAGGGTAGATTTATGTTTTATTTCTTGTGTTGTAAGAATGAAACTGTTCAACAGTAGGGTAGGATCCAATATTTTTAAATCCGTTGGGAGACACTGGTAAATATAAGGCGTTTACGTTTAGACAGTCAGATTAATTCGAGCGATCCAAGTGTTCCCGATCCATTCGTAAAGTCAGTCGGAGCGTACACATTAGCTCATTTTTAATCAATCCGGTTGATCCGCCGGAGCAAACCGAGCATTTCCAAGCAATCCGATGATCTGGTAGGATTTCTGGTATTCATGGATTGCTGGTGGTGGGGGTTAACGCGGGTAAATTGAATCTTACAGCCAATTGGAATGTGTTGAAACCATAACTTAACAAAATATACGAAATAAGTGCCATTTGTGATAGAATTCTATTATTAGTAATAAACTCATATTTATAAAACAAAATGCGGTAGCAGAGGTAATCAACGACAGAAGGTAATTTGACAGTTGCAGTTAGCGCCGCCGTCACCAGGCGTCTCTACTTCAGACAAATATTGCTTACGAAAATGTTAACAAAATCCGAGCAATCCGACTAATTGTAACTTGTGACTTGTGACGTCACCAGATCAATCTGAGCAAGTTTGTGGATTGAATAAACGTAAAACCTATTGAGGTATGGCTGAGTCGTTATATTTAGATTGATAAAATGTTCCTTACATTCTGCTTTGCGATTATCCTTATTAAACGTCTTTGTAATTTATCTGTATAAGAAATCTAAAGACTGAAGGAGTGCATAATAAGAAATACCTAAAATATTCAATGATACGCAGCTTGTTAAGTTCCTGAGGAGATATGAAATACTGCATAGCTAACATTTAATAACTGGGTCTATTTGAACACGTGCCCCCCCCCCCCTGAATTCACCACTGGGCACAATTTTTTGAATCCTGTCAACATACGGGGAAAAAACGTAGCCCGTATAACTGCTACAGATTTCAACCGATGAATATTGGTTGGTATACTACATTAATTTTACATTCTTCTGAATTATATTCGCAATGCAATAACTATCGTACAACAAATCGTACGAGATTAAAAACGAGAAACTGCATCGTGTATTCCAGGCTTTACGCTTTAATCGACATAACAATTCAGCAAATTTCGGTACGTTTCAGAATTGCCGGTTCCAAATGTGAACTAATTAAAAAATTTCTATTAAACTATTTAATTACCAAACTAATATATCTTTCCTTCCAAGCAAGTCAGTGTTAGAAATCAGCCCACTCTTTTCTTCCATATTTGTAATATTTTTTGCTAATAACTCATTAAGCATTCGGCAAAAGCAATCAGACTAACCCACACACTCATTTATATGTTCAAAGAACTTCGCTACATTGAAATCGTTTCTGAATATTAGAAAAAAAAACTAAATTGACAGGAATGAATCTGATGTAGACGCCATGTCGAGTTATCGACTGACTAGATGGGTTGTTAGTATTGACATACAGTTTATTTAAATTCTACAACTATTTGTTGAACATGGGCCCACGTAACAGAATGACAAATAGTTGACCAATATGATTACATCATAATTACATGAGTTTTTTAAACAATTCCTGATTAGATAAAATGAATTTCACGAATAATAAAGTTGAAAAAATAGACGTCAAATGTATTTTATTTATAATTTATAATCATGAGTATTTACCAGCCGAATTAGTCCAATGCTGAACATAGGCCTCCTTACTGTTTATACCAGTGTTACTTAACCAGTGGTCCGCGGAAAAATTTTAGAGGTCCGCGAAAGGCTTATAAATGATCATTTTTGAGATTTTTTGTTAATTTTTTTATAATTTTTTGTTCATTTTCTATGATTTTTGTTCATTTGTCAGTGATTTTTTATTACCAAAATATTATTTGTAGAGCCTACATATACAACAAACTTGTTTAATAGTACATTTATTTTTTGTGGTCCGCGGTAGAAAATCAAATATTTTACTGGTCCATGGTACGTTTTCGGTTGAGAAACACTGGTTTATACAATACAATAAGACATACAAATATATTATATATTAGGGCTCCCCTAGCCCTAAAATAAAGGGGGACCGGAAAAAAATCCATTATTTTAGATTACGAAATATTTTTTTCCAAGAAATTTTATTATGTATGATTATCAAATATAATATCACTCATTATTGGTGAAGCGACAACTTTTTTCATGCAATTATACAATACAATAAGACTTATTATATGTTATATATTATATACGTAGAATATATTATATACTAGCTGGTGTACCCGTACTTCGTACGGTTTTTGTAATGTATATTTGGCAGTAACGTAAATAAGTGAGATATTTCAATTTTAAATAGAACACAAAATAATCGTTTCTCTATTCTAAATTACTCTTTTGTATATACTTTTGATGTTAGATAAATGATACTTCGTTTATAGGTGGCTCTCCCCATAGCTCCCCAAATATATATCTTATTAAAATCTGCAATAATCAGAGAGGAATAGTTTCATTTCTCATATTCATTTTTGCTGTTAAGTAAATAATAAATGAGATATTTCAACCTTCTAAGTAACACTCCCCGTGTTCCCTAAATAATCTTCAATCTTCTTTTTTGCCCTAATGTAACTTAAAAAGAAAATGTTTCCTCATTTTTGATGTAAAGTAAATAATAAGTGATATATATATTCAAAATTTTAGTTGTAGGGTGTACAACCGTAACTCTCCAAATATTCATTAAATAGAAAAGTATATACAACAATAAAGATCTGTTTTCTTATTATAAACAATTTTTATTATATACATGTTTGTTTTTAAGTTAATAATAAGGGAGATATTTGAAGAGTTTAAAATTATCTTTAGGGTGTACTCTCTAGCTCCCTAAATATTCAACTAAATGAAAAAATGCATAGAAATAAAAGATTTAATTTCTTAATTTAAACTATGTTTGGTATACATGATTTTTCTGTTGTACATTTTAATTTTACGATGTCCCCCGTAACTCCCCAAATATTCATCTAAATAAAAAAAATACATAAAAATAGAAGTTTTATTTTCTTATTATATTTTGGTCATATATGATTCTACTGTTGTCAATAATGAGAGAGATACATGTAGATTTTAATTTTAGGGTGTCTTCTCGTAACTCCCCAAATATTCACCTAAAGGAAAAAAATGCATAGAAATAAAAGATTTATTTTCTTCTTATAAACTATTTTGGTCACATATGATTTTGCTGTTGTCAATAATAAGGGAGATATATGTATATTTTAGTTTTAGATTGTCCCCTCATAACTCCCCAAATATTCATCTAATTAAAAAATGCCTTCATCAAAAAAGAATTGTTTTATTACTATAAACAACTTTTATTGCTTATATTTCGGTATTAAGCCAATAATAAGAGAGGTATTTTAAGTTTTTTGATAAACAGTTATAACCCCGAAACACTCCACTAGAATAAAAATTTTGAAATACCTTATAGCCTATGTTCGAATGCTAGTTTTACTCTATCATCATACCAAATTTCTTAAACATATGTCCAGCCGTTATTGCGTGAATCTCGGACAGACAGACAGACAAACAGACAAACAGACAAACGAACAGACAGACAGACAAAAATTGTATTTTTTACGGATATTGTCTTATAATCATCTGAAACGTGTAGAAACCAAATATGAGGCCGACAAATTAAAATAATAAACATATATCGCCTCCAGTTTTATTAATATAGGTTAGTGAGAGTCAATAGGTTAATGAGATTTCAATTTTGATTAGATTGTACAGATGTCCCAATTATATTTAGCAAATTTTGGTTCTCTTTCATCATGTAATACATTTTAAAATTAATTTTAATTTACAGCCACGTAAAAAATCATATTAGGGTAGCGCTTTTCATTTATATTCCTTAAGGAAAAAAATAATGCTATAAAACTGTAAAAGCCCGTGCTTCAAAACCGCTATAACTTTTAAGGCAGTAAAATCCCTCCGTAAAAATTAAATAATATTCTTTATAGCTCACCGAAAATATGTGAGTCGAATTACTGTCTTATTACCTTCTTATTACCATATGTAAATTTATTGCCATATTACTTTTCTCAGCTCCTTTAAGGCAACGGAATGTTTTTTGTTGTTTTTGGTTGTTTTTTTATTTATTTTTTTCATCGTTACTTCTAATGTAGAGGTAGAACTAATCTCAGATGATAAATAATTGATAGATTCGAATTTGTTAGAAGGAATGAAGTAAACGTAATTTAGCGAAAATTAGCGTTAAACGTTAGTGTCATGGAGTGTCAGAGTTACAAACAAATATTTTTTGAGCGACCATATCAAAAACCATTCGTTTTAACATATAGTACAGCGTTTTTCAACAGGAGGGCCGCGGCCCCCTAAGGGGCCGTAAAAGCTTCGTCGGGGGGCCGCGAAATCATATAAGATCGAAGCATGAAATTATAATAGAAAAACGCTCAATTTTGTAAGATATATTCATAAATATATGACATATTTATTAAAATATACCTTTTAAACATAAATAAAATAAATTATACTTATTTTGGCAATTAATTTAAACTAATTAAAACGGTTTGCATTGGAGGTACTCAAGTACTTTCAAGTAGGTACGACTTGAACGTGCACTATTTTTTGTTACGCTCCGAGCTACTGTTAACTTTAAAGTAAGGATGCGACAGTGTTCAAAATGGAAAGCAACTTTGAACACTTGTAAATAAAAATACTTGCAAGCCACTATAGGTAACTGTAACAGATACTAAAAACATGTTTATGTAAAAGTTGTTTCTTTTCAAAAGCTTTATCCAAATATACCCAACTTCAATACGTTCCTATATAAAAAATCGAAGTTGTCCTTGATATCCTGTACTTCCGGTTTATTCGAAAATTTAAATGCTACCATCCAATTATTTGAGTAAACTCTGGTCACTAAATTTTTTTCCCAACTTGCTCACACATCGTCTTTTCGAGAAAAATCGCATTTCCTCTATCTTGATACACCTTGTAATCCCTTCCTCTCTCTCTCTCTCTCTATATATATATATATATATATACTCTATATATATATATATATATAGAGAGAGAGAGAGAGAGAGGGAGAGAGAGAGAGAGAGAGATAGGGGGGCGCAGACAATATTTACGTTATTTTGGGGGGGCCCTATGCCAGAAAAGGTTGAGAAACACTGATATAGTAGATACTAGCCAAAAAGTAAATATTTTTCGGTCTAGGCCGATTCGCTTACAAGAACATCAGCGTCATTATTAGCTGATGCCAGAGCAGATATATTAAAATTAAAACGTCACTGGTGGTGGAAATCTTCAACTGTGACGGAAGGCCACGTTGAAGACTCCATTTCAAGTAAAATAGCAGTTGCTAATAAGATTCTAGAAGATGACAGCAACTCATCAGACAATAACGGAGCTGGTACAAGTACTACTACTTACACCAGCTCTACTAATGCATATTTTGTTTCAAACTGTCAAAATAAAGAAAATATTTAGAAGAATAATGAAGCTACAAACATTTATAATTGTAATAATTCTTCAATAACCATAAATTTACGAATGTAAATAATTAAATAATTTTTTTTTAAATAAAACTTATATTTGGTCCCACCTTTGCCAAAAAAATCTACTTTTTGGCCATGGTACACAAATAACTATTATAGAATGGTGTGACTTCGTGTGAGATGACTGTAGAGCAGGCTGGCGTTTTTCTTGGGTGGGGGGTATTAAAGACTTAATTTTTTTTAGCGGTGCTCAGTATCCAAATTGTTTCTTGTTTGGAATCTTGTCAAAAATTGGGTTGCTGAATGGATTGGTCGAAAAGACAGACCATTCTTTCGTCACGGAATTCATCTTCTGACAAGTTCAAGTTTTATTCAAGACAAGCCCCTTAAAAAAGTGTTTTTTGAGTGCTTGGGAAGGGGGAGGGGGTACAAACCCGCGAGCCAAGGGTGCGTGCTGCTGTAGAGACCTATTTTCTTTATTTACTTACTGTTCAAATGATCATGGTACTTACCTGAAAAAGAAAAAGTTGTATTAAACAATTATATTTAGAAAAATACAAACATAAAATTAATAAAAGACCCATAATTAAATACACACATACCATAATATTAATTAAACTATACAACAAAAATTAACAAAGCAAAAAAAAAAACACTCTGTTATTATTTCATAAAATTTAATGTATTGTATTACGATACGTTATACAACAATAAATACAGATGGAAACCTGAATGTCGAAATAATGGAAAGAATAGGGAGAACAGGAAGGCTATTTAATGCCATCAGAGGCAGATTTCTTGGAAGTAAACAAATCCCCACAAAAGCAAAAGTAGAGGTACTCAAAAGGATAACGGTGCCAATATTCACATATGCCAGTGAATCGTGGACAACCACGATAAAACACCAGAGTTGCAGACAAATCCAATTGAATGGCTTATACAAGAAGATCAACTGAGATGGCTAGCACATGTACAAAGGATAGGAGATGAAAGAACAGCTAAAGTAGTCTATGAGGCGACCAATTAAGACCTGGAAGGACGAAGTGAGACAAGCAACAGAGAGACGAGGAGTCAGATGGACGGATATCAAAACTAGCACTTCAAATAGGAAAATCTGGAGAGAAATATGGAAAAGACCACCGGAAGAGGTACTGTGACTCTGCTCCAACAACGCCTTACACCAAAAGGTAGAAAGGCTTAGGATTAAGTAAGTAAGTAAGTAATTATACGTATTTCGAATTATTAGGCCATCTTCAGAAGATGGAAGATTATCTTGGTGCAAAGAAAAGGCAAGACATCAAAGTTATCGGAATAATGAACTGGTGATTGGACGCGCAAAACAAAAGAAGGCTTAACCCGGTCTGCAAAGTCAATGACAATGTTATTCTCCTTTTGATCATTCCTTGTGTCTTATCCTATATTATTACGAGGTTATCTAGGTGCGTATGCTGTCGACAGTGATTTGTTTCTTATGTCATTTTGAAGTGAGAACATTTCCCACAAAAATTCAGTCATCACACGCCATCCTTTGTTTACACAAGTGCTTTTCTATAACCAAATTAAAATGGAACACGATAAGTTATTTTTCCGATCTGTACACAACATTCACGATAAACAACGGCCAGGTCAATTGAAAAAGCTCGAAGATGAACAACTGCAAGATCTATTAGAAGACACCCCTACGCAAACACTCAATGAAGGGGCTCAATAGCTTGAAGTCGATAAATTAACCATTTCTTGAAGTTTACAAGGCATGGAGAAGATCCAGAAAGAAGGGAGATGGCTACCACATGAATTCACCGAAAATGTCATTGCTAATCGTTTAAACATCTCGATTTCTTTACTCATAAGGCATAAAATGAAAAGTTTCTTATCATGATCTGCGGTGAAAAATGGATCAATTTCGACAACCCGAAATACAAGAGATCATGATCAACCATCAATGCCGACACCAAAGCGAAATGTCCACAGTCACAAAGTAATGCTTTCTATTTGGTAGAATATGGAGGGTGTCGTGTATTATGGGCTGTTAAAACCAACGGAAATAATCACCGCTGAACGTTATCGACAACAATTAGCATTTGAATGATAATTTGATGCGAAAATGATCCTTCTCCATGACAATGCTTGGTCCCTTGTTGCTATAGTCGCGAAATATACACTGATGGAGCTCGAATGAGAGATTTTCCCGCAACCAGCCTATTCTCGGAACTGGCCCCAAGCGATTATCCTCTTTTCCAATCGATGCAACAATGCAACACGCTTTAGAAAATATACTTTAACTTCGGACAAATCGAAAATTGAGTTGCTGAATGGATTGGCCCAAAAGACAGACCATTTTTTGTCACGGAATTCAACTTCTGCAAGAAAAGTGGAAAAAAGTCATAACATCCAAGGGCAAATACTTTGATTAATGTATCCACGCATTTTGTTATTGAAATAAATATTCAAAAATCCCGAGAAAGCAGCGATTTTCAATGCAATCTCCATTCAAGGGAATATCAGCTACATGCTTGTATTGAAATTGTTTTCGGGAAATTAAACTCTATTCTGGTACTTAAACTCTTTTGACTGAACTTTCATAAATTATTTTTGATATTCGCTCATTACCCATTGGTCAAATTCACGCTTTACAAATAACATAGCAATTTTTATTAAAATATAATCTTCTTTTTGGGTTATTCACGGCTTTGTCGAATTAAAAAATTTCACAGGTGCACAACCTGATCTCTATATAATAAGATAATATACGAAAAATAAAAATTGTTCGTAAAATATTTATAATTAATGGCATGAGATGTAAACAGGGATATTTGTCTTGTCAGATTTAAGTTGGCAAAATAACAGATGCGTTGAATTGTATAGCCTTTTTTGTTAATTATACCATGCATGATTCTCATGGTATCTTAAATCTGAAAGAAGAGAAAAAATGCCTTTTGTGATTTGGCGGCAACTCATTTTTTACTTGTTCCTTATTAAGTTTTTTAAACAGACTTTATTACACCTGAGCTTTGTAATTTAATATACTTAAAGGTTATGAAATCAAAAAGTTATTAATCTACATCAGTGATTCTCCAACTTTTTCAATCTACTCTTAGTTCTATCGGATTATTCCTTAATATACCTCCCCATCTCTATACGTACTGAAGACTGGATAGGAATGGGTTTTTTATAAATTTTACTTTTTATCTGAACATAAAAATAGTATTTCATTTAACAATCATATAATGGAAGCTATATTGC
This sequence comes from Liopterus haemorrhoidalis, assembly GCA_963971575.1. Taxonomy (NCBI): domain Eukaryota; kingdom Metazoa; phylum Arthropoda; class Insecta; order Coleoptera; family Dytiscidae; genus Liopterus; species Liopterus haemorrhoidalis. Next base: position 34,332,143 of record OZ020611.1, on the reverse strand, counting down.
ACGAGGATGAAGTTTACCAGCTCCTTGCTGGTCACCCTAGTCGTCGTCTGCGCGCAAGAATCCATTCCCAGATCTTCTTGAGCCATCGGTCATCTTAAATATGTTAGAGGTGCTCATACCATAGTCCAGGGGTGGGAACGCACGAGAAAAATGAGAGCCGCATTCCGGTTTTTCATAAATTATAAAGAGCCCCACCATAGTTAAATAGTATTAGATACACAAATTCAAATTTAATTTAATTTAATTAATATGATTACATATTCTACACAAGTCTTTAGTGCTATGTAAAGTATACATATATAATAGTCCGAGAGCTAGCAACGTTTTCGAGAAAGAATTTTAGGTCGGCTGGTTTTTCGATATTTCCCTTTCTTATTGAAGTTAGGTAGGGATGCGGTACGTCTGGCACCTGGGAGCGGTTGCGGTTTCCTGTGCGCATCTCGCCTGTACAGGTAAAAAGTGGATATTTTGAAATCATTGTAAGACATTTTTTTTTTATATATAATTTTCTATGTCTTTTTAGCATTATAAATTTATAGTTGCCAGACAGTTTCGTTGTTACTAACATTGCGCCAGATCTAATTTAAGTAATTAAAAAATAATAATTTTCAAACCATTTTAGTATAGCTGTAATTTTAATATGATATAGGTCTGTAATCGAAGAATACAATATTAATTTGCCAGACGGAAATTCCGTTGTTTAACTAGGAACCAAACCAATTTAAGTCCCGGGGATAATAGGTAAGTTAGAAGAGTGTGGCAGCTTATTCGTTGTTTGCGTGAGAGAGATAGCTGCAACAGAGAGCGTTAGAGAGAGACAGGTTATATAGGTTAAAACTTCATAAAAAAAATAGAGCAGAATAATAATTAAAGTAAAATGAGATGAGAACAACTGATAAAAAATATTATTAGCAAAATAAAACAAATAATTTATTTTAAATATGTATGAAATGAAACATAAAATGTAATTCAGTATTTTTATTGAATAATAATGTCACAATAAAATGTCAGTATCATCGTCACTGCTATCATCGTTATCACTCCTTATATCATTATTATTTTTTTTCTGCTCTTTTATATAGGTTTTTTTGAATTTTTTCAATTTTTTCATTATTATTATTGTATTCAGATGTATCGTCATTTTCTAGGACCTAAGTATCTGCAAAAAATTAAAAAAAAAAAAATTAAAAAAATTAAATTAAATTATTATTATTTTACCACTTTTGTCTGAACAAAAAACACATTTTTCTTTTTCCTCACTCATCACGATAAAATTCTGCTTTATTTTATTTTATAAAAACAAGCAAACATAAACACTCATGTGGTCGACGCCAACTTAAAAAATAGCAGCTGTGATTGTTTTACTGTTATCTCTTCTAACTGACCTATTCTCCCCGGGACTTCAATGGGTCTGGTTCCTAGTTAAACAACGGAATTTCCGTCTGGCAAATTAATATTGCATTCTTTGATTACAGAACTATATCATATTAAAATTACAGCTATACTAAATGGTTTGAAAAATATTATTTTTTAAATACTTAAATTACATCTGGCGCAATGTTAGCAACAACGACACTGTCTGGCAACTATAAATTTATAATGCTAAAAACACATAGAAAATTATATATAAAAAAAAAAATGTCTTAAAATGATTTCAAAATATATCTTTTTACCTGTACAGGCGAGATGCGCACAGGTAAACGCAACCGCTCCCAGGTGCCAGACGTACCGCATTCCTACCTAACTTCAATAAGAAAGAGAAATATCGAAAAACCAGCCGACCTAAAATAAACTTTTTTGTGACGTTGCTAGCTCTTAGACTATAAGAAAATGTAATTAAAAGAAAGAAAATACATTACTAAAATAAAATATAATAAAAATGCTTAATAAAAAGTAACATTTAACGAAGACCTTTAGTCAAATCTTTTAAATTTGGTGTAAAATTTGTTAAAGCCGTTCGCAGCAATTCTGTGAGATGATGATTGGTTAACTATGAACGATATTTCGACGAACTTCATTGTGAAGTACAAAATTCAGAGCAATATGTTGTACCAAAAATTTAAATTAGACGGCAAGTAGCTTTTTTTAAGTGTGGTATTACCCGCCGCTTTTTCAACAAGAATTATTTCAGAAATTGGAAATCCATCTTCAATAATATCACAAATAAATGGGTGCATAAAATATGGAAATGTAGTTTTAAAACTTGAAACCTACGTTTAAACTTTTATGGGGGGTTTTGATCACATTTTCTCCCCATTCCCGGTGTAGTGTTACACAAGTTTGATGATATAAATGCGCGCGAATCAAAATGGAAATAGCAAAATATCTAGACTTAAAAAAATATAATAAAATAAACACAACATAAAATCCGTATGACAAAATATTAGTTAGTTAATTTATCAAGATTCAGTGAAAAAAATCTAAATTTTCAATGGGAGCTGCACTTAACTCAACCAAGAGCCGTATTTGCTTATCGTTGCCATACTTTTTGTCTTCTATCGTTTTTATTATAGTGTTTTCAACGTTCATATGTTGTCAGTTCTTATGGTATTATTACGAACGTACTTAAGTTTTGAGATACCGCAACTTCTTCTCCCAAAGTATATTTCCACGGCGCTCAGTTGAGGTTTATTTATTTCGTGAGCACTCATATTTCTGAATCGTAGGTACAGATAATTTCGACAAAAGTTTTGTAGATACCCGTTTTTGTGTGTTTGGTTATATTGTCGTTCCACAATAATGGCTCTCGTTGTCTGATGAAACGCTTTCCTTATCCTATTTTATTATGTCATACCCACTCTTTCTACTTGATACGAAGACGTCTAGATCTTTGAAAGAATGGCACTTCCTGTGGTCATCATCTAAATTTAGGTCTCTTCTCTGATCACCGACAACAAGATACTCAGTCTTCTCAGAATTTATTTCTAAACCCCATTTTTAGCGTTTTGTAGGTATGACCAAAAAATTCTTATACCTTCATTTTGTCGTCTGTCTGTCTGTCTGTCTGTCTGTCTGTCTGGCTGTCTGTCTGTCTGTCTGTCTGTCTGTCTGTCTGTCTGTTCGGTAAAAATTGGAGCCAAACGGCTAAATCTAGAGAGTTGAAATTTGGTATGCTTATACAACTCTTTGACCCGCACATAGGAAAAATACTAAAACATCTAAAAAACATATCCCCCTAAAAATATAAACAAAAATGAGCTCATCGAAACAAAAATATTTTTTTTAAATTCTGATTAGGGTATCAAATTAAAGCCCTTAATACGTGGATTAACGATCAAATTTTTATTTTTGCAAAATAAATTATTTTGATGCGATTTGTGCCAAAATTGTGCAAAAAAAATTTTGTCCCACACCCTGTAGCCCAGATGGTTTAAACTAAAAATCTAAAAAAATTCTAAGTAATGTATATTCGTGTGAACCGAAATGGTACAACAGGAATTTTTGATCAGATTATGTTTTCGGAAAATGACGCTTTTTTTGTGGTTTTTGGTTCACAAAGTACAAAAGTTATACCAATGTAAGACACCCACATGCAAGGCGTACGATAGCGTTGTGGTTAGAGCACTGGTGTCGTAAGCTAAAATTCGCTGGAAACGAAAGGTTTCGAGTACGGAGTGAATTTTTTCAGTTTTTTTTTGCATTTTTATTATGTTGAAATTATTTTGTCAAAATTCTAGTTATATTTTGACAAATGTTGCATTTAATTTTTAAGAGCGTAAATTTAATAACCAGTCTTATTATATGATTAACAGACGATAAATTATTTTAAAAATATCGTTCATTTTGCCGTGATTACTACAAAGTAAAATTTGTCCTACACACTCAGCATGCCGCCTTCACTTATTATATACCTGCGAAACCCTGAAATGTGTGTATATTCACACTTCACATCAATTTTTAATTATATTATAAAATGTTAAAATTAAAAATGACTGTTCAAAGAGGAAGTTTGGACAGGCACTGTAAAATTATAAGCACTGTTGTAACAACGAAATAGGATGTAGAATAAACATACTTATATAGGTAAAATCTGCTAAGATACCATTAACGCTAATTCGGATTAATTATCATTTTTAAATCGATATCAAAGAAAGAAATAGATGAGATTGCTGAAATTTCTTCCTGTTGTTTGAATCTCATCATCGGTTTCACAAGTTCTGTTTATATTTCGTTGCCAAATTTGCAACACTGTTAGGTATTAAAATTCTAGAACAAACCAATCCATCTACTTAATTCATATAAAAACACTGATCCTATCCTTTTGTTGGTGTGTTTCCCCATTCGTCCTACCAGATATTTTTTTTTTTTTCTTTTTGCTTCAAAAATAAAGTTTCGTATTTATGTAATGTAACTGCAGATACATTTATGTTGAAAAGTTGGTTAGTTAGTTAAAATGTTTGGCGCACAGCAACAATAGCTATTTTCGCCTGGCTATGTTGAAGGGAAAACATGTGTTTTGATGTGCCATAAATTAAAATTTTCTATTTCACTTTGCTATCTGAAATTTCTAACATAATTACAAATGCAATGCTTACGTTAAGTACACAAAATTAAAATTTTTCAACAACACTTGCGCATGCACGTCTGTTCTCTGGTGGCCACAACTTATTTGGTTTAAAAAATATATTTGTGAAGTGTGGACTTTCACACATTTCAAGGTTTTGTAAGTATTTAATAAGTGTAAGACGACAAAAGAATACTGGATGTCTAGGACAATATTTCTTCTATAATCACAAAAGAATCAACATTTTTCTGATAATCATTTTTATTCGTTACTTGACTACCAAGAGCTTTAATTTTTTTAAATAAAATTTAAAAAATTGCGCAAAATTTCGTCACAATAAAATTTTAATAAAAAATCTCAGCGCTTTTTTCTGCATTTGCTTCGTATCTTCATTAAATTATTATAAAAGGCTATATTTTTAAAAATTTCAGAAACCTATTTTTCACTATTAACAACGTGTTATTATTTTATAAGTATTTCACTACTGTAAATTATTTATTCCTCCGTGATACCGACGCAACGCAAAAAACGCAAATAGCCATCGTAGCTATGCGCCAAAAATTAATATAATATAATAACTAATAACCAACCTCCTTAGTTCATTAAAAACAAAAAACGAAAATACTTCAAACAATAAGTTGAAACATGACGTATAAGCTTGCGTAGGGCTTACACAAATTAACTCCATTTTCAGCTGTTAAAAAAAAAATATATATATTATATTTTTAATTTCAAAAGAAGACATACACTAGCTTTATATTTATGGCTGAATACAAGAATCCATAACATTATTAGCCATAATTTAGCTATGATTTATAAAAATTATTAATTTGTAAAATACTTATAAAATACAATGTTTTCCAAAAACGCAATCTGATTAAAAATTCGTACGTTTAATTACTATTTAAGTATGTTTTCGTACTGATTGAAAATAAATTCGAACGTTTTCCGTTCAGATCAATGTTCATTACTTAACTTTTTTTCAGATTTTTAGTTTAGGGATTTTTAAGGGTATGGGAGAGTCTTTTAGTACATTTTTAAACTACTTCCGTTCCTTAATCTACCTTTTAAATGTTTTATTTTAATACCACAAGATAAAATATTCAAAAAAACTATGTATATGTTCCCATCAATGTACATCATTGAGATTTATTTTCAGATTTTTAGATCAACCCCTCTGGGAAATAGTGTGGGGACAAAAGTTTTTTGACATATTTTTGGCTCACGGGCTTGAACCAGTAAGCCCCCCCCCCAGAACTCAATAAACACGTGTTTTAGGTTGAAGACCATTTTTTTGTCACCACTTGTATTTTAGAAGTGAGGACATTTTGTTTAGGTCAACAATAAAATGCTTTTAACCAGGAGTTGTTTCCAATTAATTACCCGATTTCTAAACCTTTAACAATATGGTCTTGTGACCCGTCCCCCAATAAAATTCTTGGGTGTGCGCCTGCTCTTTCTTAACTCTTAATAAATAAGCTAATAATGCTTAAACAATTCCCAGAAACACCCTGTATAATGGTATCATCGTATATCTAGAGAGGATCTTGTACAATAACCTAAAGATCCTCTTAAGTCAAATATATTTCAATTTGTAAAACTCCTTTTACCTGACACATATTGTAATATTCCATTTGCAGATATTTCTACAAGATAAAACCACGAATGACCCAAAAACAAACTCGGTAACTATGTGAGAACAAGAAACTTCTTTCAGCCACGTGTAAAGATGCTCCTTGTAAAACTTGCGAGTAGATGGCCTGGAACTCACATATACATATCCGACATCCACTGACTTTTGCATTCAGCTCTGCAACATGTGTTACTTACTGGGATAAGAAACTTTTACAGATTTTTTTAACTATATTACACGCCATGTTAACAAAATTTTATAGTATGTTTAGTTTATTTTTATTTTTAAGTTAGAGTAAATTTTATCAAAGTTTTGAGAAACTTAAATGAAATATCTTTTTATTTATTTGTAAAAAAGTTGTGACACATTGTGGAACTATTCTACTAGGATTTTCCTAGATTCAAAAAAATGTGTAAATTTTTTGTAGGGAATAGGGTAAGATGACGATCATAAGTTGGCAATATTTTGCTGTCATCTGATAGAGCAACCATGGAACGTGCCATGCTTGGCATAAACTGATGGGATAAACTGAGGAACGAAGATGTTCGCAAAAAGAAACAATATCACTGATTTGCACACAGAATTGCATCCTTTAAATGGAACTGGGTTGTTCATGTAGCCAGACAAGATTCAGACCGATGGTTAAACAAAATAGTTCACTAGCGTCCAAGAACTTGTAAACGTAGTGTTGGCAAGAAAATGGTTGGACTATATAAAAAAGTAGCAGGTAGAAATTGGCATCAACTGACTAAAGACAAGAAACAATGGAAGAAAAAAAAGGGGAGGCCTATGTTCAGGAGTGGACAAAAATTTTACACTGAAAGAAGAAGAAATATGAGAAGAAGAAAATAAAGCAGTGGTTCTTAACTGAGGATCTACAAAAGATTTATACAATGTTTTAAAAGTTTGGGTCGCAGTTAAAAGAATATAAAATTTGTCATTGCCGGTATATACACGTCGAAAAGCCAAGTTTGAAGAGCTGAATGCGAGTACAGCAATCCCAAGATTAGAAAGAATACTTTCTGCATAAGTTTTTTTTTTTTTTTTTCGTTATTTAAATTAATTATTGGTTGCCTCAGCTACTAGGGCTTTTGGTCAGGTTACATTATAGTTTGCATGGATAATATGTATATATATTAGATCGTCAAGGATGAAATTTGTAGAAAGAAAGGCAAAGTTGGTTGATAACAAATATAAAGAATTATTTTATTCATCAAAGTATGCACCCCATATAGTCTATACACTTTTGCCATTTAAGTGGCAGGTTGTTCAGGCCGGTGGTACAAAACCCTGGCGGACGAGAGTCAATGAATTCCTGGAAGGCCAGTTTTACAGCATTGTCGGAATTAAACTGTTTTCCTATTAAAAAGTTGTCTAAATTGCGGAAGAAGTGGTAGTCAGTAGGGGCTAGGTCTGGTGAGTATGGAGGATGATGAAGAAGTTCCAACTCCAATTCCTGTTTTGCCACAGTCATTTGTGTAGTGTGTGATCTAGCGTTATCATGCAATAAGATAGAAGTCTGTTGACCTATCTAGGCTGTTTTTCTTTAAGTTTTTGCATCATATCGTCCAGTTGGTTGCAGTATATTTCTGCTGTGATCGATGAACCAGGTTTTTTTTTTTTGTTCAGTTTTTAGATTACCTGTACGAAATTTGGCGAACCAATTTGATACTGTCTGCTGCGTAGTAACACTAAAGCCAAATACGCAATTAATGTTTCGCGCAGTCTGCGATGCCGTAGTTCCACGTAAGAACTCATACTTCATAATAGTGCGAATTTCCGTACGTTCCATTTTCAGCAAAATTAATTTTAAAAAAAGTTTTTGAATTATTTAGAGCATACAATGATTTATTTAAACCGGCGAGAGGTACCTATAACTTTCCAACCATAAAAAAAAAAAAAAAAACAGAACGGTATAATATTAAGCCAATGTCCAATAATAAGCTGTTAAAGATGGCAATACTATTAACTACAAATTTCATCCTTGACGACCTGATATATAAATTTGTCCAAATATGTGTTATTTGAAGTTATATTTTTAATGCGATGCTGATATCTTTAAGGTATTGGACGACTCTGGCTTTTACATCGGTGTTTTAAGCTGGCAGGTCCTTTAGGGTTGTTGGTAGGGGGTTGTTTGTTCCACGGTTAGGCGAGTGGTGCATGTACTGCATTGTGGCGGTTCTTTGGAATATGTATATATACGTGGGAGTACATGGTATGCCCAACTCTTAGTCTTGTTAGGATAACTTGCTCTCTTCTATTTGTACTGGAGGCCTATTTACCTACACTGTATTTCATTTTGTGTATGTGGTTATTTTAGATATGTTGCCATGCTAGGTACGATTTTTCTTTGAGTTTTCTTCGGATGTAGCTCTTTAGATCATAACTTGGTATGGGTATGTCCATTATTTCTTCATTTATGGCTTCTTTAGCTAGATGGTCAGCTTGATCATCGCCTTAGATTTCTATATGTGAAGGTATCCACATAAGGATGAGTTTCTTGTTCTCGTGAATGGCTTCATGCATCGTTTCCTTAATTTTCGCAGCAACAGGAATGGCGGTATGATCTTGTTTGGAGGATTGGATTACAATGAGTGAGTAACAGTGTATGATATATATGCCCCTGGTTCCAATCTTGTTTTTTATTTCTTCTGATGCCTTTAGAAGACAAAGCAGAGAAAATGCTCATGATATCGGGTTGGTGGAATTTTGATTTTTGATCGTTGAATACAAGTCATGCGGCAGTCTTATTTTTTACTTTTGAACCGTCAGTATATACTGCATGGAAAGGTGATTATTTCTCGACTGTTGATGCATAAGTTTCATGCAACATTTTTTCTAAGGCTGTTTGCAATTAGAACAAAAAAATTCAAATGTATATAAACAAACATTATACTACGGCTATCTATAATTTAAAAAAAAAATCTAAGTCAAAACTAAAATTTGAGATTTTTGAAGCTAATATCACAATTAAGAATTAAAGTCATAATAGGGGATAGGCATGATTTTTTTAATTTTTTTTATTATATTCCTCTTGTTGCATATAAACATAAAAAACAGTTTTTAATTTTTTTTTTTTTTAATTTGAAGGCTTAAAAAAATCATAAATGTATGTAGAGCGCGAAAACGACGTGTGACGTCATACCCCTTCTAACTGACGCATGACACTACTAGCCTACCCAGCGTACATAGTCTGTTGTGAACTTATTTGTTTGTATAACTGTTATAGGTTATTTAAGGTTAGAGTGATTTTAATTAAAATAAAGTTTAATTCTATAAAAACAATTTATACATGTTTACCGAATTAAATTTTATATTAAAATATATAAAATGTGGAAGATCCAGGCCCCAGTACTTCGAAACATAATCGAAAATATTGTTCAGTAACGATGTGCACAATTAGTTCAACTAGAAATCCAAAAAAACAATTTATATATTTACCTGATGGCGAAAAACAACAGAAAAGGCGAAATTTGTGGCTGGAAGCTATGGGGCGAAATAAAACCGATATTTCAAAAAAAAGTAAATTTTATGGTTGTGAGCATAAATGCATCAATGTTGGGTAAATTATCACTCTGAGCCCTAACAAAATCTTTATCTGCCATTTTAATAATAAATGCGTGAAAAATTGTTTAAAAACAAATACAAAACTCTCGAACGATACAATATACACACGTGTAAAGATTATGTTGTAGCTGTATCTGTGACGTGAAACCCCTATCGTTTGACGCCATACTCAGTCGTTTTTACTCGGCAACCTTCGCGCTTATTTCAAATTTACAATATTTTAATTAAAAAAATTGGCTATAATATTAATTAAAATGTGATTTTTGTTTTGTTAGGTGACATAACTAATATTAACACATCAAAAGAATGTAGTTTTAAAGAAATATAAATTTTATGCGTATCCCCTATTGTTAATGCACTCTTTGATTCTTCTTTGGACTGCACGGACACGTCTGCAGTCCTTGAAGATGGTTCTATCTCCCCCATGAGCTCATATTAGATCTTAGAGATTTTAGTGAATGCCCTATTATGCTTATGAAAAGTGTGAAATAGTGAAATGATTATAATTTTTTTTAGGGTTTTGTAGGTATGACCAAAAAACCCTTATACCGTCATTTTGTCGTCTGTCTGTCTGTCTGTCTGTCTGTCTGTCTGTCTGTCTGTCTGTCTGTCTGTCTGTCTGTCTGTCTGTCTGTCTGTATGTCTGTCTGTCTGTCTGTCTGTCTGTCTGTCTGTCTGTCTGTCTGTCTGTCTGTCTGTCTGTCTGTCTGTCTGTCTGTCTGTCTGTCTGTCTGTCTGTTCGGTTAAAATTGTAGCCAAACGGCTAAACTAGAGAGTTGAAATTTGGCATGCTTATACAACTCTTTGACCCGCACATAGGAAAAATACTAAAACATCTAAAAAACATACCCCCCTAAAAATATAAACAAATATGTGCTCATCGAAAACAAAAATATTTTTTTTTAATTCTGAGTAGGGTATCAAATGAAAGCCCTTAGTACGTGGATTAACGATCAAATTTTTATTTTAGCAAAATAAATTATTTTGAGGGGATTTTGGCCAAAATTGTGCAAAAAAATTTTTGTCCCACACCCTGTAGCCCAGATGGTTTAAATTAAAAATCTAAAAAAATTCCAAGTAAAGTATATTGGTGTGAACCGAAATAGTACAACAGGAATTTTTGATCAGATTATGTTTTCGGAAAATAACTCATTTTTTGTAGTTTTTGGTTCACAAAGTACAAAAGTTATACCAATGTAAGACACTCATATGCAAAGCGTCCGATGGCGCAACGGGTTAGAGCGCTGTCGGAAGCTAAAATTCTCTGGAAAACGAAGGGTTTCGAGTTCGAGTACGGACGGAGTGAGTTTTACTTTTCTGTTTTTTTTTTTTTGCATTTTTATTATGTTGAAATTATTTTGTCAAAATTCTAGTTATATTTTGATAAATGTTTGTTATTTAATTTTTAAGAGCGTAAATTTAATAACCAGTCTTATTATATGATTAACAGACGATAAATTATTTTAAAAATATCGTTCATTTTGTCGTGATTACTATAAAGTAAAATTTGTCCTACACACTCAGCATACCGCCTTCACTTATTATATACCTGCGAAACCCTGAAATGTGTGAATATTCACACTTCACATCAATTTTTTTTATGTTTACGTTTTTTAACACAATAAACACATTTTATGCACAAAATCAAATGAAATATAATTCAGTTTTTCTAACAGTCGTGAAAAAAAAATATTTAGCGGTACTTCGAGTCAATATTTAAAATTTTTTTATACTTTGAATTTTTTTTTTAAATTTTCAATAAAAAATGGTGAAAATGTTTCAAAAAAGTTTTGTTTTATTCGCAAGTAACATTAATTTAGACACTGCGTAATAAACTTTTTAAAATGAGAGTTTTAAAAGTATACAAAGAAAATCATTCCCCTAAACAGTGTCTTGAAGTGGCCACGACTTTTTATTTCGATGTCACAGCAAAACTTTTTTGTAAGTTAGTTTGTTAGAATGCATGAAATGTGTCGTTAAGGCCACAACTCATTTAGATTAAAATTGTTTAACTTATAATTTCAAATTAGATTTAAGAAAATTTTCATGAAATTTCAACTTAAGAATATTTTAAAACATTCTTTTGAGCTAGAGTTAAATTTCATCTAAAACTTTGACAGTTCAAAGACAATTCTTAATAACATTTTGTCACATAAAAAGTTATCTAATTTTCTGAGAGGGAAATATCAAACGAATTAGTACTGTTCTTTGTGATTGCGTTTGGCAATTAGGAGTTGAGGCAGGACACAAGTCTGCAGAAAAATAAACGGACCGTCACACTTCTGCTTTAATTACATTCGTCGGTTTGTCGATTCTTCGGCATACTTGATTAAAAATCTGTTTCGTTTTAATTATTAGTTTTATTCTATACGGAAACAATAAAATAAAAGTAATAAAAAATTGAGACCTGGCTTATAGAAGTCAGTACCCTGTCTTAATTTTTGCGTAATATTTGCACACCTGTCTTAAAAATATGCAATATCAAGTCCATCTGTCAAGTAGTATGATGTAAACAGTTATTTAAATAGTATTGATGAATCTTTATTTATTTATTTATTTTTTATTTTTTTTCTTACATTATAATCTTACAGGATATTGACTACATTTAAGCATTTAAGGCCTGCTGCGTAGTAACGCTCGAGTCAAACGCTCTATTCACGTTTCGAGCGGTCTAAGATGCCGTAGTTCCTCGTAAGAACTCATACTTCATAATAGTGTGAATTACCGACCGTTCCATTTTCAACAAAATTAATTTTAAAAAAAGGTTTTGATAATTTTTAGAGCATACAATGAATCCATGGCACCGGTCTTATGAGTATCATATATGTTTTGTTTTCTTGGGAGGCACAATTAGAATTTTGGTCTTAGGCGCAAGATTTCTTTACTGTGGTACTAACTTTTGAAATCTAATAATATTCTGCGTTCTAAATAAGTAAATTTAATATACGAACATTGGTTAATTAATTTTATTTTTCAATAAAAAACTGATTTAATTCTATCCACCATCGTTTGAAATGTCCTGTTGCCATTTATCAGGGAGTTCTTTGATTTATTTTGCTTAGAAATTCCATGGTTTGACGTGAATTTTAGGGCTTCGTTGGTATTAAATATGGGACAACTTTTTTAGTATAATACGAGACTAAATGAGTTCAAAAAGTTTTAAAACCGCTGCCGAAATCATAAGTTATGCAGTGCCCCTGTTCCGGCACTGGTTGAATAACTATCAAACCCACATTTGACAAATAGTACATAAAGCAGTGTTATATCGATGCTGACAATGTACTTTACGATCGTATAACAATGTAAGATATTTGGGATTTTCTGCCAAATATCATAAAAATTGCTTTTGTTCGACAAATCTTTATTTACACATCTCAGTGTTCAAAGAATAAATCAAATAAAGAATATATACAAAGGAAAATCCGGAAGTTATTTAATATTAATAAATACAGTATTAAATGACAAAGGAGTTTACTAAGGAAAATATGTTCAATTTATGGTATCACATAAATTAACAAATCTTAAATTGTAATTTATCCCAAATTTATCGCGAAGAGATAATGAGCCAAAGACAGATCGGAACTAGGAACCATTTAGAAATAAGAGAAAATTTTATTGGAATACAGGTACACGCTGTAAAGATATTAATAGAAATACAGTATATTCTTGATAATCCGGCTCTTCGCTATTCCGACACGTCCAGTAATCCGACCCTCAACGGCAGGGAATTATGTAAATCGTAAAGAACTGTACGTTTGTAAATCTATATCAAATTGGTTCGCCAAATTTGGCACGGGTAACTTAAAAATCAAACAAAAAAAATTGATGTGAAGTGTGAATTTTCACACATTGCAGGGTTTCGCAGGTATATAATAAGTGAAGGCGGCATGCTGAGTGTGTAGGACAAATTTTGCTTTGTAGTAACCACGGTAAAGCGAACGATATTTTTAAAATAATTTATCGTCTGTTAATCTCAGAGCTTTAAAAACAAATTTTATGTTAAAATATTTTTTTGTTAATTTTAATTCGAATACCTAATATCATTATTTAGGTTTCTAAATAAGTGCAGTATTTTTTTATATAACAAAGTTCATGAAGATTTTGAAAATTGGGTCTATGGCTTTCATTGGTTGTCTTAAATCATACGCTCCGCCCCTCTGGCTTCGTATAAATGACACAGAATGAAAATATAATTCCAATTGGTTATTAAATTTACGCTCTTGAAAATTAAATTCAAAATGTGCTAAAATATAACTAGAATTTTAACAAATTAATTTAAACATAATAATATGAAAAAAAAAAAACAAAAAATAAAATTGACTCCACAAGGCAGGAACGAACCTGTGTAGTGAATAACGATCCTGTGTAGTTGTCGAGCAACTGAGCCACTAGACCACCAAACGCTTATCAACTTAGTGTGTTATAAGAGTATAACATGTATGCATCGTCAAGCAAAAAACACAAAAAATGCGTTATTTTCCGAAAACATAATCTGATCAAAAATTCCTGTTGTACTATTCCGGTTCACACCAATACACATTACTTAGAATTTTTTCACATTTTTAGTTTAAACCATCTGGGCTACAGGGTGTGGGACAAAAAATTTTTTGCACAATTTTGGCAAAAATCGCCTCAAAATAATTTTTTTGCAAAAATTAAATTTTGATCGTTAATCCACGTACTAAGGGCTTTCATTTGATACCCTACTCAGAATTTTAAAAAAATATTTTTTTTTTCGATGAGCACATATTTGTTTATATTTTTAGGGGGATATGTTTTTTAGATGTTTTAGTATTTTTCCTATGTGCGGATAAAAAAGTTGTACAAGCATGCCAATTTTCAACTCTCTAGGTTTAGCCGTTTGGCTACAATTTTTATCGAACAGACAGACAGACAGACAGACAGACAGACAGACAGACAGACAGACAGACAGACGACAAAATGACGGTATAAGGGTTTTTTGGTCATACCTACAAAACCCTAAAAACAAAACAAAAAACCTGGCTCATCGATCACAGCAGAAATATACTGCAACCAACTGAACGAAATGATGCAAAAACTAAAAAAAAACAGCCTAGATTGGTCAACAGATCGACTTCTATCTTATTACATGATAACGCTAGACCACACACTGCACAAATGACAGGAATTGGAGTTGAAACTTCTTCATCATCCTCCATACTCACTAGACCTACCACTTCTTCCGCAATTTAGACAACTTTTTAATAGGAAAACAGTTTAATTCCGACAACGCTGTAAAACTGGCCTTCCAGGAATTCATTGAATCCCGTCCGCCAGGATTTTATACCACCGGCCTGAACAACCTGCCGCTTAAATGGCAAAAGTGTATAGACAATATGGGTGCATGCTTTGATGAATAAAATAATTCCTCATATTTGTAAGTTATCAACCAACTTTGCCTTTTTTTCTACAAATTTCATCCTTGACGACCTAATATATTAACGCTAACGGGTTGTGGGTATTTTAAGGGTAGTTAGCGGGTAGCGGATAATGAACGGGTAATTAATGAGTGGCGGTTAATTGATGGGTACCGAGAAATTAACAGGTAGCGAGTATATAACTGGTAGCGGGTATACAACGGGTAGCGGGTAATTAATGGGACGCGGGTAATATCCGGGTAACTATGACGAGTACTAGGTTCCAGAAATTTTAAATTTAACATTAATCTTATTAGAAAAGAAGATATCCGCGTAATATTTAAAGTAGCATCCATTCCAGAAAAACCAACTAGGAACCTATCGAAGAAGAGAATAATACTACATAATTCAAAGGCCCTCGGCGTAGAAAACGATTACGAGTAATAAAATTCTATTTTATAGTTGACAAAACAAAGAATTGTTACTTGGCAACCACCAACAGAATCGCTTAATTCGTTATGCCAGAATAGAATGCTGTTCGTTGTAATCCCACCACTGGATGTCAAAAAGTAACACGGATGACAAAGATCAAGAAATATCTGGACTAAATTCAGATGCCACAGAAACTCTAGACTGAATAATGTGGAAACTTTGAACTGGAACAGAAGACCCCAAATAACATAGGAACATTGCTAGCAAGAAAAAGAATTAAAATGAGGTGATAACAAGCAATAAAAACATCGAAATATGCCCTGGAGGGTATTTCAACCCGATACTTTTGGTATGTGAAGCTGTGCACCACCTCTGTGCTATCGAGAAAATGCAGATAAATAACAAATAACTCTATATTGTAATAAATTGATAGGCTATCTCGTAAGAAACGCGAAGTTTGTTGTTATGTTGCACATTAATAATAAACATAAAATCCTCTGATATTTGTAATGAATTCTCGTAGCAGAGCGAACTTTTAAGAAATGCTGAGCATTACTATAACTTTATGATAATAAGTTGTTGAAATGAATGGTTGAATTTATGAGTGTTTTTACTTGTGTTGAGTAATGGTCTCGCAGATATTCACGGAAATATCCTAACAGTTTATTTTGAAGCTCTCAACGAAAATGATAATTTTTATAAGTGCACAGAGAATTGTAACGATATATCTCATACACGAAGAAGAAACGGGAAAGTTTAGACATTTTGAAGTTAGCATAAGCGTTTCACGTAGCTTTATATTTAAGCTCAACTTCAAATTGAACCTTAGGAAATAAAATTAGAATATTTTGCTTAATTTTCACACATTTAGCCCTGCAATGAGCTTTATTAAAAAGTATTTTGCACATTGAAGGGCAAGCGTGCAAATATTTTTAGGATTTCACAGGTATAACCAAGACACCTCTACATCTTCACTCATATGTCTGTCTGTCTGATTAATAGAAACTAATAGTAAGCGACTGGACCTAAAAACGTGAAATTTTGCACGTACACATACACATTAATTTTTTGTATTTATAAAGACAATAACGTCACAAATATTTGTATACTACATTTACATAATATGTACAGTTATTTAATGTAAATTCGCGAAATACGGTAAAACAGGGTCATTATAGTTTTTTCCTTGCCGAATGTATTTGAAGTTATTACTGTAGCATTTTAAAATTAGTAAGGTTATGTGTAATAATGTGCTTATGCAAACATAATATTCAGACAAATTTTAACGTATGTATGGTACAGCGTTGTACGAGGTACTTAGGTACCCACTCAATATCCGTACATTTAAGTGAATACTGTGTACAGCCCGATCTTAAGCTGGCCGATTGCGCAGTAAAAAACTAAATCAGGGAGTCATTAATATCCGTGTAGGAGTTGTGCGGTACAGACACTCGAAATTTGAAATTTATAAAATTCAACTGTTGTGTAACTTGCAACGACAAAGCAGATACAAAAATTATTTAGCGATTATTATTATTATTTTTTTAAATTTAATGTCGATTATTTTAATAGACACTAAACGTTTTTCTTTATTTTTCATATTATTTACGAAAATAAAATAGGACTTTTTTATATGGTTGAATAGCAAGAAAAAAGCTCTATTCAAAATTATCATAATCTAATATAAGCTCCATATGAAAAATTAAAAATGACCTCAAAAACTCGAAAACGGTACGCAATAAACAAAAATTGAAAACCTCTGTAAATTCACTATGAAAAAGTACCTCAAGAAGGTGCACACCAAAATTACTTAATATTTTAATTTTGGAAGTTTTGAGCAAACATTAAAAACCGGGTAATTTACATTTTTATTCATATCTAGTAACCTATGTATTTTTTTAGGACATCGTGGTCCCTTAACGCGGCATCTTTGGTCTAATTTAACCGACCTCGTAACTCTTACCGTTCTCGAGATCCCCATGCTTAACAAGTTATTTGGGACACCCAGTATAAAAATATTAATATGTGTGCATATAACAATAACAAATTTTCATTCATTTTAATGAGAAGTTGCAATTTGTTATTGTTTCTTAAATATTATCTGTAATATTATCTTTTCTTTTATTTTACTTATTTGTCCATGAATTAGTAAAATTTAATTATAACATTTAGAAAACCCCATTATTTCAATCCCACATATAATTTTAATACCTAGATATTCGACGTTTTACTGTACTTAGATTAATGAACAAAAATATTATGTTCCAAAAATTTTTGTTTGCGATAATGGCAAAAAATATCGTCTCAAACATACAGCACTCTGTTATCCTTTTTCACTTACTAATTACCTACAAAACCCCAAAATGTGTGAAAATACCATATTTTTCTGTTTTGTTCGGTCAACTACTCGTTCATTTTTTGCCTCTTACTTTACAAGAATTCCAGAAAAATAAATAAGAAACCATCTTAAAACCGTTCTTACCGTTATCCTTTGGATTTTTTGTGAAAATAATTTTCAAAGTTGTAATGTTCTCATTGTATTTAGTGCAGGTATTTAAATTGCCAAAAATTTAACATCATTAAAAATTCCACGCGATTATAACAGTAAACTGTTGGTCGTGAAATACAATTAAGATATAGCCCGAGTTATTTTGATCGCCCTGTACATATTTTCACATACAATTTAACTGATCGACCATGTTCGGCAAAGCAAATCAAATAAAAATTAATCGAAAATTCTTAACCTTTTTTATTCCAACTTTAATAGTCAATTTACTTGCAAATGAATGTGAAATAAATACGGGATGATACAAAAAAACATATCAACACGTGTATAATTTTTCATCTTGTCACAAATAAAGTTTATATCTTGATTCATGAGAAATTTCATTTGTTCATATCGCGGATGGATCATTAATTATATACGGTATGAATCGAAAAAGTTTTGGCTGATCAAGCTGAGTAGTTCTCACGATGTGTGTTGTTTTTGTCTGTCTAGAGATCACAGATATTTCGGCAATTGCATAAACATTCTGATTGGTTTTGTACAAGGTGTTTCTCTTGTAATTTTTTCATATTGACGCACGGTGCCATAAATGGACTATTTCAGTGAAAAATATTTTATAAATTACCATAATTTCAAACTGCCAGATCGGGCAGTAGTTACTAAAAAAGATTAGCTTTAGGCACATTTGTTTAGCAAGTTTTTCATTGAAAATATTGGTTAAAAAAGACAAGGGCGGCAAAAGACTTTTCTGCAATGTAGCACCGATAAAATCTAACCAAACCAATCTTTCTTTAATGTGTTCTATTGGATCCGTAACAGTAGTATAATTCTAGCTGTAAATTAAGAAAAATCTTAATTAATTTTAAAGGTAATTCGATTATTGGAGGGGTTTTTTTGACGATGAAGCACCATACTTGGTAACTGCAGAACGGAAGTTCAACGAGTTCCAACCTGGAAGGATTTATTTCAAAGACGAGCATCATGAAAGTCGTCCTGTTGGTGTTGTCATTCTTAAAACTATCGACGCTGTTCGGAATATGTTGGAGGTACATACAAATGCACTTACATGGATAATGAAGCATCCTTGGGCATATCCATGACACACCAGTTAAGTGATGTTCAAAAGAAGGCACGTGTGGAGTGGAGCAAATAATGCTCATTACATTTAGGCCCGGTCTTTCCACCTTCAGATAAAGTTCCAGGTAACTATCTGACAGATAAGGTTATTTGTAACTTCATCTGCTGAATAAATGCCAATACCAGTCAGTGAATCCAATACGTCAGTCTCATTATCTGTTAGATAACTATCCGATAGATACATTTGTATAGAAAGAAGAGTTGACATTTACTCAGCAGATGAAGTCATAAATAACCTTATCTGTCAGATAGTTACCTGGAACTTTATCTGAAGGTGGAAAAATGGACCTTAATAGAGTCAAACGTTGTCTACGATATAGTAACAGGTGATGAAACATGAATCTATTGCTACGAACCAGAAAATAAACGGCAGTCAGCTCAATGGATCTTCCCAGACGAAGACGAAGGAATCAAAATGAAACGTGCACGGAGCACTGGCAAGAAAATGGTCACTTCATTTTGGATGGACGGATCATATTGCCACTGTTCCAATAGAACATTATCGTACAGACACTGCTGAATGGTATGCAACCATTTTTTTGCAGGATGTATTTCAAAAAGTACGCGAAAATTAACCAAAAGACTTCATTCGTGGCCGTAGTTCGCTTAAGGACGAATTTCGTGAAGGTAGTCCAAAATCGGTTGTTGTTCCGGAAAACATTGATGCTGTGCGTGAAGTGATACTGCAAGATCGTCATGTGACTTATCGTGAGATTGAGGTATGTTTGGGCATTAGTGGGACCAGCATACATTCACTATTGCATGAATATTTTAGCAAAAAAGATTTGTTCGCGTTGGATTTTTGCCAATCGGAGTGGAAATTGCCTCAATCGAAGTGGAAAAATGCTTCGAAAATTAGTTCAAACACATGTAAAAGTGTATTGATCTTCATGGAGAATATTTTGAAAAACAATTAAGCCACTTTTGTGTAAAATAATTGTTTTTGATTTCAAATCCCGAAATATAAAGGCAACTCTCGTAGCTGGAGCGAACTATATGAATAAACAAATCACATCACATTATTATTATTTATTTTTAATTTTTAGAGCGGCCCTTTTAGTCACACTATTTGCGCAAACTTGAATGCTCTACTAAACAATGAACGAAGATTGTATCGACGCCAAGGAGAACAAAATGCACCATTTAATTTTGCTTCTACTGTATCATTTGGTGGAGGTTCAATTATGGTGTGGGGTGGAATATGTTTGGGAGCTCGTAAAGAGTTAGTGGTGATTGATGGTGGATCGTTAACTGTAGATGGGTACATCAGAGATATTTTTCAAGACCATGTTTTACCTTTTGCCCCATATATCGGAGAAAATTCCACCCTAATGCAGGATAATACGCGCCTACACGTCGCCCACTGTGTAACAAACTTTTTAAATCAAGAGGGTATAACAACAATGGCTTGGCCAGTCTGCTCCCCTGACCTTATTCAGATTGAACATTATTCCAAAAAACGTCGTACTAGAAGATTACCTGAGAGTTATCAACAATATGTACACTACAGGGAAAATAATTAGATTTTTATGTCTGTTCCTTTAAATTTGCCGGTGTGTGTATATACTATGAACTAAAAGCAAATTAAAATATTTTTGAATTTCACTGAAAACTTTGTAACAGTAAATATATTTTATCAATTTCACATTATTCGGAGAAACCATTAACGTATTACATATCGTATTTTTATCAAACTCGCCATTACAACACGTTGTTTTTATGTTCGGCTTCATGTATGAAAATTAAGCGTAGCAAATATAATAATTAAGAATGTACATAAAATTATCTTTATCATGTTTGTAGCAATAAATATAAATTTACAATATTATGACAGTTTAATTACTGAATAATTAGTATATAATTTTGAGGTTGGTGGAACAATGTCCGGTTAATGCTAAAATTACTAAAATTATATACGAGATTATTGTCTATGTAAATTATGTGTACATAGGTACTATCTCATTAATTTATGACGGACGATTTACCCCTTTACGCTTGCGTTAATGCAGCAGTTGTCAAGCTGTATGTACGAACTTTAACTAAAAATTATGCAAAATTTGCACAATGACTTCTCAACGTTGTGGTACTTATTTAAAACTCGTTAACTCTCAACAAAATTTGAGTTCTCCGCTGTTAGTTCGCTAGGCCATGAATGCAATCAATACATTCTAATAAATTAAAATAAGTGAACTTTCACAATTTTCGTAAGTATCTGCAAATCGAACAAATAGGCCAGCATCCAAAAAATTTTTTTGGGAGGGTCAAAAGCTAAAAATCTTTCTTGGGGGCATTAGAAGTCAAAAAATTTTTTTTGGGGTGTTGACCCAAAAAAAAAAAAAAAAATTCTTAGGGGGGCTTGGAAACCATTTCTCACATTGAGTTCCCAAAAATGTGTCCCTTAAAAAGGTATTTTTTGAATCTTGGGACATACGTTCGGAGAATTTTTTTTTTCTTTTTTTTAAAACAAATAGAGGCACATCCACTGCTAAGGTGATTAGTGCCCGTACATTATTAATTTACATTATGTTTTGTGTTTATATTATTACAATACAGAATATAGATTTGTGTCTAATAAAAATTCGTGAAGATTTGTCAAGTTTTCCGCCTTGTCACTGAGAGCTTTTTGTAAGTTGTCAGGTATATGGTGCCGTTCTCGTATCGTCTCGTATTTTCTGCAGTCTAATATAATATGTTCGATTGTCAGTCTTGTGTTACACTCGTCACAGGTTGGTGGGTGTTTTCTTTCAAGTCTGTATTTGTCTGTCAGTCTGGAATGTGCGATTCTTAGTCTAGTCGTTGCTATTTGCTGTCTTCTTGTCCCTTCGAATTTCCATTTTTTTGTGTCTTTTTTTATTCGCCGTAGTTTGTTCTCTCTTAGTTCTTGCCATTTTCGTTCTTCTTTTAGTATTAGACTTTTACCAATTTCATTTGTAAGGTCAGTTGCTTCAATTGGGTGGCTTCTTTAGCAGCAATACCGGCTTTCTCATTGCCTTGAATACCAATGTGTGAAGGAATCCAAATAAGGTGTACTTCTATACCACGGGTAGCTTTTCTTGCAGAGATGGTACTAATGAATTGTACATAATTTATTACAGGCTATTCCAAACGATTAGGCGGAAATAAATGGGTATTTCGTTCTTTTAGGTTGTCACGAGACCTTGCTTGGCTTATTTTATTTTTCACGTTGGAATGTCAAAATTTAAAAATTCCAACAATGAAACCATGGGAACGAATGGCATATGTGAAAATTAAAATACTTTTTTTTACATATTTTATGACAAAAAAATAAATAAATAAATAAATGGGAAATTTGTATTTTAAATTACACAAAAAATCAAAATATAAATAAAATGACATTTTAAAATCATATTAACCTTAACCAAAAAATGTTTATTGTAAGTATGATTTACAAAACTTAAACAAAATGACCAAAAAGCACGATTCAAACACTGAAAGTAACTAGATTACAAAATCTAGTTCCGCCAAAATGTTTGGCATAGCCTATAGTTATTTTGGTTACTGTTATAGTGTATTAGTGACTTTAAATGTCAATTAAAAATATTCCTTATACTGTAAAACCGACTTTATATTTATTGGTTATGATCATTATAAGTATGATACCATTTTTCATTATGACATATGTCAAATAGATCGACATTTTAAGAAAGCGAAATTTTTAATAATTTTTTAATATCAACATACAATTTGTTAACATGACATACAATTTTAAAGGTGCAAACTACTGATATCAAAATTTCCCCTTAGTTTGCTTTTACAAAAGTGAACAGCATATAAAGTCTGTTTCTTTGGTTTAGGCGGAACTAGATTTTCAATTCTAGGTAATTTTACCGATTGATTGAAGCTTTTGATCATTTTGTTCAGGAAAAGCCAACTTCAATACCGGTTAGTTCCGCCTAATCGTTTGGAATAGACTGTAACAACGTTTATTATGCCGAAATTCAATTTTTCCGCGAAGAGAAATCTAGTGACTTTTCTCGTGATTTGTTATACTGTAAATATGACTCTTGAATTTACTTCTCCTAGTTTAAAAATAGACTATAGTAACGGAACTCATTCTTAAGTGAAGATCTGCTTTTTGGAAGACATTTTTATTTGGAAAGAAATTATCCTTAGACTCTCAGACCAAGAAATAATTAGTGTGAGTGTAGCTAAAAATCAATTCGACTGACAGTATCCCAGAAAAAGAAAGAGATTTATGTCAAATATCTAAAAAGACCGGCGCTAGAAGATTAAATTATTCTATGGCTTTTATCTAAAATATTTTTATAGACCCGGTAGCAAAAACATTTTTAAATATTTCAAGATTCCACTAGTCCTAAATTTAAATCACTCTCCTCACCATTAAAAATTCCACTAGGTGTTCTATTAAAATCAATATAATTCCATTGGTTTTCGAGTCGATGCCTTTAAAAGAATGCGATTATTAATGAAGAAATAGTTCAATCTGATTGGTCCAATCACTCATTTTCGGCATCTTTATGATTTTTTTATCGGATAATTTTTTGCTGTAAGATTAGTCATCTGTAAAGTTAATCAAATGGTGTATAGACATGTCCAAATTGGGATTCGAACCTTGGCATACTTGGATCATAACAAATATTATTCTTTTCTCTTTCAATAGATGACAGATGTTTAGTTTTTACTTTTCTAAATGATTGTTTTGTACTGCTAATAAACTATTATTAGTAGCTACAAGCGCGGATAAAATATTCATTCATACTTTCGCAGATATTGTAATGAATTTTCTACTTTGAAAAGAAGTATAGAGTAAAGGGTACATTATATATATATTTCGTATGAGAAGCAATACATCATTTTACAGTAAGATTAGAAAAATAAAATACAATAATTGCAAGATTTACAAATATAAGATAAGATTTAAAAAGTTAGTTATAGATTAATATCTTGAGTTGTAGGAGCCACGCCAAGGCTTCTGGAGTTATGTCATTCAATGCGCCTAGACCGCCAGGAAATTTTCTGTTTGGGAACTCGTCAATAATGTGGCTGATTGTTTGTGAAAGGGCTCCACAGTCACAGGCAGGCGAGTCCGTCATCCCCCATTTAAACCGCGATGCATTACATCTACCATGACCAGTTCTTATCCGATTTATTTTCTTCCACAAATCCCTAGGCAGCGTGAGACCAGGCAGGCGTTTACTGGCATCTTTTACTAAGTATTTATTTTGAATGTTTTCACATTCGTCCCATGATGTGTTCCATTCTGCAGCTGCATTTATAGGGAATTTTAGGCGATTATCGGACCAGATTGGTGACCGTGAGCGAAGGCGTAGATTAGGAGGGTTGTCTATCTCTGTCCTAATGGGCATATTATGCGCAAGTGCTGACACTGCTTTGTCCCATTCATTTTTAGTTGCTATCATTCTTCTGATTGCCGGGGGAGCAATGTTTGCAATAACTGGGAGCCAAGCAGTTGGGGTAGATTTGGAACCTTAAGCGTTGTTTGCTAATGTATTTAACTAGTAATATCACATAATTTGTAACTGGTATCGCCGGTTTATTTGGTTTAAGCGGAACTAGATTTTGGAATCTAAGAACTTTTAACGTTTGAATGAAGCTTTTGATCATAAAGATCTTCACAAAATGTGAAGATCTAAACAGCAATAAAGATTTGATGGCTGTTGAGGATATTGATTCCGAAGTGAAATCTAAAATGCTGATAATAATAATGCGGACACCTTTATTTTGGACGGTTGCCATTGCTGATAGTACTAGGCTAGAAGAGTACAATATAATGTGTATTAGTATCAAAAAAATATAATACTTCATAAGTTATATAAAATTCTTTCGGACGTTTCGGAAACTGCTGAACGATATGTTTCCGTCCTCAGCGATCACTAGAGTGATGAATTGAAAATCTTGTTCCGCAAATCTATGGTATTTTCTTCTTCTATCAATCTCAGATATGTATCGTCAGTAGGTTTGGGGACGACTTGGCCTGGGAATTTTTTGTAAACCGTAGGAATTTTCTTATCAGTACAGCATCCTTTTATGTTACTGGCACCCTGACCAGGTGTTAATTATAGGTGACTATAACAGTTACCTAATCTGGCCACCTGATATAGTCACCTGTAATTAACACCTGATCAGATGTCGGCCTTTTTTATTATCTAGTACCGGCCAAACAGTAAATCTTTTTCGGCCTAGGCCGATTCGCTTATTTTTTTGGCCGCTGGATGCTAGAGCCATCTATTTGTCATTTGTCTCAAGTTACAAGATCTCCATGGTTACATTGAAACAACTGACAGTCAAACATTTATAATTGTAATAATTGTTCAGTAACTGTATAAATTATCCAATGTAAATAAATAAATTTAATTTTTCTAATAAATTCTAATTTTGGTCTCCCAAAAAATATAATGTGCGCCTCGGCCAAAGAGATCTTTTGCCTTCAAATTCAGATGCGGCCGAAAAATATTACTTTTTGGCCATGGTATACAAATAACTATTAATGTCTTGTTGGTGGTACCTCATACAGATTTTCTTTAATGGTTAAACCATTTTGGTTTGGCCCCATCATATTTATTGGGTTGTTACATAAGTCTGTTCGTTTTTTTTTCACCTTTTATTCAATAAAATATGTATTCTAAAAAAAACTTTATCAAATGTACTGTCCATTATTTTCTATCACTTTGAACAAACGCTCAGGCAATTTCATAATGCCATCTCTTCAGAAGGTTCCGTCTTTGCTCTCGAAAAATCTGTCCAGGTGAATTTTGATATCGTCAAAAGATGCGACATTTTTTCCGTTAAGGTAATTTTTTAGAGAGCGGAACAACGGTAGTTGGAGCATATGGTCCAAACATCGCACCATCTGATTACCATTTGTTCTGCTCTCTACAAAATTCCCTTAACGGAAAAAATTTCGCATCTGTGGACGATATCAAAATTCACCTGGACAGATTTTTCGAGAGCAAAGACGGAACCTTCTGAAGAGATGGCATTATGAAATTGCCTGAGCGTTTGTCCAAAGTGATAGAAAATAATGGACAGTGCATTTGATAATAAAAGTTTTTTTTTAGAATGTATATTTTATTGAATAAAAGATGAAAAAAAAAAACGAACGGATTTATGTAACAACCCAATAAAATATCGGCTTTTGATTAGTTACACGCAAATGACTTTTTGCCACTCGCAAAATGCTAGTGGATTTTTCGAAGGTTGTCTAAATTTATTTTATTTTAACGTATTGCCACATAAACATTACATGTCAATATACATATCAGTTATAATATTAGTTAAAAAATAATTACAGTTGTACTTCCATGTTATTAATGGCTGCAAAATATTCTGGTATTGGTACCACAAAATCCACTGGGCCGACACTATATTATCTGTTTTGGTATATTATTGGTTGTGTATAAGTCTAGCCAAATGTAATCATGACTGACAGTGCCTAGAAAGAGAAAGAGAGAGAGAGGGAGAATACAACTTACCATATTACGTAACCAAAAATATATACCAACGGAGAAATAGACATGAGAGTTGTAATCTGGAAATAGTTCCATCAATTCAAACATAAATATCACATTCCATGTATGTTGTTCGAATGTTTATCAATGTTATTGAAGTAGAGCCGCTACTTGTGAAACATCCAGTGTATACAAGATCCTGTTATGATAGATTCGGTGTGGCCATTCATTTAATATAATAGCCGATTGCAGTGGCCGACGGTCGACGTTAGAAAGTTAGCCGGGTAGCGGCGGCTCGCTTACCGACTTATAACTTCGCTCTTGTTCTCTGAACCAGAAGAGAGATTGCGGTGTTTATAGAGGACTAGGAGATGGTTTATGCTTGTATCGTATTGGAAACTTAAAAATAAATACCATTGTTAACAATTTCAAGGGTTTTACTTATGTAGATTTACATTTATATTTGGTTAACAATGACATTGATGAAGTTCTGATGAAGAGAGAGCGAAATTTGTTAGGTCGTCTGGAATAAATGCAATAAAAACGGCAAATTATTTTTAGTTTCTATTACTTTTATTCCAGACGACCTAACAAATTCGGCTCCCTGCTCATTATCGGAGAGCGACTTTGTTCGGCCAACTGGAACGCCTATACTGCTGCGTTTGATTATTTATTGCTATTATTACCTTTATTCCAGTAGACCTAACAATTTCTGCTTCCAGCTCATTCAAATTATCATTGCTAATGACCAATCTTTGATTTGATGTCCCATTAAAAACATTTCAATTAGATCTAGCAGACTGCCTACATTTTCTACGGTACAGACAAACATATACATGACTGACGATATAAGTCAATGCTGTCTAAATTTTCGAAGACAACGGCCCATTTGATTTTTTGTAAGTATATCGTGGGCCAGAATTAAATTCACCACCTTAAAAGGTTTCAGAAATTTGCCGATAGGCAGTGGCGGACTAGCTCGCCGGGACAACGGGCAATATCATGGATGTAGGGTAACTGCAGCGAATTTCGACTACCAAATTTATTTATTTTTTAATTTACGTACTATTCAATATTTTGGTAGGAAAGTGGTCCCAATCGATAATCATTCACTTATCTTTAGGTGCTAAATATTTTCACGATGAAACAAGCTGTTATTACAACTTAAGTTCGACTTAAAAAAAATATGAAGAAAACGTTGATTTCAAAAAAGTGAAGTTAATATCGACTACCCTAAAATTTTAAGATAATCAACATTTCTTGTCTCGTTTATATTTTATTTAGGTAAAAGAATATAATAATAGAGACTTTTAGTAAGACGTAATTTTAATTGTCGTCAAATTAGGTAAGTGAAACATGCATGCATGTAATATCGACTAGCCCGTAGTAGCTTTATTCCTCTAGTCGATATTACCTACAATCAAATCTGTTTTATTTAGCCTGTGATATTGTAACAAAATATTATGAAAATCAAATTTTACCAGCTAATATATATGTATTTGGATCAGTTCTTATCAGTTTATTCAATGCAAAATATTTTGTTCAACTTTCCTTTGATAAACAACTGCTGATTAAAACCAATAAAAAAATATTTTAACACTTAAAAAATATAAATATCTACACTGTTTGTCTAACGACATTCACACTTGGCTTAAAATAAAGTGAGGTTAGTTTTTCACATAAACATAGTGTTACGTTATACAACCGCTATATGGCAGCAATTATTTAGAGAAATAATGAGATAGTCGAAATTACCTGCGTAGTCGAAATTCGCTGCAGTTACCCTAAACATTAAAAATTAAAAATGTGGGTTGATCCGAAACCATATAAAGTTTGATTAATTTTTGATATCAAAAATAGTCCTTTTTTCGGCCTAGTCCGATTTGCTTATCTTTTTGGCCGGTGGATGCTAGAACCATTTATGTGTCATTTCTTAACTTACAAGATCTCCATGGTTACAAGATCTCCATGGTTACAAGATCTCCATGGTTACAAGATCTCCATGGTTACACTGAAAGAAATGACATTTATAATTTAATAATTGTTCAGTAACGATAAATTATCCAATGTTAATAAATAATTTAATTTTTCTAATAAAAATTACTTTTGGTCGTCCAAAAAATTTTATTTATTTTATTAAAAAAGTTTATTATACATGCTATTTTTGGCTTGGAATCAACAAAAATATTTACAATTTTACTGCTACTTGATAAGTTCGTAATTCTTAAATATAGTAGGACGAAAAAGATCTTTTTCGCCCTTATCTGTTCGAAGTCCTCGGTTGCGCCGCGGCCTTCAAATTCAAATGCGGCTGAAAAAGATTTAGTTTTTGGCCATGGTACAAAATAATTTATATTTCCTAATTTTTGAACAACGGCCCAATACATTTACAAAATCCGTATCGCTCGTTAACCAAATGAACGTTAAATCGGACACATATCTGGTGTTGGAGACAGGGACGTAGTCAGGATTTCAGTTGGGGGGGGGGGGCAAAAATAAAAAAATATTCTAAATTGGTCGGTACGACCTTAATTACATGGCTTGGGTAGAAAATAACAGCGTTCTACGTCTTTTGTATTATATTAAATAATAAAAGTCCGGTAAAGTTATACATTTTCTTCACCGCCGGTGAAGAAAACCTAAATTATATTTTATATACGGTAAACCATCCTGGGGGGGGGGGACAAATTCCCCCTATGCCCCCCCTGGCTACATCCCTGGTTGGAGATAGTGTTTTGTTAAGGTTTTTATGTGAAGTGAAATCCGGAAGTGATTGAAATAAATGAAGTAGTAATTTACGACGTTATGAGTCTTTGGCCAATGAAGCAGCTTGTTTCTGACGGCTGGGCGTTTTAAACCAATCACATTATTGGACAGATTTTCTGATGAGTTCACCGTTAATTTATGCTCCAACGATTTGATTGGGAGATAATGCAGAAAATGCGTTAATCAAGCATGGGTGTCCAAAATACTAAACCTATAAAAAAAAAAAAAAACAGGAAATCATTAATATAACAGATTAGAGGTGAAAGAGAAAATAAATACGAGATCTGTTCAAAAAGTATCGCAAATTTTGAATTTCCGCTGGTTACGTATATTCGATTTTCGATTTTTTTGTGGCGTTATGTTGGTACTCATATCTCTCACTTATGCCGACAAGTTCGGCCATTTTGAATGTTCAGTTAATTTTTGACAGTTGCTTTGCTTGCACGTGTTTTGGCTCGTCTTCGATTTTTTCCTATACCAAAAAATGGATCAAAGAATCTGTATCAAATTTGGTGTGAAAAACAAAATTAAGTGCGCGGACGCATTCTGAATGTTGACTGTGGCATATGGTGAAGCTACCTTGGACCGAAGCAACGTTTATCGGTGGTACAAAATGTTCTTAGAGGGCCGAGAAGATGTGAACGACGAAGAGCGTGCCGGACGCCCGAGCACGTCAACAACAGACGAAAACATTGATGAAGTAAAGAAAATAGTATTGGCCAATCGTCGAATCACTGTTAGTGAAGTTGCTGAGGACCTAAACATATCGATTGGTTCGTGCCATTCGATTTTTACCAATGATTGGGCATGAGAAGGGTCGCACATCACACATCGTTGCTTGTGCGCAAATTTTTGGCCAAAAACAACACACTAATAATGCCGCAACCACCGTATTCCCCAGATCTGGCCCCCTGTGACTTTTTCTTGTTCCCGAAACTGAAAAGAAAAACGCTACGTTACGAGTGAGGAGATAAAGACGGCATCGAAGGAGGAGCTGAACAAGATCACAAAAAATGATTTTTTCAAGTGCTTCGAGGATTGGAAAAAAACGTTGGCACAAGTGTATAATATCTGATTACTTTAAAGGGGACAAAATAGATATTCATGAATAAATAATTAATTTTTGAAAAAACACAAAATTAACGATACTTTTTGAACAGACCTCGTATACTATACACTTTTCTAAATGCAGAAACTGTAATAAAATAACGTGAAAGATTGAAGTTGCTACCCTATTGGCTGTCGCATAAAATTAACGACTCAGCAGCCAACAAACGACGAGAGATTTACGAAATTATCACGTGAACATACGTGATTACTACTTCTTGATTCCGAACAGAGTATACCATAAATTTTCAAAATAAACGAAAACTTTATTTGTTTAACCCTTGTCGTCCCACAACAGGGTGAACCGCCTGGAAGCCAGGAAGCCGCCTGTCTTATAAGGGAGGTATTGTGATAATACTGATTTTGGCATTTGGAGATTTTGATCAACGAATTAAGGTCTCTGCATAATAATTTGACTATTTTTAGCGTAATGTCCGACAGTCTGCCTATTGGTCCATAAACACATATAGACCGTAGCGGACTGGCAAAATTTTCCTGCCCTAGAAAATTGGAATATATTGAACCCATAGCGTCAAGAGCCAAGCTCATTAGATCAAGGACCGGCTCCATTTATCCAAGAATCGGTCCAATTATGACCAGCCTACCGGGTAATTGCCCGGTGTCCCGGCAGACCAGTCCGCCACTGGATATAGAGCGAATTTGGCTAAACAGATTTTTATGAAACTTCATATTTAAATTTTTACATCAATGAAGCCATTTGATCAGGTTTTAGTAAAAATCGGTAAACCAAAAGTGGAAATTTACTAACGTTCGTTTTTTTTTTTTTTTTTGGCGAATATTTCGTGACATAAAAATACATAAATAAGATTTATTTGAAAAAAGTGCTGTACAACATGTTAATAACAACTTTTATTTGAAATTTTTGTGTGTTTTTTTTTAATTGCCGCGACAGTAACTCTTGAAATAGCTTTTGGAGAAGATGCTCCCAGTCAAATTGCGTATTTTACGTGGTTTGGGCCTTATAAAGATGGTATAAATCCAATAAAAAATGGATGAATGAGGGAGAGTTGTTCAAACATGTTATTACTGTATCTTGAGACCTATGTAAAATTAACATGAAAAGGGTATCGTAAATTCTACAACAGATGACAAAAGTTATCACATTATTAGATTAGATGTATTCGGACCATTTGGGAAAACTATTTATATCTGTCTTTAAAATAAACATTAGTTTTGGGATATTTTTTTAATGAGGTTCTTATCTGAGTTATGAACAATAAATTGTGAATTTTAAGATAGTACAGGACGGATAGTTCAAGAGGGTGTGATATGATATTTCACAGTTGGGCAATGTAAACCTCTCAAGGTAGTTGAGTTAAGGCAGTTATAAGGTTAAGACAAGTTTAAGGGGGGTTTAGTTAAAACAGAGTTCAGTTAAAAAATATCTGGATATTTAGAGTGTTTGGTCGTGTGACAAGTAATTCCGTATTTAAGTGGTAGTATCCATATATGTACGTTAGTGTAGTGTCCAGCAGAGCCGGATTGAGGGTGAGGCAAGTGAGGTACTTGCCTCATGTGATTAGTGGAAAAGGGCGCTAAATTAATGTAAAAATAATAATCAATAAAAAGAAAAAATAAAGGAAAAACTAACGCATCAAAAATAAAAGTATCCGATTAACGTATTGTAATTTTGTGGTGAGGTTCATTTTTTTTGTCATCACTTGTATTTTAGATATGAGGATCTTAATTTAGAGGAGCTAGTTATAAAATTGCCAAAAGCCCGAAACAAGCTAGTTACAGTCCTGCCTAGGGGTGCTGAATAAAGTCTGGTCTAGCGGCGCCAATGTCCTTCGAGCCGGCCCTGGTGTCCAGCTAAAACAGGCCTGGGCAAATGGCGGTCCGCGGGCCGGATCCGGCCCTCGAAGCATTTTATAAATTATTGTGTCCTGCAAAAATATTACTGTCTGTCCAATATTCTTTGAAATTTTCATTCTTTCCAATTTTCTTTTCATTTTTTTTTCTTTTAATTGCATAATAAATACACATTTTGGTTTAAAAATATTGCTTTTAAAATTTATAAAATATCCTTCGTAACAAAAACAATATTTAAAATTAGATTTTTTTTTTTGTACCGCTGTCAATTTTCACCCCCAATGTGACCGGACACCCGAAATATTTGCCCACTCCTGAGCTAAAGAGATGTAGAACATATTCATAGAGATTTGTGAGAAACAAATATTGGTTGTTAGAGGATTGTGATGTCCAGTGGACAAACTAGTGTTCGTGTGTTTAAAATACCTGACCCTCTCAAGTATTTTTAGTGTTCTGTGTCTCTCACTTGGATTAGATATTCACAAACGTAATTGTAAGTCTAGTGTAAATAATGTAAATATTAAATCGTAATCATAATTAAAGTAGATTAGTAAAATATTGTTTAATTCAATCACCTTTAACTCCTTCCTAAAAATCATAACAACCAGTCGACGAACTTAAGGGATTTTCAGATTTGATCCACTCGCAAGTTTCGGAAATTCATTATGTGGGATACCTTGAGTTTGAGGGATGTACCGAGTAAGTAAGAATGCAGTATGCCAATATTATATTCAAATAAACCAGTCAATCGTGATTTATTTAATCGTTATGATTATATGAGTAGGTTCCCCACAATTATTCTCTTTTGCAAAGCTTCACAATTACGAAATATGTATGCCACTAAGATACCTATGAAATATTGTAATAACTCAATTACTTACCGCAAGAATCTAATTTTGGTATCGAAGAGTGAACCGTAATACAAGGTGTGTAAATTAAGTAACCGGACTGATTTTAAAATTTTGTTTTATTCGAATAGAAATACAATTCAATATTGTCTTCCTCAAAATAACTTCAAAAGCCACACAGTGCTGGAGACGGTTCTTTCAATCCTCATAGCAGTGCTGGAACTCGGATACTGGAATAGCTTTCAGCTGGTCGGTTACGGATATTTGAATGTTTTCGAGTGTCTCAAAATGACATGGGTGATTTTTAATCTTGGGAAGAGGAAAAACTCACAAGTCAGATTAATAAAAAGGCTGAGGAGCCACAGGAATGTTTTTACTGGCCAAAAACTCGTTTATTGAAATTTCTGTGTGACAAGGCGCATTGTGCAAAAACCTGAGTCCTTGACAAAACACGTAGGCCTGCTGATGTTTTGCAAAAGTTTCCGTTGCATTGACTGCAGCAAAACCTGATAGCACACCGTTGCTGGAAATGAATGTCACTCATTTTTAGAACGCACTAGAAAAAACTGTTTCACGAAAAAAATCGCTACGGACAACAAAATTACTCTAGCGAGTTCAAACTCATACTTAAGGCGTATCACATGTTCACCTGCCGCCCCTCCGCGTACAAAATGTTGCCAGATCAAACTCCGGTTACTTAATTTACACACCTCGTATATTGAAAACCGCAGTAATAGAAACGGCAGGAAGCAAGATACTCGAGTATTACTATACAGTATCTTCTTAAAATTATCTCTAGAATATACAAACTTGACGTAAGACATTTCTTGGCAGATTTATGATCAAATTTACTTAGATATCACACTGGCATGATCCTGTTTATCTTAAACATTTAAATTTTGTATAAATTTGTAAAATAAATTGTGTTTACCCAATAAAAATATTCCCTAGCACGCCAATGCATAAATGAGATTCTATTAAATAGATAATACATATTAATAGTCCGTATAGAGTTTCGGTGCTATAGAAAACTGATACAATCTGATATAAAAAACGTGATCAGCGAATCAAAATATGTATGGTTATTTATTTTTAGTGCGTTTCTAACTGCTGCTTGTCAATAGGAAATAACACAGATTGAAATGTCATACGGGGATAACTGTATTTATGATAGACATTTTGATTTACCACTCAGCAATACGTCTGTCGTCATCAAATGATCAAAAAGTAAAAGTTAAATTATTGCTTTAACTAACGGAATATTAAATCAACATTTTAAAACTATGCTTTAACGTTTAACCATTTTCAGAATAACAGCTAGATCAGGAGCGTATACAAAAAAAATTTAAAAGAAAATATGATGAAGAAATTCAATGCTTACGAGGATTGGTCAAAAAGTTGACTAGTGTCAAAAAATTTTATTAATAAGTAATTATTATATATTTAAAAAATCATCTGTGGCCACAACTCAAAGTTGTTAGTTATTGCTTTTATAGCAACTTTTGTTAAATATTTTTTTTCGAAATATTCACCTGTTGTGAAATATTCGCAAGAAATCTTAAAATCGATACGAGTGAACTCCTATTTCTAGTTAACCGATTTTTACCAAAAGTTGATCAACTCGTGCCATTAATGTTAAAAGCTTAAATATGAAGTTTCATAAAAATCGTTTTAGCCGAATTCGCTCTGCACTTGTACACCGACCGACAGACAGACAGACAGACAGACATCATGCTAAAAATAGTCAAAACGTTATGTAGGGACCTCAATTCGTGGAGATCCTTCGAAATCTCGAAATGTCAAAATCGGTATGATAACAATACCTCCCTTATATACAAGGGCATATTGAAAACTAATGTCTCCATGGCTATAACTTTATTAGTAATTGATATATGGTTTACATATAAATGTGACATAATAGTATAAACTGTCCTCTACGCACTGATATATTCACTTTTCCACATAATCGCCATTGACAGTAATACATTTACGCCAACGTGGTACGAGTATTTCAAGTCCGTCACGGAAAAAGTCTGAGGACTTCCCACAGCACCATTTCCGCACCTCCGCTATCACCTCTGCATCCGAAGAGAAACGATGCCCTTGAGATGTTCCTTAAGCTTTGGAAAAAGGAAAAAGTCACAAGGCGCAAGATCTGGGCTATAAGGTGGATGAGGTAAAAAGTCATGAAACCGAAACTTCTCCAGTGCTCCGCGCGTTCTCTGACTTATGTGCGGCCGAGCGTTGTCATAATGCAGAATTAGCACTTTGTCTGAACGAACTCGACGCAGCCGTCGCTTCAAATTTATTAGGGTGTTAACATATCCTTCGGAGTTGACAGTACAGCCGCGTTCCAAAAATTCAATGTGAACGATGCCATCGCAATCCCAGAAAACGGTAATCATGACTTTCCCGGCAGATGGAAGCGCTTTGAATTTTTTCGGTTGAGGCGATCCCCGATGTCTATACTCCATGGACTGACGTTTCATTTCAGGATCGTAATGATGCGCCCACGACTCGTCACCGGTCACAATTCTGTGTAGAAAAGCATCACCTTCTGCTTCGTATCGAGTCAAGAGTTGTTCGCAAATTTGTTTCGGTTGCGATTGTTCTCTGGACATGGTGTGGCAGAACCATAACTCAGCCAAACTATAATTTGAGTTAAAACCTCAGCGAACAGATCAGTAAATCCTAAATATTGGATATATATATATATAATATTGTATATGCCTAAAATATATAAAAATAAAGTCCTAGGCCCTATAACTTAGAGCAGTGGTTCTTAATCAAGGGCGAAAAGCTCCTCTTGCTAGAGTTCTGCGCGTACAGAACTCTATATATTCTTCTTATTATTATTATTATTTAGAAGTCATCATCATTGGCATAATTTATAATTAGATATAGTAAAATTTTATATACGTAAATAAATTGATTTCTGATTGTAATTTTAATCTTATTTTGAGATCGTTTTATAATATTATGTTTTGTATTCTTTACAAACTAATTATGCCGTTTAAAGGGTCGAAATGTTTCTCCTTTTTTGACAGTAAAGAATTTTATCATCGACGCATTTTCATAGGCGTCGAGATAAAATGTAGAGAATTGTACAAAATTGGATTTCTTACTGGGGATGCGTTTTTTTTTTTTTTTTTTAAACCTAATTAGCTTTTAAAAAATTATTGTGATGAAACATATAAAGCTCTTTAAATATATGTAAAAGTAATTTTAAAAAAATCATTTGGCTGCGATTATTGTCAAAATTATTTCCAAAACAAAGTTTTTGATACACATGGACATAAACCGAAACAGGGCAAAAGTAATTTTTGTTCGTGTTTTCACATCAAATTTTATTATTTTCGAAAAATAATTAAATTTGCTAAAGTGATCTTTTTTGAGTTTTGTATTTATTGCATTTTATATCTCTTGTTAGAATTTTGGATTTTTAAAGCTCCTAGTTTCTTATCAGCACCTCATGAGAAATATCATTATTTGTGTTGACAAAGAAACTCAGGTATGAGAACTCCGTCACTGCCTGGAATAAATTTACTACTAGCTGTATTTTATATTTTGAATTATTCACCCTAATATTAACAGCAAATTTATGCTTATTTGCCAAATAACTAAGTGAAGATTAGTAAATGGATATGTCGGGCTTAAACACTCGTTAATTTCCGTACGATATTAATATCTATT
The DNA here is from genome assembly GCA_963971575.1 of Liopterus haemorrhoidalis. NCBI lineage: Eukaryota > Metazoa > Arthropoda > Insecta > Coleoptera > Dytiscidae > Liopterus > Liopterus haemorrhoidalis. The sequence goes on along the minus strand of OZ020611.1, from coordinate 34,295,285 downwards.
TATGAATATCCTTTCATCCGTTCCTAATTCTATTAGAATACCATGTTCAATTGCCCAAGATTATCTTATCTTAGGGTTAGTGCGTATTAGGTTTACCAAACAAGATGCATCTTAACAAGGTAAGGGCCCAGCCTAGAGGATATGGCGCGGTGTGGTCTGGGATGAATTAGCACTTCCTTCATGGCCTTTCCTATCAAATTAATGTGACGGGTAAAATTGTACGCAACTGTGGATAATTGTTGTTTTGGGAAACGCAAACTTCAGCAACAGGAAGTAATCGCAACTTCACATGCAAATTTGGTGTATGTAAATCTAATTTGTGTTCCATGTATAACAATGCAGTATGTAAAATGATACGGTTAAAGTTCCAACGATATATAAAAAGAGAAAGGTACTTCCTTATTTATATATGTGTATACGAAGAGTATTTGATAACTTGTCCTTAACTGATTTTCAGAATTTCTTCCCGACGTTCTCAAATGATTTTCTGAATTACTACCACCCGTCCTCTGTAATTTTAAATATCTGAAGCCCAATCCAACGCAATCTAGCCCAGTATACATATATATATATATATATATATATATATATATATATATATATATATATTAATTTAATGGCCTTTGCTACTTTGGCAATTAGCCAGGACGATTTTTATGTGAGAAAATTTCCATGCCTTAACGGGATTCGAACCCGAGACCTTCGCAACGCAGAGCACATGTGTTACCACTACGCTACGCTGGTCGGCGAATTGATATACTCGATGTATCGAGATAGAGGAAATACGATTTTTCTTGCAAAAGCGATGTGTGAGTTGGGAAAAAAATTGACCATTCTAAAAATAAAAATAATTAAAAGTATTTCATTTTCAAATCATACATTCGAGTAAGACTTGAAAGTGAAATATTTTTTATTATATCAGGTCGTCAAGGATGAAATTTGTAGTTAATAATAATGCCAACTTTAACGCTTATTATTTGACATTGGCTTAATATTGTTCTGTTTTGTTTTTGTTGGAAAGTTACACATCTCTCATGTTTAAATACATTATTGTATGCTATAAAAAATATCAAAAACTTTTTTTAAAAATCAATATAACGGTGGGAAAATCTATTATGAATAACTATTATGAAGTATGAGTTTTTTTTTTTCTAAATAGTCAAATAGTTTATTTTAGAGATGTTTTGTTTCTTTTTTCATTTTTTTCAAAGCTTGCTACGTTCAACTTTGTAAAACTTATGTTGATTATTATTTTGTAAATAAATGGTCGCCATTTTGAAATGGTTAACATAAAAATATGACTTTTTGGTGTCATTGTAAAGCAAATTTAATGTACTTTTAGGAAAAAAATATAAAATTATCGATTCCATATGCTAGATCAAAAGTTGACACCATTTCCGGTGAAACCGGAAGTGCCTCAGAATTCTTATAGTAACCTTTAGATGGGCCTTTTTGTCTAGTTTAACTTTTATTCTGAAGAATTTCTTTAAATAAAGGAGTTATTCGAGGTGCCCCATTTCAAACAAACACCCTGTATAAGGGAGGTATTGTGACCATACCGATTTTGACATTTCGAGATTTCGATGGATCTCCACGAATTGAGGTCCCTACATAACGTTTTGACTATTTTTAGCACAATGTCTGTCGGTCTGTCTGTCCGTCTGTCTATCTGTCTGTCGGTCCGTCTGTCTGTGTATACGAGCAGAGCAAATTCGGCTAAAAGGATTTTTATGAAACTTCATATTTAAGGTTTTAACATCAATAGTACGATTTGATCAACTTTTGGTAAAAATCGGTTTAATAGAAATGCTTAGCAACAAAATATTTAGCAACAGAAAAATATTTCGAAAAAATTTATTAATAAAAGTTGCTATAAATGCAATAACTAACTTTTATTTGATGCATTTTTTGGTAAAACGAAAATAATTTGAAAAATTTTTCGAATTTTTTTCCAAGTATCTATTTTTTTATAGTTATATGTAGCGTTTCCATGGTAATAATAAATAATATTTCTGTTAGAAAATATTGGGTCAAGTTATTTCTACTCTGCTGCTAGAATGTATTTTATACAAGTGCTTTGTGATGGTGGTCGGTCCTGTGGTGGCCAAAGATGATTTTTTATTAATAATTTAGTTTAATAGTTAGAAACGTCTGAGTACTTATTACAAATCAAAACAAACGAACTAATCTAAGGACACCGGCCGAAATTCACTAATACATACACACTAAATCTCGCCACTGTTGCCCTTTCCAGTTCTTTTTTATTACTTGCGTAGATAGATACATTAGAAATCGCATGTGGCAACACTGTGCATTGGGAACAGTGTCATATTAAAAAATTTTAGGAGTTCACAGTCGCCATTGGTTATTGATCAGTCCGTGAATGAAAAAAGTTAGGAACCACTGTCCTAGGTCACATGATTAAATTTGCACTCATAACCTCTAAATTATAAAATTTAAACAAACATAATAAAACTTGTTTCTTAATAAAAAATAAATAAATAAACAAAACCACGCCCCTGTTTTCGTCCCAACTCAATCCCCTGCTTAAATTAAAAGAAGTAAATTGATCACAAAAAAATTACATGATTACCATTAAAAATGTTGTTTGAAATGTGTGATAATTCAGACATCACATTAATGTTTTATTTTATTTAACATTTGGTTGAGTACACCTGGTTTGAAATACACAATTAAAACATAAAAGATAATAAGATGTATAAATAATGACATGTCTCATTATTATCTATTGTAAGTGATAGGTGGCAGCAAAACAAGCTTTTAGTTCTTTTTAAAAGGTTCATTCTGTAAAGCAATTCCATATAAGAGAATCGTGAAGAGATAAGCAACCCGTTTAGCGGTGAACGGTGAAGTTAAATACATTTGTCTGCGGCTAATGATTCTGTACATGTCAGGGTACTCAATCTAGTGTTCAGCAAGTCAAACAGTGGCTCGTTAGTGACTGCCACTACTGCCACTACTGCCTGCCTTCCAGTGCTCTCAGGACATTTACCTAACGTTTTTACTCGAGCGCACTCCTGACTGATGAGTGCTGCATTCAATACTGTAAAAACTCCACTTCCACGGTAATGTGGTGTTAAATATCAATATTTAAACTACATTTTCTAAAGCGCTTCCATGCCAAATTACTTGCAATTTATTATGTTAGTCAGTTTTTTGCACTCAATCGGTTTCATTCTCTAAGCAGGGCGCTAAAATTTTGACTTTAAAAACTAAATAAATTCTATTGACTAAGCATATTTCTGTTAAAATTTTAACGCGGCAGAGCTAAATTTGCAAGTTAACTTTATAAAATAAGCGCCTACCAAAACGGTGGCTTTAAAAGTTATCACTGATGTTTAGTTGGCAGAAATAGCGAATCCTATTTTAGTAAATATCATGTTACTAAGAAAATTGAGTAAGAGGAAAGATGGTAAAATATTAATTATTTTAAGACAAAATACAAACTTTATTTTTATTTTGGGGTTTGTCAGGTCTTGACAAGCGTCCACTAATCTCCAAACTTCAGCAACCTTTTGAGCCGCGTCATACTAGAGACTAGTGGAGCTAAATACACACGACTGCATCCCAAACCCTGGCGATATGCAGCCGCGGAAATTACGCCAGATCCAGTGCCCGCACAATGCGGAGCGACCCGAGCAGCACTGCTTTCTGCATCCTGCAGATCAAAGAGTTGGCAGAAGATCTACAGGCGGGAATGGACTCGATTTCCCTTCGATAGGAGGCTTTCATGCCACCCAAAACACCAACTATCAGGAC